>JAEUYN010002241.1:0-123447 GCA_018257835.1 Euura lappo
TATGATACCCTGGTGAAAATAATTTCTACGCCAAACTACGAAAAATACCGAAGCGTAAAAATGCGTAGAAAAACGAGGTTTTTCGTAATAATTCATAATTTTTCGTAATTTGTCGTAGTTGTTCGTAGTTTTGGAAGTAGAAAACTACGAATTTTCATGAACAATTACGAAAATCTACAGTTTTCCCACAACGGAATATCAGTTCTACGAATATCTACGGGAATCTACGAATATCTACAAACGGAATGAAGCTGAATGTTCTTGTCTTGAGTTGTCGTAGTTTTTCGTAGTTTTGGAAGTGGAAAACTACGGATTTTCTTGAACAATTACGAAAATCTACAGTTTTCCCACAACGGAATATCAGTTCTACGAGTATCTACGGGAATCTACGAAAATCTACAAACGGAATGAAGCTGAATGTTCTTGTCTTGATTTGTCGTAGTTTTTCGTAGTTTTGGCAGTGGAAAACTACGGATTTTCATGAACAATTACAAAAATCTACAGTTTCCCGACAACGGAATATCCCTGGTAAAAATAATTTTCACGTCAAACTACAAAAACTGTCAAATCGTAGAAATGTTCAGAAAATCGGAATTGTTTGCAATTTCTCGTAATTTTTCGTAGTCTTTCGTAGTTCCGGAAGTAGAAAACTACAAAATTTCATGATTAATTATGGAAATTTACATCTTTCAAGCAACAGAATATCTTTACTACAAATATCTATGAAAGTTTACGAAAATCTACGACCATGATCAACCCGAAAAAATTTTCGTAAATTTTACGGAATATGGTAGATAAGAATTGCACAAACTATGAATATCTACGAACATTTACAGAAACTTACGACTGAAATGTATGAGAATCTTTTTACGTAGATCGCAAGTATAAAACTACAAAAAATTACGATAATTTAGAATTTTCTACAACAAAAGTGAAAAGTCTAATTGCCGGAAGGATTTGATTAAACTTTGGCGATTGTTTGTTGAATAGTACGAATTTCTACGCAAAATTACTATAATGTATGATTTTCTACGAAAAGCTGGCAGAATATGAAGCTTAACGTGACAAAGCTTTTCAAATATTCAGTTGAAGTTCCATGTCAGTCACTAACTTCATGTTGCCAGAAAATGTCAAGTTCTGCAAGGAGATGAATTTGGGCGAGTTGAAGACCATACATCTGGGGATCACCGAGGTTAAGCAACATCGGACGCGGTCAGTACTTGGATGGGTGGCCCCTAAAAGTGAGCTAGGTTCAAATCCTTCTGGGGGTAAATTTTTTTTTTTAATTTTAAATTCAATAATTCCATCAACGTTGAGTAGATTTTTTCTAAAAATAGGTCGAATTACTATGAAATCGCTTCGTTTATTAAATTGCGGTACGGGTAGGATCCAGGTACAATCCCGAAACTGGCTTCTACAACTATCTACGAAAAAACTACGAGGAACTACGATAAACTATGAATACCTAGAAACGACAATTCATATAGACATCGAATTTCATTCTACAACTATCTACGAAAAACTACTACTCTGTACAAAATCTGGCGTAAAAATAAACTACGAAAAGTCCGAAATCCGATACTTTTTCGTAGATTCTTTTCGTAGTTTGGCGTAGAAATTATTTTCACCAGGAAGTGTTAAATAATCGGTAATATAACACAAAGGAATTTGAGTGCATTTTATCTGGTACCGATAGTTTTGAACCTACCGAGTCCAACTTTCACTAATTATGTATGTCATCGACAGTTGCAGGTGGATACAGGTAGCGCGATATAATATTACCTAGCAAAAATTGAAAATTGGTTAGTGGTATATCGAACGGCCATACATACGTTAAGAAAACGATTAAGTCGGGTGAGTCTTTCATAAAACAAAGGAAGAATATTTCCTCATTTTCGACTTCGATTTCTATTTCTGTCATAATCTTGTCTAACACTATCGATTTATTGTGACGCAGTCGCGTTTACTTTCCGGTAGTGGGAATCAGATTACCATATGCTTTTAGTCTTTGGCTGTTTTCCTGATACGTCTAGTCAATGGTAATATTCATATTTTTGCAAAAATTATCCAATAACAAAAGTCTTTCAATTCCTTCGGGATTTCATGTTGTATTATTGCCTCATCCGATTTGATTTTTTCAACCGATTTCCTCATCCACACTTGTTCTATTACTGTTCCTTTTATAGTTATAGCAGTAAGAATTGACTAGTTTTTCTTTTCTAGTACATTTTCTTTTCGTTTATTCGGTATCATTGTCGTATTATTTATTCACGACGACCTTCCAGTTCAAGGCATAAGGAAGGTTCTTCTGATTCTAATCTATTCTACTCTATTCTATTCTATTCTATTCTATTCTATTGTAAAAGCATTTCGTTGGGTAATCCAAGAAGGTACCATAAATCAAAACTTTATTTAGTAAAATAATCTCGACACTTTCTTATCAAAGTTCAAAGACTGAGTGCTCAAAAAATTCATCAGACTACGCTATTAATGTGCCTCTTTCGAATCCCTGATCGCACGCAACATTGAGTGTCTTGTCGTCAAAGTGTCCGCAAATTAGTGATCCGGGACTATATCCGATCAATAAAGTTAACAACGCGACAATGAAATTATAATTCATGATGAAGTTTGACGAAATTCCATTTACAGTAGATGAAAATGCACAAGCGGCGGATTTGGATACTGCAATATCCATAACAAGTAAGAATGTACACCGATAATCAACACCTGTTACGCATATAATTGTGATTAACGACATTTTCAATTGCTACAGAGGTGGGTAAATTTCACGTCTTCCTGGTCCTCGTCTCTAGCGTATGCCTCGCGGCTACGACTGCGGATTCCCTTGGTTTGAGTTTTGCACTGCCCGCACTGACCTGTGATCTTGGATTGACCGCTTCTCAGAAAGGATTATTCTCTGGAGCATCGTTCCTAGGTTATTGACAAATTCGGAGCAATTACACCAAAGAAAGAAAAATGTTAGAACCATAAGGGAATTCGTATTCTGCTCTTTCAGGGATGATCCTGACGACTCATGCCTGGGGATTCGCATCCGATACTTTTGGCCGTCGAGGGGCACTGATAACCTCGGCAGCAGTTGGCTGGTTGATGTCATTCCTAGCTAGTTTGGCACCTTTTTTCTGGCTACTAGTCGTGCTTCGATTTCTAGCAGGAGCTGCGTGAGTTGGTCAAATGAAAGTCAAGTTCCTTCGAGTCATCGATTAATTATTCTCATCTGATTCCGCAGTTATGCCGGAATATCGTCGACCATGTACGCCTTCTTGGTAGAGTTTTTTGCACCGAAAACGAGGGGAAAAGCCGTGTCGTGGATGTACGTGGCGGAAGCCTCTATCTTCAACTTCATGCCAGGTTAATAAATGCGAGTCACCCTTCACACCATCACGTGAAAGTTATCAGAGTCCGGAACCAAACTTGTGTCTAGTTGTTGCCTGGTTCACCCTCCAGCTCACATGGACCCTGGATCTGGGTTTCGTCGTGGTTCGAACGTGGAGATTGACGTGTCTGATCAACGGTCTGTGGGCTCTGATCACGGCTGTGGCGTTGCTGTGGTTCCCCGAGAGCCCCAAGTTTTTAGTGTCGATGGGAAAGAACGACGAAGCCATTGCCGTTCTCAGGAGAGTATTTTCCATCAATACTGGACGTCCAGAAAGCGAATATCAGGTATATCGATTGACCGTTCTTGGCACTACATTTCAAGGTTAATTTTCACTCCCTGAGAATTTTTCCCCTGCAGATTAAAAAGATAAAGAAGACCATAGAGGATGTGAGAACCGTTCAAATCGATGCGACCGAGTCATTTTCCCCACTCACGGTTTTGGGAGGAATGAAAGATCAGCTGGTACCGATTTTTGGTAGGAAACACCTCCGTGCTTCCATCTTGGGCTGTCTTCTTCATTTCTGTGTCTACTCGACGTAAGAATCGCGCGAGGCGAACGTCAGGACGTTTGCTAAACACTTTATCGTCATTTCACGTATCTCGCAGATCGAATGGCCTCTTTCTCTGGCTACCAGACATTCTGAACCGCATGTTCATCACAAGTCCGAACACTACCGCGTCGACGTTCTGTGACGTCTTGAATGACAAGTCGGACTTCGGTACCGACACGACGTGTCAGCACGGGATTGATTACATGGTGTACGTTGGCACGTTGATATTAGGAGTGAGCTTCTGCGCCGGTTACGGCATCGTTGGAATTTTAACAAGCTTTTTGGGCAAAAGAACAACATTCGGTGAAGCTCTAATGATAGGTTACCAAAAGCTCGACTGTCTAAAGTTGTTTTTTTACTCTCATTTCGTGACATTCTACAGGTGCGCTTCAGGTCGTCAGTGGATTAGCAGGATTTGCAATTTACTGGACGAATTCAAACCATGCAACGATACTCTTTTTCATTTACATTCTGCTACCTTCTCTCGCTGAAATCCCACTCAGTGCGGCTGTAATTGAGCTTTATCCAACACATCTGAGGTAGATTTCCGTCAGCTACTCACATACTCAATGGACTCAGTCCCACGTGGACCATCAGTCAATGCTTCTTACATTACACTGCTAATTGTGTTCATTTTTTTTTCTTTTTGCAGGAGTGCCGCGATGTGCATCGCTCTGAGTGTCGGCAAACTAGGAGCCAGTGCGACAGCGAATGCGATTGGATCTCTCATCGAGTACGATTGTACAGTTGCAATTTTTGGACTGGGCGCGATGTCCTTCGGTAAAGTTTTCATGATCTTTTCATTATTCATTCAATCGATCAAATACTAAGGAAGTGTCTGTCGTAGAAATGATACAATGAGGCAAAAATTGCAACGTATGCATTTTCTGTTTCAGTTTCAGGGCTGCTTTCTGTACTGATTCCTAAGCCTAATAAAGAGATTGAACTAGTCGAATGATGAGAGTTCTGATATAATTGTACATATTTGTATCGATAAATTGATTATTATAATATTTTCTTACTAAATTATATACAATTCTTAGCACATCAATATGTTTATTTGTTATTCATAAACTTTTCCCTTTCCTCATAAATAATCGAATGTCTCGTCTTAACGTCATTGTTGACTAATGAAATATTTCCTCGTCAAGTAGACAATTCTTACCACATTGGTGACAGCGTGGTGGATAAGTGAATCAGAAGTTTGCAAAAATGATTCAATTCGAAGTGGTAATTTTATTAGCTAACAGTCAGGGTTCCTCTGCAAGATGTTAGGGTGAACGTTTCTAGCCTCAATACACACTGTTATATGTGCTGTGAAATTAGATGACTCTATTTTAATGAGGCATTGCACCGAAACTAGTAGAATTCGCGTATTCTCAAGCTCTTCCATGCTAGACGGCTGGAGGCTCGCTGAAATAAAATTCCCTGTTCGTATTGTACGTGGATCATTATTCTCCATGATGAGTGAACTTTTATTCAGTGAATCCACACCGCCATCACTAATTGCGAGTCTTGTTATGCGTTTCAGAGCAACTAGGAGAATTTCGCTCTCCGTCGGAGCTTTTATGCATGAAAAATGTTAACGGATCAAACGACAAGCTTGCTAATCCTTCCATGGCTGCTTGAATATACAGACATGAAGTGGAAGAATTTCATTGCAGTTTTCAATGCTTTTTCACCGTGAATACTTTCCGGCGTTTCAAGTTTTTTATTGGCTATCGCGATAACGCTTATCGCACTAGGGTCGTATGCAAGCGCTATGTATACTCGACAGCTGGACTCAACGGAAAAAGATTTCACGTAAAATGTGCACCCACGTATATCCGACTTTCTATCCACGGTTTCGTGATCCGATTAAGTTTGAATGCAACAGTACTGTGGATAATAATTGACGGATGTCAATTTGCGCCAGGATTCTCCTCAACATTTCTTGATGCATCAAAATTCCAACAAACTTGAGGGTATACTGGAAAATTATAATTGGAAGAAAGATAAATGTTATCGGCGAACGACGAGGCAAGGAAGTTGCCCAACAACCTGGTCAATATTCTGCTTGGTGTAGATAATTTAATGAGCACCGCATAATGATAAAAATAATTCTCAATACATGTGAGAATATTAATGCATCGAATGTCGAGTTTCACCACTGCTCGTTTTATACTATTCTATTCGTGCTGACTTAGTCACATCAGATAAGCGGTTATTCGTAATTGTGAGGGTTTTGCATCAGTTGACACTGCATGTTGAGCCAATATGTAATGGAATACATTACGTGAGTAAATAATATAACGGTTCATTCCCTTTATGAGAACGGAAATTGAAAAGTGACACTATGTCAGCGATGTTAGTTAATGCTAGTTAATCGAAATTGATGACTCCCTACGCCTGAACAATCATAAACAGACAGAGACGAGGGAGTCAATTGAGAGCAATAAGGAGCTCGTTATTGGGGTCAGAATATGTCTGTGGATGAGAAAAGCCTAGTCGTAGACCTGGACACAGCTATTTCGATGGCAGGTAAGATTCCTCATGGCGACGTATGGGACGATAAACGATCAGGAGTTGATTACTTTCATTCGTTATAGGGTCAGGTAAATTTCAAATGGGTCTACTGCTTCTTGCGGGTGGATGCCTGGCGATTGCCACAGCAGATACATTGGGTACTAGTTTCACGCTACCTGTAGTACAGTGTGAAATGGATTTATCCGAAGGCAGTAAAGGATTGATTTCTGGGGCAACGTTTTTAGGTGAATAATAACTCATTTTGGCACTATGCACCCAAACCGACTGACCCAAACCATCCGTTTCCCACCGCTATTATTATATGTAGGTATGATTTTCACCACCTACGTTTGGGGTTCTGCATCAGACACTTATGGACGGAGAAAAATTATGCTCTTATCTTTGGGAATCGGCTGGTTTTTGTCCGTCAGTACAGCCTTGGCACCAACCTTATGGCAGATCGTTCTTTTCCGATTTCTGACTGGAGCTGCGTGAGTTTGTTAGGTTTTGAATTCATACATCGAAGATTACCAGCCTCGAAATCTTCTTTAACGTTATTAAGTCTCGTCATTATCTGTAAAATTTCTGTTCAGTTATTCCGGAATGGCATCAACATTTTACGCCTACCTAACCGAGTTCCTACCGCCTGACAAGAGAGCGAGGTATTTGTCGTTGGTGTTTCTGTTCGAAGGCATAATGTACTGCTTGATGCCAGGTGAGTAAGAATGCAGCTGGAAACCATCCGCAAGAAGATTTTTTGGGAAGCTGATTCGATGTTTTGAATTTTTTCCTACAGTTCTGGCCTGGCTCATCCTTCCGCTGACCTGGAGTTTGAATCTGGGTTTCGTCGAGGTTAAAACCTGGAGGTTCTTGTGTCTTGCCAATAGTCTTTGCACCCCGGCGACATTCATGGGAACCCTGTGGTTTCCAGAGAGTCCAAAATATCTACTGTCCGTTGGGAAAGTAGATGAAGCAATGGACGTCCTCCGAATAGTATTTTCTGCCAACTCAGGGAAACCGTCGCATGAATATCCAGTGAGTAACTGGCACCGCGTCAATGTTCTCCATCGAATCACGTAAGCGGCTTCTTCATCCCCAGGTCTCCGCCATAACGAGAACAGTCGAGGATGACGGACCCGTTCGAAACGATGATGCTTTCACATTTTCTTTGTCGAAAAGTTTGAGCAACATGAAGAATCAAACAGTGGCGATATTTGGGCGGAAATACATTCGCACAACGATACTCGGATGCCTTCTGAAATTCTGCGTTTACTCGAGGTGAAAATAATCAGTTTCCGAACCCGACCAGACTTCCCTCGCTGTTATTGTGGTATCTCGTCAACTCTTCTCTTTTGAATTTTCCTGCACCCAGCGCCTACGGGCTGTTTCTTTGGGTACCGGATATTCTCAACGATATGATAAGCTACGAGACTGCGAATCCAAATACTACGGTATCGATCTGCGATAATCGAAATACCCACGCAGGCAAGACTTCGAATACTTCATGCTCAAGCCAGGTGAACCCCCTGGTGTACGTAAGTTCTTTGGTATTCGGAGCCATCTACTGTCTGGGTTACACATCAGTTGCAGCCTTCGTGAACGTTATCGGCAACCGCAGGTTGATTGGTAAGACCACAACGTAGAACCAGTGTGATCTTGAATTCACTTTGTATGACTACCGGGCTATTGTTCAAAGATTGATTAATGAATCTTGTGCTCGACAGGCGTGTTCGAGATTTCAAGCGGAATAGCTGGATTTGGAATTTATTGGGCAACGGATTCAATCGCATTCACAGTATTACTTATCGCTTACGTCTTGCTTCCCACTCTTTCCCTGGGTCCGCTCAGTGCGACGTTAGTGGACCTCTACCCGACACATCTCAGGTTGATCCGTCTTTATCGATGTCACACTGATCGCGCTTATAACTTCGTCTAATGAGGTGATTTGATTTGTTTCGTTCTTCAGGAGCACAGCGCTGTCCACGGCTCTGACTTGCGGCAGGATTGGTGCCAGTCTGATTGGATTCTTTATTGGATCCCTTTTCCAATATAATTGTGCGTTGACTATTTTCGGACTAGGCATGATATCTTTCGGTGCGACACTTTTTTCGTTTCTAAGACCATGCATCAATTCTTGTATTCGGCTAAGAGGGTCTATCGTGTCTTCGATGTAAGAGTATTTCTCTAATTACAGTGAGTGGCCTGCTGGCTTTCCTTCTTCCCATGCCTACGAAGATTTTGAACTGAGAAAGTCATTCAACTGGTGGCTAAGTCATCGTGAGACGTTCTCAGAGTATAAGGACATAGTTTTCCATTAACTTTATGGAAAAATCGATTTTCTCACAAAATTCTTCAAAATGTGTTGACTAGAAACACCCCGAGATAATCTAGTTTCGTCCTGTGAATAAAAATTTGACAAGCAATTTTTAGTGTTGAGTTTTTTTGAAAAAAGACTCCTTGTTGAACATATGTCATAGTCAGAAACCTGTGGAACCGATTTTTTTTTTAGAAAAACAAAAAATAAGAAATTGCTTTGGGAACATATCGACGCCCGATACGAATAAAAGCACGTTTCAGATTCCGGGTGGAAAAGAGCACGTTTCAGATTCCGGGTGGAAAAGAGCACGTTTCAAATTCCGGGTGGAAAAGAGCACGTTTCAGGTTGACTCGAATACTAGCACGTTTCGGGTTGACTCGAATAATAGCACGTTTCGTTAATATTGTAATCCGATTGCCATTGTTAGACGGATTATAATATTACCGAAACGTGCTATTATTCGAGTCAATCCGAAACGTGCTAGTATTCGGGTCAACCCGAAATGTGCTAGTATTCGAGTCAACTTGAAACGTGCTCTTTTCCACCCGGAATTTGGAACGTGTTCTTTTTCACCCGGAATGTGAAATGTGCTCTTTTCCATCCGGAATTTGAAACGTGCTCTTTTCCACCCGGAATCTGAAACGTGCTTTTATTCGTATCGGGCGTCGGATATGGCGTAGAATAATTCGTGCACACTGAGAAAAAAAATTCGATGTGGAAGAAGTGTCATAGTGCTGCGGCCGAGAGCCGCTAACAAAGTGGCCTAGAAAAAGTTTTTAATTACCCGATGGTACAACCGGCTGAAATTTTTATGTGGTCTAGGGGATCGAAAATGATACCCAAAAATTATCTGTGCAAGAAAAAAAACCGTGCCCTTCATACAAATATGGCGGCGGCCCTTTTCGCGCGCAGCATCCGACAAACAGGCTCATAACTTGGGTTTGAGATTAGCTAGGACGGCGATCTGGTGATCAAAATGAAGGTAATGAATGGACGAACAGATTTATTACCAAAAATCATAGCCAAAACATCCGTAACATTGTTTAAATCGACCGAAAACCGCAACCCGGATAGGTTTTTTTTTCGCGCGACAATTAGAAGGTCAGGAAGTCAAAATTAAGTATCGGACCTGGTGATAAGATTGTTTGCCCGTTTCTTCTACTTTCGAAAAATGCTCAGGTTTTTTGCGATAGCTTCAGGGGTTCTCGAGATATGGCCCGAAACGTCGCGCCGGGTGTACTCGAATGCGCGCCAAGCTGCCAGTTTTCAAGCATTGAAGCGTTGGAGCGTTCACGAAAGCGTACGATTATTGTGTATGATCATCAAGTGTGGTGTTTGAACAACAAAAATAAGCGTCTTTGAAAGTCTCGACATTCTGAATCAGTTTTTTCATTGCGGTACGTTTTCCTGTCCTTTCAAAGACTTGTCGAACCTTTC
This sequence comes from Euura lappo, assembly GCA_018257835.1. Classification (NCBI taxonomy): domain Eukaryota; kingdom Metazoa; phylum Arthropoda; class Insecta; order Hymenoptera; family Tenthredinidae; genus Euura; species Euura lappo. The sequence goes on from JAEUYN010002241.1 coordinate 10,208, forward strand.
AGTGACAATGATGTGCGATGATGAAGCTATATCCTTGTGTCGAACTTTCATTTTGCTTTTATACGGAGGTAAACGAAATAAATGTGAAAAACTAGTGCAAAATTAAAAAAAAACAGCAAAATGTGTCTGTTTAAAATCGGGCTTGGGGTGCACAGAAGCGTGTCGATGTAAAGATTGTTTTAATATTCAAAAAGTCACTGAAGATCTGGAAACTGTCGAGAGAATGGAAGTTTCTGATACGGATTCTTCTTCTGATTCGAAATAAAATTTTATTTTCAAATCTACTATTATTATCGCAACCCGGTACATTTTTATTGAGTGAGGTACCTACGGGTAACGAGGCCTGGCGGCAAATAATGCCAAAAGAGGAAAAATCTTATTCAAAATAATGATTATTATTAAAGGTTGTTAATTGAATTAGATATTTTTAAATTCTTTTCAAATATCCCTTAGCTAGGCCTTATTACCCCCAGCTACCTTACGCGTATTTTGTTGTTCAAACACCACACTTGATGATCATACACAATAATCGTACGCTTTCGTGAACGCTCCAACGCTTCAATGCTTGAAAACTGGCAGCTTGGCGCGCATTCGAGTACACCCGGCGCGACGTTTCGGGCCATATCTCGAGAACCCCTGAAGCTATCGCAAAAAACCTGAGCATTTTTCGAAAGTAGAAGGGACGGGCAAACAATCTTATCACCAGGTCCGATACTTAATTTTGACTTCCTGACCTTCTAATAGTCGCGTGAAAAAAAAAAAAACCTATCCGGGTTGCGGTTTCCGGTCGATTTAAACAATGTTACGGATGTTTTGGCTATGATTGTTGGTAATAAATCTGTTCGTCCATTCATTACCTTAATTTTGATCACCAGATCGCCGTCCTAGCTAATCTCAAACCCAAGTTATGAGCCTTTTTGTCGGATGCTGCGCGCGAAAAGGGCCGCCGCCATATTTGTGTGAAAGGCACGGTTTTTTTTTCTTGCAAAGATCATTTTTGGGTATCATTTTCGATCCCCTAGACCACATAAAAATTTCAGCCGGTTGTACCATCGGGTAATTGAAAACTTTTTTTTTCCGGCCTCGGCCGCCACACTAGCAGAGTATATTCGATACGCAGCGTTATGTGAATTTGTACAGTTGAAGGTGAAACATCGTCGACTTATTTTGCGAGAAGTGATGAATCATTTCAAATTTTTAACGTTCGAAATCAACACAGCTGCGTCAAGTGACATCAATTTATTCATTATTCGCGATCTACTTGGCCAGATATTTGATTTTCATTCGTTCGACGAACTCTTACATAAGTATTCAGTTCAGGAATATTTCGATATCGAAATTCGTTCGCCAGAATATCAAACAAAGCATAATTTATAGTAAAGTTGACCTTCGATGGGAAATGAGCCAACGTGTTGTTTCAATGCCAAAATGCTCACGTTTAGAGTTTCAAGTCGATCCGATGGGAGTTTCATGCACATAAACTCGAGATATTTATTCGCAGTAAAAACACATGTGTGTATTTCACATGTGCGTTCTACATATGGAATAAATAAGGCAGTTCGAAGTTAAAACTTGTTGATGATTTGACACCACGAAGATACACGGCTACTAGTCAGCAAAGAGATGCCGACTGGTGAGTATTAAAGCTTCAATCATTTTTCAATTCGTTTCTTTTGAAATAATTTAATAAATTATGATTCCTCCGCGATGCAGATGTGGCCTCATAGTTGTTTGCGAGATTATACTATAGTTTGAAAAAGTAGAGAAATATCAATTTTCTGTCTTAGTGGACGAAAACCTCCCAGCTATGGATCTGGACACGGCTATTACCATGACGGGTAAGACTGGACCCTTTGACGTGCTTAAACAGCGATCAAGTACCAATTATCTCCATTTGTTTCTCACAATCAATCAGGTCTGGGTAAATTTCACATGGGATTGGTACTTCTCGCCGGTGGATGCCTGGCGACCATCACATCGGATATATCAGTTATGAGTTTCGTGCTGCCAGCAGCACAGTGTGAAATGGATTTATCTGAAGCCAGTAAGGGATTACTTTCTGGGGCATCGTATTCAGGTAATTGAAACTCCTTTTGCCAGTGTGAGCATCGGACTAGTTAACCCAAAACATCCGTTTCCAATTGCTATTATTATACGTAGGTATGATTTTTACCACCTACGTTTGGGGTTCTGCATCAGACACTTACGGCCGTAAAAAAATTATGCTCTTATCTTTGGGTATCGGCTGGTTTTTGTCCGTCAGTTCATCCTTCGCGCCAATCTTGTGGCAGATCGTTCTTCTCCGATTTCTGGCCGGAGCTACGTGAGTTTGTTAGGTTTTGAATTCATAGATCGAAGGTGACGAGTCTCGAAATTTTGTTTAATGTTATTAAGTCTCCTCATTATCTGGAAAATTTCTGTTCAGCTATTCCGGAATGGCATCAGCATTTTACGCCTACCTGGCTGAATTTCTACCCCCAGGGCAGGGGGCGAGATATTTGTCATGGGTGTTTCTGAGCGAAGGCGTAATGTACTGCTTGATGCCAGGTGAATGGGAAAATCAACAAAACTAATCTGTCGTTCAGAGGCTTATTGAACGTCTTGAATTTATCCTGCAGTTCTTGCCTGGCTCATCCTTCCGCTGACCTGGAGTTTGAATCTGGGATTTGTCGTGGTTAACACCTGGAGGGTCTTGGTCCTCGTTAATAGTGTTTGGGCCCCGGTAACTTTCATGGCGGCCCTGTGGTTCCCAGAGAGTCCGAAATATCTAGTGTCCGTTGGCAAAGAAGATGAAGCACTGGACGTCCTCCGAATAGTATTTTCTGCTAACACAGGGAAACCGTCGCATGAATATCCAGTGAGTAACTCGCCCCGCGTCAATGTTCTTCATCGAATCACGTGAGCGGTTTCAACGAGCTTCATCCACAGGTCCACGCCATAACGAGAACAGTCGCGGATGACAGACCCGTTCAGATCGATGATGCTTCCGAATTTTCTTTGTCGAAAAGTTTGAGCACCATGAAGGATCAAACAGTGGAGATATTTGGACGGAAATATATTCGCACGACGATGCTAGGGTGCATTCTGGAATTCTGCGTTTACGGAAGGTGAGAATAATCAATTCCCAAACCCGACCAGACTTCCTTTACTGTTGTTATGGTATTTCGGCAACTCTTCTCATTTGACTTTGCCTCCACCCAGCGCCTACGGGCTGTTCCTTTGGATACCGGATATTCTGAACGGCATGACGAGCTACGAGACTGCGAATCCAAATGCTACGGTATCGATCTGCGATATTCGGAACACCAATTTGGGCTCTGTTTCGAACACCACATGTCAGAGCCAAGTAAACTCCCTGGTTTACATAAGTTCTTTGGCATTAGGATTTATCTACTGTATCGGCTACACATTGGTTGCATTACTAGTGAACGTTGTTGTCAGCAGTAAAAAATTGATTGGTAAGATGAGAAAGAGTAACGAATGCTTGAGCTCAACGTTACTTCTACTAAACTAACAGACAGATTATTGTCTTTGGCCGTTGTTTATCATTAGTCACGTTCCAACTGTTGAGCGGAGTAGCTGGTTTCGCTATTTATTGGGCTAGTGACTCGATAACAGTCACGGTATTGCTCGTCGCTTATGTCTTGCTGCCTACTCTTGCTCTGGGTCCTCTCAGTGCGACATTAGTTGACCTGTACCCTACACATCTCAGGTAAAATCCTATAACTTCTCAAAAACATGTACACTGAGCTATGACGTAATTGACATTTGTTTTATTCTTCAGAAGCACGGCATTGTCCCCGGCTCTGATTTTTGCCAGAATCGGTGCCAGCCTGGTCGGATCTGTAATTGGATCCCTTTTAGAATACGATTGCGCGTTGACAATTTTCGGACTAGGCACGCTCTCCTTCGGTACGACACTTTCAATGTTTTTAAAACAATCGCTCAGCTACTAGTCGCTTTTTATTTGACCAGAAACGTTCATCGTGAGTTCGATTTAAGAGTATTTCTCTGATTCCAGGTAGTGGCCTGCTGTCTTTCCTCCTTCCCAAACCTAAGAAGATTTAAAACTGGACAATTGATTCAACTAGTGGCTAAAAGCCCGCATGATAGCCACTCAATTCTCGATTATATATGTTTGTAAGAAAAATATATTTTTTACAACGTTAAATTCACGATGAACCGTGAATCGTGTACATTCCCACTTACGAAATAAGATCCACAAGAAGCCAGACAGTATAAACGATCTAATCCCCAAGTCTACACCTACACTTTCAAACATTTGATGGGCTTCTCGTTGATTGGACTATAGTGAATGCAATGCTTTATTATACCATTCACGTTCTAGTTATAATATTATTGCTAGATGATGGTACTCTTAGTTATTCAGCTGAGTAGATCAAATACCAAGTTACGGTTCATGTATCAACTGGGTCGATTCTAATTTGAATGTTAATCTCTGGTTAGATTGAAGTGAAGAGATTACGAAAATGAATACCAAGGATTTATTTGACGTGAAGACACATTTGACAAGCGTGTGACAGGCCATTAGTCCATTACGGAGAATCGAGTTGACGAGTGATCGGAGAGATGGAGACTGTTGAGTATTCCTGAGAATAGGGTATTTGACATATAGGGTTACGGAAACATTACCCCAGGTCTTTTGAATCTTCTCCTTGTTGACCGCACTAGTCGCTTGCATATTTTACAAGTCAGGATATCTGTCCACTGCTTCGATAGATAGCTTGACGGAATTTCGCGAGTTTCTTAAATATTGAAAGTGAAAGTGAAACTGTTTCTTCTTCACGAGGTAATTTTCTTCAACGCCTCAAAAAATGCTGCTTCGAAACGTTCGCATGGTTTCAAAAGGTCAGAGAAGGACTTGAATTAATATCATTCGACAGTTGCCTGGCTCCCGGTTCATCCTTGCTCTGACCTGGAGTTTCAATCAGGGTTTTCGAACGGTCTATGGGTTCTGGCAACGTTTATTGCAATTCTTCGGTTCCCACAGAGTCTGAAATACCGAGTATCCGTTCGCAATGAAAACGAAGCTATAGAAGTCGTCGGAAGAGTATTGTCTATCAACAAAAGAAGACCAACGCACGAATATCCAGTGAAGGATTTATCTACCACTGTAATAGAAATTACAGCCAATTTTTTTCACTGGTTTATGTCATAATAAAAACAGCAGAGGATCACAGAACATGTTGAGATTGAAGACCAATATTTGGAAGAATTAGTCACTGCTGCCGTCTTACAATCATTTGTCCTCAAAGCTGTTAAAAATGGCATCGTCCTCACTCCTGGCTTTTCTTTGATTTGATTGGCTATCATTCCTCATTCCTAATCAGTCAACACTTTTCTAATGTATCCTGGGATTATCGAGGATAACGAGGCTGCTCAGCAAATGGCTCAGCTTATAATTTATGAAAACGTCTGTACGCTGTGAAAGCAGAGTAATATCTGAACGTTGTTATATATAAAAAATAGCTGTATTAAATAAATAATATTGTAATATCAATACTTGTTCCAAGTTAGTCCGAAAAAAAAATTACTGTTTATCTTCTTACGGAAATAAAGAGTCGATACCAGCGAGTACTTGAGTCAATGCATAAATGAATATTTTGTAGGTAACTGAATAATGACGACGATAATCGTGTGGAAATATCGTCATTAGCCAGAGTCGTTATAAGGACCACGGGACAGAAGTCGAGTCTCAGTAGGCAAAGAACAAGAGTACTAGATCGTAATAATGTTCAAGTATTAAAGTATCCAATAAAAACGAGCCCAAGGGAGCCCCTGCGCCCCTTATATATCGCAGCTCGGACTCGAATCCCGAGCTCAAGACCGTAAAGTTCAGCTCATCCAGGACTTAAGATTGATATTAAATCGTTCGAGGGTAGTAATCCTCATTTTCCAGTCCGTTTATGATCCATGAAGTAAGAAAACAAGCGAAAGCGAAAAAATCACGTGCCCAGAACGCTGATATTTCCAGGATGTGAAAATCTGGTAAACCGAGCCACTGATCGATTCTCCAGTCTCGCGTGAAATTCGTTTGTAAACAAGTTACCGGAAGGATTGGCTCCCCCGCACGATCTGAATAGACGATGTCAGACAGGGTTCCTCGCCGGCAAGGGAGCTACGATGTAGCGGTGATAGCCAGCAGAGTACGTTTGTACTACGTCGCACATATCAGGAAGCAGCTCTTTGGATCTTTCGATCTTCGCAGCCGCGAGAGAATCCGAGTGGGCCTCTGACGTCACTCGAATAGATGAATAATAAAACACCAACGCTTTCCACTCGACGAGCTTCTGCCTCCTGCCTCCTGCCTCGTGCTTCCAGCCCGGCCATCTCGCAGTCTGCCCCAACCCATGTCGACATAGGAAGCTGAGGTATACGTGGAGTACATCGATAACGTGTGTGTTCGTCCCGAATCCTTTGCGCACCTGTATCCGGCAGCGTCTCTTTGTGGACGTGTGTTTGCCCGGCTACGCCGGTTACTAATGCGAAGACAAAACATTGAAATCTAGCCGGGTACCAGTGGAATTTAATCGCAACGCCCACGTATCTCTCCCCGTGTTCATTTGATGTTGGTACACGGTCGTTAAATACGCGTATATTGGAGGGTGATTACTTCGTGTGCAAATTATATTATCCGCATTCGTGATCACCGTTAACACGGTCCAATAGTTTTTCGCCGTTCAAATCAAACTGACTAACGGCTTTTCGGTTATCAAATTTGAAGCAATTTGTCAACCAATGAATGTCGAGCCCCATGATACGATTCTGGGATATTTTTCCACACATTTTCGATACAGTAAGGTACAATTTTGAACCCGACGACAATCGTTTTTACGACTTGTAAAGACTTTATGGCTTCGGCAAGCATCAAACTGACGTTATAAAAGCACGTCGTTGAAACATACCTTCAAGAAATACCAGCCCCTCGGAATAAAAAATACCTTCTTTTAAAATGTGTAAAGAACGCCTGTAATGCGATCCCTCCAATATCCTGGGAAAGGAGAAGCAATATTCTGCCCTTCGATACGAGAGGACAACTCATTTTCATGAAAATTGCGTCATTGGCGATATTAATACTCATCACTCGATCTTTGAGTTCAGTTTTTGCATAAAATAGGGTATAAGAAGCACCGTTTTTTGCCGCCCCACCATTTGAGGCCATTTTATTAAGGGTTGATTACTTATTTCTGGTGGTTATAGTTTCGAACCAGTTTATTCAAAGGTTGAAGTGTGTTGTTTGTGTACCTTTGTACCGTTTCTCGCCATCAGCAATTGCTGCTAAGGTGGCCAAAAACGGTTCATCTACCCTACACTGAAAATAAAAATTCACGCTTCCAATAGCCGATGGTATTTGCCCTCCGGAAGAGCGATGCTTATTCGTCACTCCGGGTAGTTTGAACTAGCCTGCCTTCTCGGTACCCACAACCACTTGTAGCGAAGCCGTTCCGGATACCTGTAGGTACACGTACAGATACATCCTCGTGAAGTTTTCAAGCACCCTTGATAAATTTTATTTGTAAAATAAACAGCACTGCTTGGGCTATCCGATACTTTCTTCCCTCCTTTCTTCCATTCGCTGTTGAGTGAATTCTGGAAGTGCAGATATCGGTCACCCAGAGGAGGCTGAAAACCCTGACGTATTGGCTCGATTCATTTGTTGCCCGAAATCCGCTCGTCTGCTACAAGGGCAATTTTTCTCGGCACCCTCTCCTGGCTATAAGTCATAAGATGTTGTTGCGATGTTGATGTAAGACTTGTCAGACGCTTATCCCGCTAAAAAGTTGAGCCCGGCTGTTTGCCGAGCTGACGGGTAATTGCCGGCGAAAAATATCGCTCGGAAACTTTTTACAATCCATCTAATACCGTCTTAACTCGTTCGCAGAGCGTCGACTTATCACCGAAGTTTATTCCCGTGCCGGTAATGGAATTCGATCCGATCGTCAAGACAAAATACTCATCGAGCCATTTGCTGACCGCAATTTCCTCGGCTTTACTTTTCCGTTTATCCCTCGAAACCGTTTCTTACCGAAAGTTTGAGGGAGTTTATAGACCCCCTTGAACTTTGACCGACCCTCGCAAAGGTCGTAGTTGATAATTTGAAGGAAAATTGCAAGATTAGAAGAAAGGTAACATTCATGGATCAAGGAGAAAACTCGCGGTAAGAAAATGCACTATTTTCCTGCATTCTGAGAAACTTACCGATCGCGAGCTCGAATACAAATTCAATGCGGTTTCTCTTTCGCTTTATCACCACCCCTTCCCCTCGCCTTCTACTTCTCTCTGGGGAGAGTATTTGCGGTGAAAACCCATCGGTAAACAATACCCGTCGATATCGTGGCTCGGAATCTCTGTACGACAAAGCCGATATTCCTACATCGCAAATTTCTGACTCCTGGTTTCCTAGTTTACCACAGTTTCCCCCCGCCGCGAGTAGATTCGCGAGTTTCAACTATGACCCAAGTCGTGAGGTCGGGTGGTTACAGAACGCGACCAAATTTCAGCAAAATTCTTCACACTCTAAAAATTATCTGGCACTGATTGGTCACTCTAAAGAATTCAGAGAGCAGCTGAATATTGAACTGATGTAAAGAGTTTTAAAAAATCCCTTACTTTATCGTGCCTGAAATTCGGACAAATTATTGGTTATTCAAGTATGTGACAAATAATGCTCTGAATCAATTGTGAAACGAAATTACTTATAATTTATACAAGTTTAGTAGTACAAGCTACTATTTCCATTGATTGAGATTTTCGCGCGAGGAGGACGAAAAAATCGCGGGGGATCTTTTATTCTGTCTTGGGTAACGGAAAGGTGAAATTGTTATTTTGGGTCGTGACTTGATCGATCTAAATACAGCCGCATGACACGACTTCCGGTATGTCGGAGCCTTGGACGATTTTAACAGGCGATAAAAGTGATAAACGTGTGTATTCGAATGACAAGAAGGTGAATGACATTTTTTTTTCGCACATCCTGTACGAGATCCCGCGAAAGTGATCCTTGAAGGGCTGAGGGGACTCGGCATTCCCAATTCACGTTTAATTGAGAACGTGTTACACGGCTGCACAAAGCCCTACGTCCGGAGGGTCCTCGGTAGCTCGACCCGTTTAGGCCATCCTCTAAAACCCCTTGAGGGGTTTATCTTGGGTTCAACGAATACATTTATCACTGCAAAGAAAATCCTGAATGAAGATGAAATTAGAACCCCTGTTCGGAGTAGAACGGTGCAGGTGCTATGAATTAATCCCCCGAGATAAGGTCCCGTTAAAAAAAAAAGTCGGGATTTTCGCTAATCGTTCAATTATGATAACTTCACTCTAGTTTTATCTTCCCTCACCGAGGCACGACACAAAAGGGCGAAATGTATTGGGCGATGAATCGCAGGAAGTATCAAGACTCGTCATTAATTTCTTCGTCCGAAGATACAGGCACTCGACCAATTACTGGCTCAATGAGAAATGGGCGATTAGTTCCACGTCGTCGGCATAGATGAGAATTTTATTAGCAGTAATACCAGTAGAGTTAAAAAACCAGGAACAAAAGGAGCTCTGCTTTTGTTAACAGGAACTCCAACAGTCCCAGACATACCTTGAAGTTAAGAAAAGTTAAAGGAAGCTAAGTTGCTTCCAAATGGTTTTTTTTTGATGACCGAAAAATTGGGCAACTTTAAAAAAATATGAACAATTTTTTTTATCCGTTCTTAAGTAAGTTCGATTAACATGATTAGATTGATCAGTAATTAGATTAGCCGATTTTTGTGGTAGAGGTTGATTAGTTTTTCGATCAGTAACTTTTACTTGTAAAATTTTCATTGATGAGTGTTATTTTTATATTTATGGGTTTTCAAAAACGCCCCAATTCCGTATGCAGGAATCGCGCGGCTGTTCCGACCCGTTAAAACTTGAGAAAAATATCAGACAAGTTTTTAATCTGTTTAGTCGCGACGATCTGTTGGATAAATTTAATTTAAGGAAAGTTTCCACAAACGCATGAACGAGGAAAATGTGAAGCTGTCTGATATGATAAATGTACCGTTTTTCGCACCGTCTCTGCCTATCAATTCCTCGACTTATGGCCATATCAATCGCACATAAAACGAGCCGATTTAAGGCAAAAATATGAAAATAAGGCTCAAAAATATTTTTGTTTGGTTCAAACTTTTCCAAAATTCAAGGATAAATAATTCATGGTCAGCTGCTACTCAAAAAACGTTCGTAAATTAATTTCAGTCAGAATTCGAAGATTTTTGGATCTCCTTCCAGTTAGCATATTGAATTTTGGAAATTTGACTTCAGATTCATGATGACAGACCGAAAAAAAACGAGAGGTTTCAAAAAATCGGTGGCCACAAACTGTACATAAGGTTAGAAAAAAAAGACTTCAAGCTTTGAATAAATTGTTTTGGAACCAATCAAGTATGAAAAAAAAAATTGTATCCAAAACTTTTTTCGAGCCATATTAATTCACGATAGTAATCGAAAGATCTGATGAATTATAATCATCAAAATTTAGTAATAAACTATTAATAGGAACTGGTAAAAAATGGTGGGGTAGCCCAAATCGTTTCGAACTCGTTTTAATAAAGTTTTTAATAAAGATTTCCACATATATTCAGAGGTAGATACATAAATGACACAGGAGCCACACCTGAGATAAACCCGCGGCATACCGCGAGGTCGGTGTTGAAGTTGCGAAGTTGAGATACTCGAAGTGCCAGAGTCTCGTCGCGGTGTCGGAGCGGAAAAACCGAGGCATAGAATCATCCCCCGCGTTTTATATACGTCGTCGCGTTACATAAACGCGACTTTGAAGAATGAGAAAAAAATGCAGAATAATCCAACATCAATGAAACCGGTGAAGATAAAAAAATTTCAACCAACAACTATTTCATACTACAGCTTATCATCGCGTTATCGGGGTGCAAATTTTTCCGCAGAATCGTATGAGAAAAATGAAACAGAAAAAAAAAAAAATGAGACTATGTCGTTTCTGATGAAAATTAACGAGCAAGATATGAAAAATTTTCGTAGGTTTTACACCCTTCGGTTTTATTCAACCTCTGCAACGCTACAAACTTTTATTCAATTATAACGATATACCAGTATCCGTTGAGCCGAAATTTTTCAAAGACGTTATATTTTTCGAAACACCCCCTAGCGCCGAGAGGACTTTGCGGAAAATTGAATTTCACCAGACGACGATGCCCCCTGGGGTCCAAGTGTAGGTACAGACTTCCTTTCAGGTTCCTGATGCACAGACTCTTGGCATCGGTGATTCCCCCCCTTTGGAGTATCAGTTCCGATCAAATTCAATTCCGTTGCAAAGAGAGAAGAAAAAACGAGGGAAAAACACGTGACGTCACTTTGTGTCCATACGATTTATTTCAAAGTACATCGGTTACATAAGAATAGAAGATAAAAATAGTATATTACACACCTAGGGCGGGAAAGTAGGCTATTCCAAACTGCATGTGAAATTGGCAAGAACGCAGTTTGGGATGGCCTGTTTCACGCCCGTGGGTTGTATACTATTTTTCACCACCCCCTGCATCGGAAAGCACGACTTCCCGTTCACGCAGCGGGCCGAAACTCGTACTTTCCGTGCAGGTGTGGTGAAAAAAGGTTTTATATGCAAAAATCGATGCTGAAAAAGTTTTGGTTCCCGATACGATACGAATGGGAAAAGTTCGTCCATCGAATTCTATTAGGTATGTACCTCGAGGCACGCGACTATAACACGCCTAGAGAAACTGAGTTGTAAATGGAACTGGAATTCACGACCAAGTTTTATTATCCGTTTCGAATACCGTATAGAGTTTCTCAACTGACGCCGCGAACCAGATATTTTACTTTATTTTTTTTTTTCCGCTACCCCCCAACATCCCTTTCTATTTACCGGAAAACCATCCCCCTCTCCCTCCCCCTCGCTATAATCTAATCCTCTTAACTCGGCAGCTGGGATACTCCGAGCTGCAAGAACGGCCACGTAAACAACCAATAAAACGTTACGTTGTTCTTTTATAAGCCGAGTTTTAGCTAACGACGAGGATTTTTTTTTTCACACAGTTTATACGTAGAATCGTATATTCCGGTTATCAGTTATCGTATATGTACAGCGAATAGCCACAACGATAGTGATAGTGATAGTGATAGTTTATTCAGGTGTAAAACATACATAGGTACTGGACAAGCGTATACAAAAAAGGGAAACGCCTGCCATACGGGCCTACCCGCCGAGATGCTCAAACATCTGTGTGCGGGCCTGAAATTACTTAAACTTAATAAACTAAACAAATAATATAAAATAACATATATAAATATATAAACATGTCGAAATATTAAAAATTTAAACAGTTAAAATATTCAAAAGGGGGTAACGAGAAGGCATGTAGTTAGTTGGCCGGTATATTGCTCACCAGCCACTGTTTCAACTTGGTACAACGTCTTATATTTAGTGGATCTAAGGTTTTGAGGTCCCTAGGCAGTTTGTTGAACGTGGTGGCAGCTGCGTACTCATGGCATTTTTGCCCCACCGTTTTAAGACATCGTGGGAGCATAACCGTGGTGTTTCTGCTTGACCTACTAGAATTCCTAAATTCCGTTTTTAATGAGTGGTATCTTCGTGTTAGAGATATCCATTGAAATTGTAGTTTGATTGACAAGAGGTTTACTGTCGGCATTATATCAGCTATAGTATCCTGTTTTCTTCGTTTGTAGATAATTTTTAGAACCCTGTTTTGAAGCGTTTGAAGTGGTCTTAAGGCGTTACTGAATGCTCCCCCCCAAGCCACAATGCCATAAAAGGCACGAGAACAAAACAGTGCATGGTAGAGCTGTAATAGTTGTCTAATGCACAGCACGCAGCGTAGTTTATAAAAAACAAATAATAGGTATCTGATGTTATTAGTTACACAGCTAACATGGAGATTCCATCTGAGATGACAGTCAATGGTTACTCCTAGATATTTAGAACTATTTACCCGATTTATCTCTGTACAATCGCAATTTATACCACTCTGACACTTTGGCCTGTGCACTTTAATCTTACATTCCGACGGGAGCTTATCTTTGTAATTTGTAAACGTCATGAATACCGTTTTGCCCAAATTTAAAGATAGCTGATAGTGATTTAGCCACTTCCACACTCTCGATAGCTTGTGATTTGCCTGCGTCACAACATCCTCCCAGGTTTTATCAGCGCATAAAATGGCCGTGTCATCTGCAAAAGAGACGATGTCACCTTCTCCAAAGGAGGTCAGGAGGTCGTTTATGTAAATGACGAAAAGAATCGGCCCAAGTATCGTACCTTGCGGAACGCCGCACGTTACATTCGCTTCTTTGCTTTTGACCTTGTTTTAATTAGTAACCCCAAAAGGTCAGATTCGTGGTTCCGAGAGGCTTTATCGATTCCACTATCTTCGGTACGGCGAGGATTTCCGGAATTCGAGGGCGAAAATACCGAAGACCTGTCTCGCCGATTTTTTTCTTCTCTTCGGGAAATAATCGTGTAAGAAGAAATATAGCCGATTTCAGTTAACCCCTGATATTCCGGTTTTATCGGTAAACGGCATAGACCGAGACAAATGACCAATTTAACGTCGGGTTTCCGACGATTTTCTCCTAAGCAAACAACTCGAGACATAAAGGAGTCCAGTAAATCGTGGGGAGATAAAGGGGATTAGATATATTGCCGGGAAAGAAACACGAAGAATAAGCGAATGAGAGGAAGACTACGTCCTGCATTACCCGAAAAAATTTACATCCCAAAAACATAATGGAGACAGATAAAAAAAAAAAAACGCCAGAATTTCGGAATAACGAAAATAGGAATAATTTTCCTCCTATTGAACGGCGCTTCCTTTTTCGTTATGCAAATAACGAAACGCTTACACACTCTGCAAGTTAAATAAGAAGTTTATGGGATGAAAATCTACGTCGTAAGGGGGAATACAAAATTACAATTCCGTATGAGGTAAAAGTATTTTTATCTTATTTTTCTAAGTATAAAACGGTTGAAAATAAAACTGGGAAAAACTTGTTTTCAGTCAAAATATCCTCGATGTGAACGAGTCGTTTTATACAGAGACGAAATTTTGTTCAGAATAATTTTCAAGCAAACGAGATTTACGTTAGCAGGTCAGGTTACGTTTACACGGAATCCCATTCTCTGCTACGACGCAATTCAACTTCCATAATGCCAGAATCATTGCCTCCTTTTCCCACAGTAGCTTCAAACTCGGGACGACCATACATTTCCTTTACTTTTTAATAAAAATTATTCCCACAATGCGTTGTGACGCTTGAGAAATGTCTCATGCTGAAACGAAATTTATCGAATTATCAGTCTTTGAAATTTTTCAAAAGCAATTTTTCATAATTTTAAATACCTTTCACGCGAGTTTAGAAACAAATTATTTTTTCTTCATTGTCTATGATGTACGAAATTATGAAATAAAATCTATCGGTGGATTGATTTTGGATTCACAGCTGCAGGTGTCAAACTGTTCAGTAAAGAAACTTTTCCAAAAAGATAACAGACGAGTTAGCAAGAAACAAGAAAAAGACTATTATATTTAACAAAATTACGAAAATCCGGTACAATTTTGATTTTACCAAAAAGTTCTCCGTTCATTTCGAAAATACGCCTTCATCGATGAGTTTGAGGCCCACAAAACTGAAATCGAGTCACCGATAGATTTTATTTCGGCGTCATATTTAACGAGGAAATAAATTTCGCTAGGAAAAAAAGGCAATCATACAACAAACAAAATCGAAAGAACAAGAATTCCTTTCACCTTCATTCATCTCTTGCCGAATCAACATCGAAAAATATCGTATTTTTTTAGGCTTCGAAGGTTGTCTGATCCCCTTAATAACATTCGATTTTGTAATTTATGAGTTAATGTAGGTATAAGGTGGTAGGAAGCCAACGAAATCTTACCGGAAGGGACTAAAACTCGGTCCCTATGGTTCCCAACGAGAATTTATTACTCGTAAGAAGCTTACCCTGCGGTAACTACCCCGGGTTTGGTATAAGACCGGAGTCTGGGGCTAATATTGTGCCGTGGTAACAATAGTTTCCCCTATTTCTATATCCGTGATTAGAAAACTATATGAAAGGGTTTTATCAGAGAGAAAGTAGGAATACACGAAAGATTTCTACCTCCATTTTCCTCTTTTTTATCTATAGATTCGACTCGAAGCAAGATATCGGCAAACCGTTACAGTTGGTCATTTGGGATGGTAAACTGAGCGTGAATGCATAATTTCAGACAAATATGGTGAGAATTGTGGAAGTTGGTCACCTTTGAAATTTAGATTTTAAGGGCTGTAAAATGTATTTATCAAGCTTGATCGATTCTCCAAATTTGACAAAGAGGCAAGATATGAAAAATCCAACACTATTGATATCGATTATTGTAGAACTTATTCGTTCAATATTTTTACCTGAAATTTCATATGTAAGAATCTGTCTACTATTTTTTACAGTTGATTCGATCAATAAATCCATATTGGAATGAAAAGACGTTGAAATTTGAGAATATTTTTCGTTCGAATGAGATTCGAAGATTCGTTTTCTTTAAATATTGTCTCTGTTGCCTAGAATCGTAAATTTATTACACGCATCTCACAGAGAGAATTTGAATTGATATTTATTATTCCTCAAGTCTCGCGGTACCCATTAGCAAATTGGATAGACTCTGGTGGGTATAAAATTACGGTATAAACTGGTACGAGAAAGAGTAGGATCGCTAAGTAATGGAGAAGCAGTTATTTACCAAGATGCCGCATGTACTCTCAAGACTTGAGACTTTCTATATCAGAATGACGTTGGCAAATTTCATTGCTTTATACGGAAAATCTCCAACCCTTTGTTTCCCACAGTGAGATTGATCCTGACAGCTGGTATAAAACCGCAGAAAAATAACTTTATACCGTATTTCGCGAGCTGATAAATAAATCTAATACCGAATAATTTTGCGGAAAAATAACTAAGCCAACGTAGCAGAATAATGACGTAGATGATTGATGGGGAGGGGGGTGACTGGCGAATACGACAGGGCTTGGCGTAGCTGTAGGTACGTTGCTTGAGGAAAATATAATTTTATCATAAAATCAAATTCCCGATCAATATGTAGGAAGTTGATTTTGTTTCATAGCCATCACGTAACCTGTGCTCGTCGCGGTTCCAAACGGTCTGCGGGTTACATAATATGCAAATATGTTGGTATATATATGCAGATGCCAACTCAAGCGCTGCAGGATCGTTTTATCAGAGGAAATTTCAACGTAAAATTTTACATATATGGGTTATTCGAATCTCGAATCATTATTGGACACGTTTTGACTCCACGTTTCTTCAAATCCTTTCAATAATTTTTATATCTTGCAGGTGTTTATATTCAAATAAAAGAACGTGTGTGAATTTTTGAAGACCAGAAAACAGTTGGTCAAAAAAAGAATCCTTAAAGCTCGCAGGCGTTGCTCAAACACGGACCTGAATCATGTAAAATTATTGGACTACGTCCTGGTCTCGTTGTCGTCGAGGTTGCTGGACCCATTCGAGTTATGGGAGCGGCCGCGAGTAAAGTCTCAAAGTGGCTAACCACGTTCGTGTCATAAAACACCTAAACGACGTATGGAGAATGGCTTCCAATTCACAGGATGAACGTACACTCGGTCGAATTAGAATCGCCCGAAGCCTCTCGCCTCTCGAATGCACCGAAAACTTGATATCCGTTTATTTCGAGGTCTTTCTTAAACTCTCGAGTTTGTTCACATCGAGTGGGAAGAAAGTGGACGATAAAATGTCCCACGCGGTTTCTCGGTACACCGTGTCGTCGGAATAAAATTAAAATACGTTTGAGATCCAGCCGAGTCGATACCTGAATCCGATTAGCTTCATTCTCGAAGAAAACTCGTTAAAATTTATGTTCACTAAAAACAACCTCAAACACCGTGAGGTGACGATGTTTTTTTTTTCTTTTGCCTTTATGTACAGGTCGACTTTAATGTTTGATCAAATTTCTATTTCCCTTCCCCCTCCGGCCATTTGTCCGTATTTTTGCGACCACAATAAAGAAGAAGCGATATTTTCTCGTATTTCCTATCGGCTTTCGGTTCGAGGAATCCGCGGCAGGAAGTCCTGGACATCTCAGGAGTCTGGGCCCTGGGTCGCAGGGGGTTGTTTCCCACGGGACCACGTGCGACTTCGGTAAAATCGCGGGTAAGGGCGTCGCGGTGTCTGGAACGTCAACGAAGTGGAAGGAGACGGATGAATTCTCAAGATCGAACGGGGGACTGGATGACCTAAAAGTAGGATTAGCGGGTCCTTTGTCATCTCCGAGATTCTCTACCCTCGATCGATCGTATCTTGTACTCTTTTTCATGATTTTCTTTTTTTTCTTCTTCTTTTTTTTTCAAGCCAAAGATTTTCTGCCAAAACCAGAATTCCGCACTGACAAGTGACCCGAGAAAAGCTGTGAACCAAAAAATGGTCACGGGAAAGATTATTGCCGAACAACCCTTTCGCATCGACGGACAAACCGCCTCCCTTAATCTTTACACATAATCCTCTCTTGTGGCGGACCGAATTTCTACAATATTGAGGTAATCATATCATATAACAAGGTCAAAATATTTTAGTTTTATCGGAATGCTTTATCATGTCCAGGGTTTCATTACTGTGAAAATTGTAAATTTCCTGTAACGTGTAGTTCTTAAGGAAGTAGGAAAAGATAGATGAAGGCTCCGCCCCTGCACGCTTTCCCAAAACCCCATAAAATTCCCCGAAGCCTCATAAGAATTATTCCAATACAAATTCCCCAAGGCGACATTAGAATTATTCCATAGAACTTCCCCAAAGCCACATAAGAATTATTCCAATAGAAATTCCCCGAAAGCCCATGAGAATTATTCCAATAGAAATTCCATACGTTATACGTGAAACCGGACAGAACTTTTTTTTATTCTACAGAGTGGGATTCTAGGACTCTAGGACTTCACTCTGTACAGAAGGATAACATGAAATTCGACATGTAATTTGATATTACACCTACGATTGACATAACTCATCCTGTTATATGTCGAGAATAAAAATAACGAAGAGGTCTATCCAGTGAACGATATACAGTAATGGAGTCCGTCAAATTGTAAGACAAACGAAATTCTGGGACAAGGAAACGATGTTAAAACTTCCAACAGTGAAACCCAAAACACTGAATCCCAAAAGAGGATGTAATAAGGTCATCAGGCAGGGACCGAGCCATCAATTGAGACTTTGACACAGCTGCGTCACGGGTGTAACAACAAACTTTGAATCCACCTGCAAGCCTTGGCAGAGGCTGATGTAATTCTGCTCAGAAACATGGCCGAGGTTGGCTTAGAAGAGTCATTAATCAAGGCGTGATTAAATCATGCCTCAACCACCGACAACGACTGGCCACTAATGCTTTGAGCCTGAACCAACGGAGACCTGGACCCTCAAACTTCAGTTTAGATCATCCAACGGACAATCAAACGTCCATCCATAACGGTCCACTGACAGGTTTGGGCAATTGATAAGACGCAAGAAAAAAATACAATTTTTTGGGCCGTCCTTGATCCGAGGAAAGATACGCAGGAGTTTGAATCATGGACGTCACGCCTTCGAGGACAATCGCTCGATTCGTTAGCTCATTGTGGGCTTCGGTACTCCCGGTCCTCTCGCAAACAGTGAGCCGGCTCGTACTTGAAAGTTGAAGCATCGGTATATTTTTATCCTCGTCGGAAGTACCGAAGATATTTTTTATTTTTTCGTTCAAATACAAGTATCGTGAATCTTCGAAAGCTGTAGAAGCTCGATGGAGAAAGGACAAAAATATGCTCGATAAAAGAAAAGTAGATGAAAAAGATAAATAGGACGATAGGAATAGTATATTAATATGCTACAAGGGAGGAAAGAGCGCGATTTTCGCCGAGTGCGAGGTTTGCTGCCCGAGGCACGAGCGAAGCGAGTGCAGCGAGGGCAGCACGAACACGAGGTGAAAATTGCGCTCCTCCCGTGTGGCATATACTATTTTTCACCCGACTTCGATAAAATGACCTTATTCCGTCGCTGTAACGCGAGTGGAAAGTAGGTAGTCCATTTTTGACCAGAAGGAAGAGAAGTGATTAACCGGGCAGAAAAGTAAATTGCCGGGCAAAAAAGTCCACTTTTTTGCCCGGAAATTTACTTTTTTGCCCGGCTATTTACTTTTTTGCCCGGCAATCTACTTTTTTGCCCGGCAATCGACTTTTCTTCCCTCTGACGCCTTTCGACCCGCGTTTCAGGGGCGAAATACGGTCATTTTGTCGCAGTCGGGTGAAAATACTTTTCCCTGTGTCGACCCGTGTCCGTTTCTATTTTTAAACACTTTGTCCGGTCGTGGTCACTTCGGGGCACGGGCTACACGTGTAGTGGCGATATACTGGGTCCGCTAACAACAGGACTCCGCCACGATTAATTTAACGATAAGTGAGACACGGTCGCGGCTCCACACTCGGCTCGAGTATTGTCCGACCAAACACTGTGTTTGACTACTGCTTCAGCGCCCGTATACCCTTTACCAGTATCAGTTGTGGCTCAAAGTGTTGCTGGTAGCCTAAATTAGCGATGATCTTGTCCCAGGGCTGGCATCGAATCAAGAAAAAAAAGACTTGAATTAAGGGGATCAGTACAGCGTGATTTAACAAATTCTACATTCTCCAAAAATCATGAATATCTTATCCAAAGTTCATTACACACCGAGAAATTGACTTTTTTTTAAATCACTTGTCGTAAGGTTTCAGACACACGGTTGATTCGATTATGTCTCTCGACATTTCATTTTCTTTGGAGAGCAATTCTTCATTATGTGAATGAGGGAAAACTGAGAAAAAATTTCCTTCATTCATACGATGAAGGATCGCTCTCCGAAGAAAATCAGACGTCGAGAAACATAACCGGATCAACCGTGTGCCTGAAACCTTGCTACAAGTGATTGTGAAAAAGTCAATTTGTCGATGTGTAACGAACTTTGGATAAAATATTAAAATGACAAACTGTAAAACAATCATCTCACTTGTCAGAGCAGAAATTTTGTGCTTTTCCAGTCGGTATGGAATGTATGGACAGCGGTTTGGCTGCGGCATGGCTGCAGTTAACTGCTGTTCAAGTATACCCCTAAAGTACCCACCACTCCGCGTGTCATTTGGTGGCACTGGCGAGGGTTGGTCAATATATCAACTCTGACGTGGGTATAGCTGCTCACGGTTGAATAAAGCCTGTCATAGATAACGATACTACACAGCGAGAAAGGTAACGATCGAAGGTTCGAACGTGCGGGACACAAAGTACCTTATCAAAGTACGATCAGAGGTAGTACAAAGAGAGTCCCTTGTAACAGGTGGAGTACAACGTTCAAACAATATACATCGACCGTAGAATGCTGTTGAAGTTTGCTCAGACGCAAAGGATAACTCGAGAAAGAAACCTCGTTAAAAAGCCAGACCCGATTCATTATTCCGAATTCGGTTTTAATTTCGTTCGACAAATTCTATAGGGCTCTTCCTTCGGTCTAATTAATATCGTCCCGACCACAAGCCTGAAAGAAGGGAAGGGTTCCGAAGCTCCCTCTGCTTCTCTTTCATTCTGTTATCGCTGTACTCGACTCTGTATATTTTGTCCCTTTCGTAACATCTGCTTGGAAAGTTTGGTTATAGTCTGCTTCTCGAGATAGTGAGAGTAAAAACAGAAAACGAGCGCATGCGCACATCCCAAATTATCTACTTTCCGCCCTAGGGCTTTTTCTTCTTGTTGGAAGAATTTGTAAGATTTAATTAATTAATTACAAATTACGATTGTACCTGAGGGTTAACATGGATTTTTGCTTAATTACAAATTACCAAAGTCATTTGTCATTGATTCTTTTTTCCAATTAGCTGTAATTTGTGATAGAAATGTAATCATTACTAATTAGAAATTGGATAGCAGTTAATGAATTCCTATTTAATTATAAATTGCAATTGTACCCAAGGGTTAATGGATTTCTGTTTAATTACAAATTACCAGAGTCATTTGTGATTTATGTTCCTTTCCAATACCGAATTACAACTGTAATCACAATTGTGATGGAAGTGTAATCATTTACACCGTGTAATTCGATGCTGGGCAACACTGTGCTGATCTGAATGCAGCTCGCCTTCGGCTCGCGCTGCCAACTTGGAATTAATTGGATATCGTCTAATTTCCGCACTCGCCATAGGATCTACTGCTTTTCGTATAAAGCCTTCATGTCTGTGTAACTTTTCGCCTATACCATAACAGGTGTGGAAGCTTGACAGACGCGGAGGCCGTTCCGTATCTCGGACAAGTAACGGATCGTCCTTTTCTAACCCCTCTCATCGCGATTCCACCCTTTTCCCTTTTTTCTTCTCTCTCTTTTTAATATTTTTTTCATTCTCCTTCGAGGTATGCTTAGCTCAAGACCCTGTCTGGTTCCGAGTTTGTTCCACACCCACCTACTTTCCCGCCTAAAACGCGTCTAGACGCTGCGGGCGATTCCGAACCCGCGGTCTCGCCCAAACCCCGGATTCCAGACACGGAACGTGCACGTATGTTACCTACAATGTGCCGCGGAGAAGAAAATTTCACGAGTGGTAATAGCCGCATTAGTGGTAGACTCCGGTGTTGGCCGCAGTCTCGACACGTAGCTCTCGTAACTCAATACGACACGTCGATGTCTGCCTTTTATCCACCCATATCCGACAGTACGTGATCTCGAAGCGTGATCTTCGCCCACACGCGATTCGTGTCGGGAGGGGGACGAGCTTGCACGCACCCGGGTCGCCGTGAGGACATCGAACAGGGGTTCATATTCGATAATATTACACAGAAATCCACAAAGGACTATAAAGAAGAGGGTGAGGATTGATGGATGTAGTCAATCGATAAATGACAAACTCTCCATGCATATTTATTTGCATAAATAGTGATGGGCGACACAATATAATCGATATTCCTATAGTCATTTGATGCTAGTGAATATCTGTTTGGGTCATATAAATGATCGATTTTCATGTTCAATTTCGTAATTTATAATATCAGTATCGATATTTCATTCTGAATGTTTAATCTGTCCTAATGCGATGCCTGTACCTACCTAACCGTCTAGAAATGATATTTCATTCTGTTCTCTAGCGCATATCAGACTCGTGACTATAAAAGTAACTATTAAGATAAGGAATTGTGTAAATTACAGTAAATTCCTTGGTTAAATCTCGGTGTAAAAGCTCGCGTTATTATTCGTCGGTATGCTACATGTCACAGTCTCGTTAAATGTGAAAAAATAGTAGAAAAAAACCAAAACTTTAACTCTAACAATGTGAAAGTTAAACGCGGTATTGTTGTGTCCTGCGCAGTCTGCTCGCTCTGCTCGCTCTCCTCGCATTTTAATCATAATGTATAAAAGTTGTTACTGCACTTTTTTTCATCCTTCGCCAAGCGAATTTTTCACTCTCGACATCCCTCCGCTTGCGGTCAATTTTCTTGTAAAACTTTTGCCATGATTCCATCTGCGGTTTCTTCAAGCCCAGACCCAGTCAGCCACAAAACCGTTGGGCAGCTTTAAACGGAATTTTGATCACGAAACTTTTAATTCGACTGAAAATCCGTGGCTAGTTTTATCCATGTTCTAGAATTGTGACACAATTAGCTGTCAGACATTTCTGAACCAATTAAAGTTTCCGAATGCTCATTTTTCAGTTCTAGCCAACTTCAGATCAACGCGTCGTTAAGAATTCACCCTGTAGATTTCTACATAGGCAATCCGATAATGCGAATAATCATTGAGATACGAATTCGTCAATTTTAAACAAGAGATCTAACGTAAGCAGTTTTTACTATCGATTCGATAAATCACAGATATGAATATCGATCATTCTAAATTTACGATATTGAGTTACATACGATCTTATGAATGGTCAATTATATTACTTCGTTGTAATCTTAAAAATATTTTCCCTGCATTCGACCGTCTCTGCGATATGCAGATAAGGATTTTTGACACTGATTAACGGACCCATAACCTCACACTGATTACCAACTTGACGTCTAGTCAGAACACAAAATTTCTCCATCATTAGCAAATTTCGCTCATTTTTACCTTCACTTTTTCGTTACATAACTTTTTTCACATTTAGTTTCCCCTTTCCAGTGAATTTCCTCTGACTTTTCCTGACCAAATTATAATTTTTCCCTGACTGCAATTCGGACGAATTAGTGGTTATTCAAGTATGTAGTAAATCGTGAAAGAAAATGATTTTTGAGAATACTTTTGCATTTATGATTTATAAAAGTTTTGATACTATTTCTATTGATCAAGATTTCCGCGCGAGGAAGACAGAAAAATCGCAGGGGATATTTTATTCTGTCTTGTTTCGTATCACCATGAAATTCCTTGGCTTTTCTCTGACCATTTTTCGAATTTCCTGACCAGTGGCCACAATGATGATACCATACTTGACCCTTTCCAAAGACATTTAGACATCCTACTGTCAGGGCAGCCCTGAGTTGCCCTGAGATTTTTCTGCACCTTCTATTTGCGAGATCCTATCTGTAGTTTACATGTACCTAGGATAAAGAGCTGCAGGGTTGAAGATGTACACCCAAACAATACACTTTTCCATCAGACTATACTCCTACTATCAATCGAAGGTCTGGACAGCGGTTAATCAGCGATAAACTGATACAGATTTTGCGTGGGTAGATATTATCTATACACGTTGCGTAATAATTGGGGAAGTACAGTCTAGTAGTTAGCAGCAGCCCCGTTCTGTTTACAAATTCGCGGTAGATTCTCAACAAGGTTGTATATAAGCAACACTGGCCAGAGGCACGTTGGTAATAATTCATTACATGCATGTTAGTTATACGTGGCTGAAGGCGGCAGCTGTAAATAACTGAAATCATATAATGAGGGAGAATTTTTATCAGCACAAAAACAATTTCGAAAATTTCACCAAATTCACCCCACACAGACTTTTTACGCGGTGAAAATTTACCGACTATCCGGGAATCGAACCCTCGGGTTTGAAGATCCGTCTCCCAGGCTAGAAATGATAAATGTGCTGCGGAACAAGAGAAAGTCACACTTTGTAAATGATCTGACGAAGCTGGGGTACAAAA
This sequence comes from Euura lappo, assembly GCA_018257835.1. NCBI lineage: Eukaryota > Metazoa > Arthropoda > Insecta > Hymenoptera > Tenthredinidae > Euura > Euura lappo. The sequence continues at coordinate 34,413 of JAEUYN010002241.1, forward strand.
AAGACGATTTTTTTTTTATCCATTCCGCTTTCATAGAGCATAAAATAACATCGAAGCGGACAAATTTCTGTCTTCATTTGAATTGAAAGAAACAGAATCCTGAGCAATACGTTTGGAACGCTGGACTACCGACTCATTCCGGATGCCAGTTTCTCTGATCTATTATTAGCAATGAACTGGTTCACGATTCTATTTTGTTTCTTACTCAACGCATTTTGAAAGACCGGCGCCTACGACGAGGCGTCGCGTCGTTTCACGTCGATTCGTCAATCGACCTCAAACGTGTGATACAAAGTTCCGATCCTCCGGGTCGTCGGGATGGCCGGAAGAATTACCTAGAATAAAAATGAGTGGGATTCTACATTTCTAAACACTGTTTGCGATTTTAAATAAACATCAGCGTAATGTCAGGGTCACGAACCTTCTCATATAGATTCCAAAAAGCACCAGAGGGTATCAACCGCATCCTCCGAAACAAATTGAAGGCCAGGTCCAGCCTTCGAAGATAAGATTGTGTATTGAGGATCACAGAACGTCTATGAACTACAAATAAATGAATCATTCCCTGATCCAGTATCATGCTCTCGGAACGTGACCAGACTTCGTGGATCACGAGGGGTCAATCGGACTAGGACGAGAGGATGAGATAAAGACAAGTTGGGGAAAAGTGTACTTCCAGAAATTTCATAAATTTACTATCCGCAGGCTTCAGACTTGATCTCAGTTTTGAAATTTTTGTGACTGGATGGGTTTTTCCTATTTTTCAATATGGCTACTGCTGATGTTTTTTCATCGAGTTTACAAAATGCTTGAATAATATATACTCCAGAGAATTTAGAGCCGGGAGGTTGAAGGTTATCGCGGCTTTTACATATGCAAAACACGGTAATCTCTGACCCCAATCCCGGACTGTGACGATTTCAATAAACCGAATCCACCCGAATTAACAGCGAAATGCGTGAAACCGTGGAACTATCATGAACACGTTTGCAATTCAACCTCGTGAAGCAGCATATTGAAAATAGAGGAATTAGACGATTTAGATACGGTATTTCGATAAATCCATCCAGTCCACCTCGTAATTATTGGAAGAGCCTCTTTCCAGTCAAGGAAAACCCGGAATACTGAATGAAACTAAGATTCTGTCCATTCATATTTTATCCATCACCATGTATAAAGAATCGAAATTAATTGACCCTGGATTTTGAGCGTCTGTGATCATCGATCAAAGGCAGATTGACCTAAATAGGATCGGATCCGAAGCATTCAAGGGGAGAAAAATGGACGAGGATGAAATAAGGAGAAGAAAACAAGAAGAAGAGCCGCGAGAAACTCTCCAGATTTGTTTGTACTTTAGATCGGTCAAATCTGAAGAGTGCACAACGCTCGAAAGTTCGAAGGGGGCGACTTTTCTCGGTGGGTTGATTTATGGCAGAACTTTATTCCCAACAGGACTAAGAAGTTGTCGTTTGAAACTTGAAACCTTGAACTCGTCGTCGATCTTTTCTACGGTTTTCATGTAATAATTTCTCCTCCCAAAATTGGCAAAAATACGGTGGAAATTAGGTTACATTCGGTCTCCAGGGAGTCGGGGAAACTCCGCAGACGACCTCGCTTACTTCGTACACTCGGTCCGAAGTACGCCTAAGCACATAACCTCCAGCATCGCGTAATCGAGTAGAATAAAATTGGACGAGTCAATATTTGAGCAAACTGAGACAAAACCGAGGACTTGAAACCTTGTTCTTGCGTCGACCTCTAGATTGCGGAAAATTGACTTAAAAACGCGATCGAAAACAGGTGGATTCATTTCCCCCCTCGAGGAAATTGCCTCTCGATCTCCTCTACTCTCTGAAAATGTGCCAAAAATTATTTCGTCCAAAGACAAATTGATTCCAGCCACGATTTTTATCAATTTCTTCTCCTTCTTGCCGATCGAGGCGAAAGATTAATTGGTTCGAGCATCCTCCCGATAATAGCGGCCGAGAGGAGATCCGAGATCCGTCGAATTACCAACCCGGAGCATGAACGTCGTATAAGGTAAATTTATGTACCTAGGATCGAGAGTGGCTGGATAAGGGCGGTGGGTCTATTATCACAAACCGTGTGAACACAAGAGGTCTGGTAATGGAAAACGTAGGAACACGTGTGCTATTTGGAGTGCGAGACCTCCCCCACGATTCGCGATTCGTTGACAGAGGTATCCGTGGTAGAGGATAATTTTCACTCGACCGTGCTTCACGCTGCTTAAATGGCATCACATCCCTCTGAAAGCGATTCCCTGATCGCGGGGAAATTCGTCCACGGGACGTACATTTGTTAGACCCTAAAACGGTGCTGTGGGACTCGTCAGTTTCATGTTCGTGAAATTTGAGGGGAAAATGTGACACTGAAAAATTGTCGCAAAGGGACGATAAAAAGAATTGAAATACACGAATTAAGGACGTAAGTCAAGTTGCAGGGACAAAAATTCATTGAATGTTTCAGACACTCACAAATTATCGAGGATCATTGGAAAAATTCGACTGCATGATGATAAAATTGGGTTGAATTGAATTAGTCAATTTGAATATAACAGCTTCGAAGACAAAAAATGATTGTGTCACTAGAATATTGAGTAATTTTGCCCTAAGTATCCGATGAATCTTCTCTGTCTTTTTTTTTTATAAATATTTCTATTCCTAAAATCATGTGAAAACTATTTTGAAAGTACGGAAAATGACTTTCGAAGTCCTTTTATCGCCTCGAGTTTGGAAAAACGTCGTTTGGAGTATCAGAAAATGCAGATTAAGCTGACCCCCAATTTTTCTTCCAGTGAATCAACCCCAGCCTATCGTACTGAGGTCAAGACGAAAGGTATATGGTTTGAATACTCTTTGAGTGAAGCCCACATTTAATCTAAAATCTAATGGGAAAGTTGCGAACTTGCAGTAGTGTAAACTAAGAGCTTCTGAGCCGTTGAAGCTGCGAAGACTAAACTGTGCCGTAAATAACGCAATCGCTAAAAGCTCTAACGGATTGTACGTTGAAATGAAAATGAAAAAAATAAATAAATTAAAAGAGAGCGATGAGAAAACAGCCGGAAGGTTGAAAGGCTGAAGTATATAAGATATAAAAAATACACGTTCAACGAAGGTAGAGAAGAATCGAAAGAGCTGATCGCGTGAAGAAACCGAGCCGACGTTGCTGTAATATAAGAAAAAAAAAAACGAAAGGTACAACAAAAAAGGTGGAAAAATTAAGCCTCTAATTGTAACAGTAGAGTCCAGTTAAAATGGATTCGAAAAAAAACAACGGCGAATTGAATAATCAATTGGCAAACGTCTATAGATCGTTGAAGACCTTCCTCTGAGCCTACTATCGAACGGACTAAAAGTCCTGACCTCTAACTGGACGGCTAGATCCACCATCTTGAATCAAAGGTACTCGAATTCAGTTTTTTCAACATATCTTGACTACTGTTGATCCTACCGTCACGGAGGACATTATAAGAAATGAAGCTTACTAAATTCTCTATAACAAAGGTCTGATACATCTTTCTCGTATCTTCAATAGTTTTTCTCTAATACACCGGTGAATACGTACACAATTCTCACAAGGTTCTATACAAATATCGATACTTTCAGCCCTGTATTAGGCAAAAACTATTGAAGATATTAGAAAAATGTATGAAACATTTTTTGTAGAAAATTTAGCCAACTTCACTTTTTATAATAACCTTTGTGACGATAGGATCGATAGTTGTCGAGATATGATGAAAAAACTGAAAACCGTGTCCCAAAACGTGGGAATAAATATTTTCATCTGTGAAATGGAAATTCAAAGATATTCATAGAAGATGTTTAATAAAAGGAGGCAATGAAATTGCGAGGAGGTTGTGAAGGCGAGGAAAAGGGCGAATAATGAAAATTAAAAATTAACCATAAAGTGTATATACCTAAAACGTTTTATACCATAATTCAAAAGTGTATTTAAAAATGAAAAACAATTTTCTCCCTCAGGCACGCATTATCTCGTTTTCATGGTCCGGCGACCATAGAAGAAATTTAATATTTATATACCGCTCATGGATTCCTTTTATTCTTTCCTAATAAGTATTAATCCATCTTATAAATTGAATATAATTATTTAAAATAAAGATAATTAGATGTATGTCAGTTGAACTCAGGTTCGGGGTAGGATGAGATCGTATTTTTACCCTTCAAAAACCAACCCGGCACCGGAGTTTATTTAATTAAAATTCTGTTATTTCATTCTTCCGGTCTACATGACCTCGAAGCACAATTTATACATAATAAAGGTCGATATGTATCTGAGTTAACATAATATACGAAAAACTGTAAAGAATTTTCAATCACCTTGCTCTTGACCTTGATGCAATCTCACAGAGCATTGAAATCCTCGATTTATTTTCGTTCACGAACACAGTGCACGGTAGATTTCTGTTTCGGTAAACCACATGGCCGACTAGATACGTTTGTATGGACTGGGAATAGAAGCTGGACTGAAAACACGAGTCTAGATCATTGAATGAACGGATTTTGTCATTAAAAAATCTGCCCTCAGTCCCCACAGCTGAATATATAATAAAATATTTTCCTCTAATTTTGAAGATAAGCAAATCTATTGGAAGAAATTCTGTTCAAAGTCTCCACGACAAGGTTTGTCATCTTGGCCAGAAACTGAAATTCATATTTTATCGATTGATAGGATTACGACTAATAGAGAAAATGATTTTTTTTTAAGTAATAAAATAGCAGTATAATTAGGTACCTGGAGTAAAAATGATGAGATAACGATTTCTGTCTCATTATATCAATTATGTACTTCTGATTCCATCGATAAAATATCAATTCTAAAAAATGTCAATGACCCTATAATTACTGTAATTAAAAATGTAATGAATCCTGAAATATCTTTCAAATAAAAATTATGGGTGGAATGAGATTTCATCCAACCTAATATTCAATCTGTATAAGGGAAACGTCGGACAGAATTTCTTCAGATTTTTTTTTTTTTTTCATCACCCTCTGACTCTGCTTGATCAATATATTCAAAATTACACAGGAAAAGATGTCGACAGATAAATTCCACCGTATTGATGAGACTCCATTACTGTCAAAAACAATAACAGAAAAAGAAGAAAATTCCACATAGGAGAACCGGAATTATTTCAACATTTACTGCGAACCAAATACCCTGTCCTAATCGATAATCGATAGACGTGTGCGAATGTTACGGTGATTAGATAGTCGATACGTGAATCACGATTCAGAAACCGGGGAAAACGTTCATATTATCGTGTCTAATGAGTGTCTTATCAAACCCCGACGTTTTAATATCATAAAACCGCGAATCACGTCGCTGACAGAATAAAAACTGGTAATACCGTATGATAAAACACAACCCATTAGAAACAAAAATGTTTTTATTCTGCCGTCGCATGTGACAAAGCACAGCAATTTTTCGCCTGATGTGTATATATTTCTAAAAAAAAAGAAAAAAAAAAGAAGAAATCCTGTAGATGAGGAGGCGCACTGGGTCAAGTAGAAACACTAATTACCCAGAGGTACTCTCGGCTGCTGCGACCGCAACCCTAAAGCAGATTTAAAACTATCTTGTCTAGGCTACTAGCCCTGGGCGATAAACTTTGTTCTTGTCTTTTTTCGTAGGAGATCGAAAAGGTAGCGAAAGCAAGTTTTTACTCTGAGCAAAAGTAAAAATAGAAAAAACCTCACGATCGCGGATCCGCGAACAAATTTGGCTTCGATTTTGGTGGTGTATCGGATTTTTCGGATCATTGAATCCTCTCAATTGGCGCAGTTTAATACAAAGATCGCGGTTCGCTCTACTGAAAATTTTCTTCTTCTATATATCAACTGAACTTATCGCCTCAGGGTGCAGTTTACTCGAGTGGGGGATAAAAAAAAATTTTTTTTTTAAATCGCGGGAAGAGAAGAGGCACGAAAAAGCTCATGGTAATATTGCAAAAAGCCGCAGGGGTGAAAAGATTAGAAATCGTACTTTGATTATAATCATGACGGATGGAAAATTATTTCATTAGGTATGAAAACAAGAGTCATTTCTGGTCGAAAATGGGATCAAAAGTTCCTCAGCCATTTTTTTCGTAAAATGATTTGGTATTTCGATGTTTTATCTTTAGACCAAACTTTTTTCTTCAATTTCAGTAGTTATTTTTTTCTCATATTCTGCGATTGAACTTTCAATTAAATTTGTTTTAGTATCTTTCCTTATTGCTTGAAAAATTCGAGGATTAAAAAATAAAAAAATTCTAAAAAGTAATTAAAAAAAAAAGACTATAAAAGAGCTTTCGATCTCATCTTTGACCAGGAATGACCCTGTGAAAGATTCGTCGCGAATTCTGAATCACCCTGTATTCTGTTCACCTAATCCTACGCCCATTTTAGAAATCTGTACTCGGAGATCGATTTTCAAAAAGTTTTCAAAAATCTTTCACTGAAAGATAAAAGGATGTCTCTTCAATTAGGATTTTGCATCGATTTTTTATACGCCTGCCTTAGGGGGTTGCGAGCGCACTTCATGAGAATGACCTCGGTTAGAGTGAATAAAAAAAAAAAAACCAAGAAAGGTCCACTCGACAAACTTCAGGCTTCAGCTCTTTGTGAGAGTGTGTATATCTATAGAAAGAGGAAAAGGGCGCACTTTGAAGTAAGAAATTTTTGACCGCCCTTCGGAGAAACCCTTTGTTAACGATCGTAAAATGTGTAATTCACCCCTACAGTGATTTTCGTCGAGAAATGAACGTAAATGACGTCACGTCTTCTAGTTTAAAAAAAAGCTCAAGGCGTAATCTGGTAGCGGCTCGAGACCCTAAACGCACAATGCTTATCAATGTCTCTAGCCGCTCGAGTTTGTCTCCGAGCCCGAGGCTCTTCAATGTTCAACGATCTTAGACATACATCAGCTTTGTGCGCGCCTGTGATACCGAACCCCCATCACCGGACAGTTTGTGTGTTTAGTAACGGGAGCCTAAGATGCAGTGATAATAGGATCAGAGCTTTTTCTCCCAGAGATAATGGGAAATTTTTTTTCAAACCTCGCGCAATCGCAACCGTACGGCTTCTGACGCCGGTGTTAGTTTGGTTTGCGGTTCTGACGTAGAGGAGGAGGAATAACGAGCCAAAGGGGAAACTAAAGGAGGACAGAATTGACGTAAATCTCAAGCTTAAGCTCCGGTACTAATCCCGGCTTTGTCTTTTCAACCGACTGAATACCTTCGTCGTTTCCAACCTCCCGTAGCGTCAACAAGTGCCGTCTTTAATTTTCAGATCTTATCTTTCTCTCTCTCTCTCTCTCTACGAGGACCTGAGCCACTATTTTATCACGAATAAAGGCCTTTCGCTTCCCTACAGAAACACAAAGCTTCGGTTCTATATCTGCCTGGTAAAACTTTCTGACTTTGAATCAGACCTAGAGTTCCCGAGTCAGATTTTATGCTGAAAGAAAATTACTTTCAAACTGTAAAAGTGTGCGAAAAAAAAAAGAAGGGGGGGAGTAGAATCATAGAAATCGTTGAGCTTTTGCCTCCTTGATCCTGTGCGTAATTATAAACACAGTAGACAAATACGTTCAAAATGATGATAAAATTATGTCAAACCGGAAGCAGGAAAGCAATCGGAAAGAGACTGCAGTGGCGACAAGAACCGCGAATAAATAAACAAGAGGCACTTGGCGCCTGTCCAGAAAGTTCCGTTGCAATAAATTCTTGCGGAGAATGTAGACGCTTCCTATAGTACTTTCGCATAATGTACTTTCAATTTTCTTCTTCATACTGTGAGAGTGGCTGCGCAGGTTTCAGTCGAAGAATACAGTTAAAACTTTACTGTCCTCGGGAATATTCTTTGCTATATTTATCTATCTGAATAAAATTTGAATTCGAATCACGTTTTCCCAACGGAAATAACCAAGACGGAATAATCGAGGGTCTTCTTTCTTCACCCACTCGAAGCATTCTTTGCCTCGATAATAATTCCATATTAGCTTGTTTTCGATAAAAAAAAAAATTTCCATAGTCACTCAATATTCTATTCAAGCTCCGAACCATCGTCACAAAAGTCTTACTCGCAAGGGAAAATATTTTTTCGTAACAGAATCCTCGAACCCTTATTCAATTGATAGTTGGATAACCTACTTTCTGACTTTTGTTGGTATTTCATTCTAATTTTTCGAGCGGCCACTGAGGAAAAATTTTTAAAAAGAGTAAAAGGTGGATGAGGCTGCGTTGAAAGCTCGACTTTTTTTCTCCCGAGCTCCAGGCTACGCGGATCAAGGATTTGGCGAAGGAGATAAAGGCTTGGGTAGGTGCGAAACCCACGCGAAATTCGATTAGGTCTTACGATAAATTCGAAAGTGGATTTCGGAAGGAGAGAGTGTTCCAAATCCCTTATTTCTATTTGGTCGACGCAGACGTAAAAGATTACGAAAAGAGAAACTCATTTCCGGTTGATAAAATTGAAAACAATTTTGTGAACGTTTAAACTCAACCCTATTACTCGTAGATCGAAGGGTTGATTTAAAAAAATTCATCAAAAAGTGGGAATGAACGGAATATTAATAATTCGAAGAGATCAAGAAGATCAAGAAGATCAAGAGATCAAGAAATCAAAGAACGTGAATCTATCCACGAACGTACTTGAAGAGATATCATTAAATACGTGACCGACTGCACAATTTTTTTTTTTTTTTTTTTAGAGATTAGAATTTTATCTGATGGATACTAAATTACGAGGCTATATAAAAGTTTTGATTGAACAATTTTTCTTCATTCCGATTCAACGACATGTTCCGTTTCGTGATTTTTCAAGTCTTTCTTTGTGATATCAACAATTTTCAGAGAAAAACTTTTTTTTTTCAAGTGTATTAAAAATTTATAAAAAAAAGCTCACATTTTACACTCAATTTATAAAAAAAAAAGTGTCAGAATCGTTGATGCATTTCCATAATAAAAATTGTTTTTTGAATCACAATCGAAAGTCTATGATCATCATATCAATCGATTTCCCTTGTCAATTATAGGTCTCCGGGTTTGGAAAGCTCCAATCCCCTAATATTGTCAACACCATAAGTACGACAATTGATCGAATTCCAGGAGCCAGCATCATCGAAAGCATCGTCGGCGGAATAACAGCTAATGACGGAGCCTTTCCTTACACAGCATCCCTGAGGAGTTTCAATCGTCACTTTTGCGGAGCTTCGATAATAAATGAACGTTGCGGGTAGTGACAGCGGCCTACTGTATAACCTCGTGAGTTTACTTTCCAATTTTCAATGTTTTTTGCGAAATTTTCTGCAATAACTTTTTTATGAAACAATCAGAGTGGATCCGTCCATGATCGAAGTCGTCGTTGGAACGAACACCCTGAACCGTGGTGGCGATTTCTACGTGTCAATCAGAACCGTGATTCACCCGGACTGGAGCGAGCTTTTCACCCGCAAATGACATCGGTCTGGTTCAAGTAAACCGTGACATTGTCTGGAGCGATAAGGTCCAGCCGATTCCTCTGCCGACTGAAAATTTCAATAAAGTCAACTACCCAGCTGTACCAGCAGGATGGGGATCCACCCGAGTGAGTGACATGATCAATTTGTACAGAGATTCAAGGGGTAACATGGACCTTGAAATTTCAAAAATTTCAAAGCCACCGAAAGTAATTTTTGAGACTTTTGAATGGTTTTCACATGTTTTTTTTTTTCAGTCTATGATGCACGAAATAAAATCTACCGGTGGACCGATCTTAGTTTATCTGGTCTCAAACCGTTCAGTAAAGAGGCCTTTTCGATACGAACAGAGAACTTTTTCATAACTTTATTTTTACTCGAATTGTCATGAAAAGTAACGTATGGAAACAGAAAAGGGCTATTTTATTCTAGAAAATGATGAATCTGGTACAATTTTGATCGGATCAAGAAGTTCTCTGTTCATTTTAAGAAGGCCTCTTTACTGCATAGTTTGAGACCAGAAAAACTTAAATCGATCCACCGATAGATTTTATTTTGTGCATCGTAGACAAAAAAAAATGTGTCCTTAAAATCTGTGAGAAACATTCTAAAATATGAAAAATGACTGTTGTCAGTTTTTACCTTTTTTTACAATTTAGGGTGTATGTATTCCCTCAAGAGGTTGTCTTTGGTAAAGAAAAGGAAAAACGTATAGTTCTGCTTCGAAATACATCAATCAGTCAGTTTTCTTTCCCTAAGACAGGCGAAAACATCTCTGAAAATCACTGAAAAATTCGAATTTGATAAACAGTATAATTTGATGTATTGACAAAATTTTGATTCATCAAAAATCGTTGCTATAAAAGCTTTCATGACAAATGAAATTCTGTCTTTACAATCGTGGCTAAAGTTTTTATTGACGCTCTTCGCAAGCTTTGCTTCAGTGGTATCTAGCCTTTCATTCCCAAGATGAATTCGATTCGAAAAAAACAGATCCCAAATCAATCTCAAGTTATGTACTTTCGAACCCATTTTGCTGATTCGGATATCCTCAATTCATCATGAAGCTATTGTATTTTGAATGTGAAGTGTAAATTATTAGATTTTTCTCGACTAGAAGGTATAAAAAAATTATTGAAATATTTGTAAGAAGATACCACCAGGAAAACCCAACGTCTAATATTATTTTTCTCTCTAGTTTTCCGGTGGGGCATCAAATGAGCTTCTGTCGGTACCACCACGATCATTTCACAGGCCAACATCTGCTCGACCACCAATCAAATCGCTGCCTGTTACGTACGCATATATTTTTTATTTTGAATATTGATTTTTGAATTTGATACATTGATTATTTCATATTGTGACATTTCGTCACTTTTCGAGGCATTTTTTCACCTCATATTGACTTTCAGGGTGATTCCGGATCTCCTATCGTTGCGGACGGAGTCCTGATCGGATTCGTATCCTGGGGAACACTTTGCGGAGCGACTAATGCCGCTGACGTCAATACCCGTGTCTGGACCTTCGTAGACTGGATCAATGAGAACGTGAATTGATATGTGACCGCTATAAAATTGTATCGATAAGCCGCTTTGTGCTTCTGGAAAATAAAATTTCACTGTCCAATTACGCGTCGGTCGCAGCTTCAGTCATTTTTATATATCTAACGTGGTGCCTTAACGTCGTACAATTGTTTGACATTATTCTCATTCCATCATTTTCTAACGTTACGATTCAAAACTCTTATAAAATCGATTTTATTTGTTTCTCAAAATTTTGAAGACTGATGAGACATTCTGAATTTAAAATAAAAGAATTTTCTCTTTTTTCGAGACATTTCGTTCTTCAATATCTTTGAACTTTTTAAATGAGCCAGAATTTAATTCCTCTGCATCGAATCGCAGTAATTCTATACCGGAAATCAATGTAATTCAAAGGGTAGCAAAATCTTAGAAATTTACCAATTTTTTATATTTTTTTATTCTAATTGGAAATTAATTTGCCTGCATTTTTTGAATTTATAACTTTATAACTGACAACTTTATAACTGAATCGCGAGATTCGTTGAATGTGGAATCAATCCTTGACAATTCCGAAGCCTGCGGTATCGACGCAATAAATCGAGATTGGCGTCCTGCAGAGACAACCTGCTTTATTGTTCCACCTATTTTTTTGGGGCAGCGAAGACAGTGGGTTCACTATAAAGAGTAAAGAAAAAATCCCTGATTATTCCTGACCAGATTATAATTTTTCACTGACTGAAATTTGTCGTTATTCAAGCATTTAATAAATAATTCTTTGAATCAATGTTGAAAGAAAATGATTTTTGAAAATACTTTTTCATTCATAATTTATACAAGTTTCGCTACTATTTCCATGGAAGACAAAAAATTGCTCGAGATCTTTTATTCCGTCTTGTTTTGTATCGCCGCGCCATAAAATTCCTCGACTTTTCCCTGACCATTTTTCGGAATTCCTGAATTTTCCCTTTGATTCCTCCATGCATTTGTTTTTTCTCTTCGATATTTCAGTTCCCCAACGGTCAAGTCCCCAACGAGCTTCAGCACATCACCCTGAACGTGATCAACCAGCGTGAAACAATCAAACTTCGTATTTAATTTCTTACCAGCTGTCAAATAAGAGCAGATTATCACTCTCAGATACATTGTACTAAAAGACCACTCGAACTCTTGATTAAAAATAATTCAGGCTAATCCTACATCTACAGCCTCACGAAGGAATGAGATAATATCATACTTTGATCGATTGAATTCGAGATCTAGAAATCCGTTGATTTTTATCTAAAGCTATCCCGAACTCTGCAATAAAACCGGCGAATTAATTCACCAGCCAAACACTCTGCGCCATGCGCCGTGTAGTGCTTTTCGTCCTGGCCCTCGCTGCCACCGCTCACGGTTAGTATAACTAATTGTGAGTCCATTGCTCATAGGGATGTGCCGGATACCAGATATCCATTGCGCCCATTGCGTGGATTCGTGAGTCTCTTGATTCAATTTTGAGTCTCGGTGAACGAAACGGCAATTTGAAAGAAAATTTTCTGTAACTGGATTGTATTTTTTGCTATTGACAGCGAGGTCCACAGACCAGGAAGAATCTCCACTTACGTTGGTACAAACAAGCTTAACGAGGGTGGTGACGTCTACATAGGACACCGTGTGACCGTTCATCCCAAGTGACGAAGTCTTATGATCCGTAATGACGTCGCTCTTGTTGAAGTCACCGAGGATATCGTGTACGGAGACAATGTCCAACCGATCGTACTTCCTACAGAAGATTTTACGAACGCCGATTACCCTGCCACGCTCACGGGATGGGGAAGAACTTCCGTAAGTCAACTTCTGCCGTTGACGAATACATTTTTCGTGTCCAATGGCAGAAGGACGTGAGTTTGCCATTTTCAAGGTCAAAAGGTCGCAAGTTTGTCGTATTCTCAAGGTCAAAAGGTCGTAAGTTGGCCATTTTCAAGGTCAAAAACTCGCGAGTTTGTGGTATTTAAGGTCAAAAGGTCGTAAGTTTGTCGTATCCAAGGTCAAAAGGTCGTAAGTTTGCCATTTTCGAGGTCAAAAGATCGTAAGTTTGTCGTATTTAAGGAGAAAGGTCGTAAGTTGGCCATTTTCAAGGTCAAAAGGTCGCGAGTTTGTCGTATTCAAGGTCAAAAGGTCGTAAGTTTGTCGTATCCAACGTCAAAAGGTCGTAAGTTTGCCATTTTCGAGGTCAAAATATCGTAAGTTTGTCGTATTTAAGGTCAAAAGGTCGCGAGTTTGTCGTATTCAAGGTCAAAAGGTGGTAAGTTTGTCGTATTCAAGGTCAAAAGGTCGTAAGTTTGCCATTTTCGAGGTCAAAAAATCGTAAGTTTGTCGTATTTAAGGAGAAAGGTCGTAAGTTTGCCATTTTCAAGGTTCAAAGGTCGCAAGTTTGCCATTTTTCAAGGTCAAAAGGTCGTAAGTTTGTCGTATCCAAGGTCAAAAGGTCGTAAGTCTGTCATTTTCGAGGTCAAAAGATCGTGAAAGTTGTCTTTCTGAGTTTATTCACGTAAAAAAATCTCATAATAAAGTCAAGAAAACGGTGAAATTGAAAATTGTACACTTAAAAATCGCGGAAGGTCGTAATCCTTTTTGAATCTAATTGAAAGAGAAATAGATGAGGTCAACTAGTTCCATAGAATCGTAAGTGACATCATACGACTTTCTGTTTTTTGTGGGAGTAAAAATCCGAAGAAAAAAGAATGACAACTCAACAATGGAAGAATATAAAAGCAGTTAAGGTCGTAGATGCCAACCTTTTTTTTTCTGGCGCACTAAAAAAAATTATTGGAATTCGTGGATAAATCGAAATCGACTAGAAGATGGAGATTGTGAAAAAGAATTGGCGATTACGAGAATCTGCCTTTTTTTTTTTTTGTCTAATATTTTTCACACTTTGGTAATTTGATTTTTCTTCACGTTTCATCAGTTTTCACAGCTATGCCATAAAATGTGGGTAAAAAAAAATGACGGTTACGACATTCTGCTTTTTACACTTAGAGTTTGTGACATTTTACAACTGATTCTGTTACAGTACCCGGGTACCAGTCCCAACGAGCTCCAGCACATCACCCCGAACGTGATCGACCAGCGCGCATGTTTGCGTAGAAGCATCAGGACCACCGACGAGAACGTCTGCACTTTGACCGTAAGAGGAGAGGGCGCGTGCCACGTAAGTTGATCATGATTACACCATTATATTCAGATTGATTTACGTGATTATTTTCCCAAATAATTGTTTTCAGGGAGTCCAGATCGGCATTGTGTCCTGGGGGACCCCCTGCGCGGTTGGCCAGCCCGACGTGTACGCCCGCGTATGGAGCTTCGGAGATTGGATCAACAGTAACATTAACGAATGAACGTCATTTGCCAAATGACCCGACGACCGATTATCTGTAGTTGTTGTGTGTAATAAACTTGTAGAATCAATAATCCTCCGCATTCAATTACGTGCCGGTGTGAAGGAACACTGATATCGTCCGATTGTGAATAGATTATCGAATCTCTACGTGGCCCATCGGACACTCGATTAATGATAATCAAATATCCCAAGACTCAAAAATCACTGTAAAAATGCCATGCTCTGATCGATCGATCTCGCGATTTTCTACTCTCAGGAATTTACGTGACTCGATCTTATCTCATTGCTGCTTCAATGGGCGTCTGCTAATAAAACCCGTGGTATTATCTACCAGTCCAACACTTTTCGCCATGTGTCGACTGGTTCTTTTCGTCTTGGCCCTCGCTGCCACCGCTTACGGTTAGTATAACTAATTGTGAGTCTATTTTATAAGACGTCGTTGAAGTTAAACCGAACAAATTCAAGGTGCCTCAATCGGTGAGCGTATCGTCGGTGGAACCGATGCTCCGGATGGAGCCTACCCTTACCAAGTCTCTCTTCGACGGAGTTCGACCAACATTCACTTCTGCGGTGGCTCGATCGTCAGCAGCAAATGGATTTTGACCGCTGCCCATTGCGTAGTGAAGTGAGTTATGATAAAGTGGCTTTTTTTTTATCATAGACTGGTTTGATTGTTTAATTATTTCTAGTGTCTGACCGAAACACGATTTTTAGCCGAAACAGAAACCGTAACCGAATATTCGGCTCCTCTTTAGTTGAATTTTTATCAAACACGGAAATCTAGAATTTTTCTTATCTTTCAAGGTATTATTCGATCATCAAATTGGATAAAAGACTTCAATTTATTACTGAATCTCAAATTAATGAATGAATATAAGTATTAAAGTATTATTCGATTAAAAATTCCCCGTGGATCAGTGGAATTCCCTGATTTTTACCCGACTTTTCCTGGTTTTCCTGCTCAGTCGCGGTCATGACTATAGTTTCAGCTGGCCAATTTTTGGCCTAAGCCGAAGCCGAAGCTTCTGTCGCACACTAATTATTTTATTCCACCAACAGCGACATCGTCTTCCCGTGGGGAATTTGGGTTGTTACTGGAACAAACACGCTGGACAAAGGCGGTGACATCTACGTGGTGAATCGCGTCTACGTTAACCCCAACTGGTCACCTTCTCTGATACGAAATGACATTGCTATGATTCGTGTCAGCCGAGACATAGTCTTCGGAGACAAGGTCCAGCCGATTGCACTCCCAACCGAAGATTTCACCAAGGCTAATTATCCTGCGACTCTCACAGGATGGGGAACCACTTCCGTGAGTCATATTTTGCGATCGTGAAGCACGTCCTTTCCGATGGATCTTGAGCCGATCGTTTACCTCCAGATGCTTCACTGCTTCGTTCCTTGTCTGCTCTCTAAATTTCTTGGAGTGAAAATAGAGTGGAATGTCAATCTTCCTTCAAGTGATTTGCTCATACAAATCGGTTGGAATGAAAGATTTCACTGTAAGAGAGTGAAAAAGTCACTCAATTCTTTTGAGTTGCGCTGTTTTCACTCCGAAAGATTTAGAGAGTGATCTATCGTATATTTTTCCCGAATTTACTTTCATTCTTGTTATCAATCTCTTCTTTGCGACGCTATCTACTCACTCACTTTTTATTTGAATACATTTCCTTTGATTTCTGGTACTTGATTGATCGGAATTTGCATGCTTTTATCAATTTTCTATGCCAGCTTTTCTGTGGAAGTTAACGAAACAGATAATTCCAATAAAAAATCATATAGATAGTATTAGGAAGTAAAATCGAGACACTTGGCTTCGACTTTTTTCATCCCAGTGCAAAGAGACGGTAGAGCAGTCGGACCCAAAGCATCGTCAAGCTTGTTGGAAATCAGGAACACTAAACAGAACAACCTTCAACATTTTTCCCGTCCGAATGCTTTGCCATTTTTATTCGCCGAGATGGTTACGAATTATTTGATAATTTTCATTGATTTTCCAAAGTTTCCGGGTTCAGCCCCCAACGCTCTTCAGCACATCACCCTGAACGTGATCAACCAGCGTACCTGCAGGCGTAGGAGCATCAGGACCACCGCTGCTAACATCTGCACTCTGACCGTTAGAGGAGAAGGCGCGTGCCACGTGAGTTGATTACGATTATATCGTTATTTTCAGGTCGATTTACGTGATTATTTTTCCTTTCGCGGGTAACTAAAAATTGCTTTCAGGGTGATTCCGGCGGTCCCCTCGTCGCCGATGGAGTCCAGATCGGTATCGTATCCTGGGGGACTCCGTGCGCGGTTGGTGAGCCTGACGTGTTCGCTCGCGTCTGGAGTTTCATCAACTGGATCAACGCAGCCATCAACGAATAATAATTGACAATTCTTTGTGTTACTTATCAATAAATAAATTACTGGGACCAATCAAGGACCCGTATTTGAGTTGACTTGAAGGATGCTGAATTTTTTTTCGACATCCTTTTTTTTTTTGTGATAAGAATTTCACGAAAGTTGAAAACAAATTCATCATCAGGAACCCCGAGAAAAAATCTTTGAGTACCAATTTAATTTCAGATCAGATCAGAATATTTGTTCATTTTTTTTTTACCTGTATTTCAGATTTTTATTTCGAATAGTGCAAATCTGACTTCAGTTTTGTGATCAGCGACCCAGAAGACCAGCTGTTTTTGTATTCGAATCTGTTGATCCGTTCTCAAGATTGCATCATTTTAAAGTTAATTTTTTGAATATTGTTTCTTAAATAATTCGAAAAGTACGAAGCCGACCAAAGCCAGTCTGTGATCGGTTCTAAGTTCGAAAGAATTGATTGGAGGATGATTTTTTAGACCTCAAAACGTGGAGATTTGGTAAAAACTCTTTTTTTTCCAAATTCTCGAGGCGATTAGAAGAATTTTCGGTGTTAAGTTAAAACCAGAAATATCCAGCTTTTATAAATTAATGGATTAATTTCACTACAATAATTACCGCAACCCAGTTTCAACCGAATGGGTAAAAATCCTTGAATCAATTCAGACCGATGAAGGCATAGGAGCTTTTGAGATTTTTAGGATTGAATTATATCCCAGGCAGTAGCTCTTGCGCGCCACGACACGTATCACCGGATTCGAATAATATATCATCATACACGAGTCATGCCAGAGTAATTTGATAATTGTTCGAAGGACTAATTCAATTGCGTCATTACAATTTCAACATTATAATCCGAATTCTCGGAACGTGATTTTATTATTAGCAGTTTGAATAAGCGTTTGAAAATGTGGGAAAATTCTCTCTCTCTCCCTTTTTTTTTGTGACTTTTGAAGCATCATCTCGTTGTTCTATTAAGTGGACGAATGAAACATTTCAAATTCTCTGGTACGGTTATACATTCGCGCTCCGCACCGTTGCTTTTTCCGGTCACTGAAGTTTTTAATGAGGACATTATGAAACTCGGTTATCTACATAATTAGACGAATAATGCACGTGATATAGGATCCAGGAAAAAAAATGCAGAGAAAAAAATATATTGATTCGACTAGTACGACTCATCATCAAAATTGATTGGTTTCTTTTTTCCCTCCCTACAATTTTTTCCTCTCATCATGATCAAGGTTGACGAAGTCATATGTTTCAGAATTTAAGACACGTGATGAAACGAATCCTTGTTATGACGTAAAATTTTATGAGAGATTTTAAGATAAGCTTCCGCAGTAGCTGTATACCTACGGATCTATTTTATTGGGCTATGCAGTAAAGTTGGCTTACTTCCCGCTCAACCTTGATGTAGGTATGTAGGTAGGCGGTTACGATACTACTCGATATTCCTTATTCCGTTGACGCGAGGATTCATACAGTTTCAGTACAGAATTCCGAAAAAAAGATCCGATTTCTTCAGTTTTCTCATTTCAAAGAACCGCGAGTAAATAACTACGAGCAGGTTTCGGCTGACTGTGCGCCAGCCTTTGGACTTTGTATTATTTATCTCGTTTCCAGCTATTTGAAATTTTGCAAACCGGACCTCAGATTCTTTATCAGCGGTTCAAAAAACCTTCGAGTACCAATTTTCATAAGGTTTCGAATGTTTTTAGTGTGTTTCGCAGCATATTGTGTCCGCCATTTTGAATAGATTTTATAGCATGTACTGAAAAGGTCGTTGCTTTCCAAATTGGCATAACTGTGACAGCATATCAGTCCAGATCGACTGAAAGATTGAAATGTATATTGTCTCCGCCGCTGATCTATCACAGATCGTTATCTCGAGTGTTACACATAATAATCTTACATCATCGTGGAACGTGCGGATCTGCAAGCTCTGATCCGATACATTAAATGTCAACACAAGATAAAGTATGCCAAAATCTTTGATTCTATCAGCAATAACATTTAAATTTAACCAACTGGTTCCTTCAGGGTTTTGCATTTCATTTATCTTATCTCTGTGGAATTTGATGAACGTCAAATTTCTCCAAAAATACACAATTCCACTGAATTTATTTTCCTGCAAACGATATAATATATATAATATATAGTAAAACCAATCAATCGGTAAAAGTTTTGAAATAAGTAAAGTTGCAGGGTAGAAATTTTCGCGTTATTGTTTCTCCTCGGCTGCGACCAAAAACTCCAATTGTCAACCAATATATCGGGTTCAATAAAATCCTATGCGTCCTCTTCGTTCTAACTTCCTATATCAGGCAGGACAATCACGAAATTCAGCTCTTCGAAACGATAAGGCGATCTCCAGACAATAGGTAGGCAACCAAAGTTCTTTAACGAAGATTGAATAGATTGTAAAAAAAATCTGATTAAATTTAGACCTAATATGTTCCTATCAACGAGTCTGCACGTACGTACAAGATTAATTTTATCTGACAGCTGTCAAAAGATCTATGCTATAAAAGCTCGGTTTTGATTCCATCTCGCCAAAAATTCGGACGCCATGCACCGCTTCGTCGTTTTGATCCTGGCCCTCGCGGCTACTGCTCACGGTATGAAAACAATTAAACATCAATTCTCCAAGCCTTCTACCTCTGTACCATCAATGTAGAATTTATCTACGAATTGTATTGTTGGCTATTTTCTGTAAACCAGTTTCACACACGATACTGTTTATAATGAAATGAGTACCTACATCTAAAGCATGTCTTACTTGTATCTTCACAAATTGACACAATGGCGATTTTTTATTTTTGGAACGAATTGTCTTTCGATTTCTAACAAAACGACTGTTGTTACATTTTCTGCAATATTCAGAACATGTTCTAGGATTTTTTTATCCATATCGGACAGATGGTCTTCTGCCATGCAATCGGTCACTTTCGTCCCGCCACACCGCCATGCAAAACCCGACTTTACATGCATGTAAGACAAAAAAAAAAAAAAACAATTCATCGATTTTCAGGAGCCAGTCTTGCCGATCGTATCGTCGGTGGAACAGACGCTGCTCGTTGGGCGTATCCTTACCAGGTTTCTCTGCAGACCGTCAAAGGCGGTCACTTCTGCGGAGGTTCGATCCTTAACCGTCAATGGATCTTGACCGCTGCTCACTGCGTGGCCAGGTGAGTTTTATCAAAACTAGGAGCGAAAAATCATCTGATAATAAATTGCTACTTTTGTTATCCAGCTACCAGTTCCTCCCCGCAGGTCTGATCTTCGTTGAGGTTGGATCAACCACTTTGAACAGTGGCTTGAAGTACCCCGCAAGAAAAGTGATCATCCACCCCGAATGGAACACGCTTTTGATCCGCAATGACGTAGCTCTGATTCAACTAAGAATCAGCCTGATCTTCACCAGCAGAATACTACCGATCCCTCTTCCCACGGAAGACTTCACCAAGGCTAACTACCCCGCTGTGCTCACAGGATGGGGAACCGATGGCGTGAGTATATTTTTCTTTCACGTGCTTGTGCTTCGACGATACTCTACTAATTTGGAAAACTGTTACTCCCCCAGTTCCCAGGGAAAATTCAGAACGAACTCCAGCAGATTATCCTCTCGGTTATCGACCAGAGATGGTGTTTGGCTAGAAGCATCAGAACCACAAATTCCAACATCTGCACACTTACTGACGTCGGAGAAGGCGCCTGTCACGTACGTTAATGTCCATTGTAACATACAGTTTGTTCTGTAATCGTTTTTGCTTTCGTGGATTCTGTACAATCTCCTTTTATTCGTTTCTAATCGTAAGCGAAACATTGTTTTTCAGGGTGATTCCGGCGGTCCTCTAGTCGCTGATGGAGTCCAGATCGGTATCGTATCATGGGGAACCCCCTGCGCCCTTGGAGAACCCGATGTCTACGCTCGTGTATGGAGCTACGTGGATTGGATAAACGGATACATAAACGTCATCGCAAATGACCTGGAGGACGATGAGGAATAAAGATACAAGATTTGTTTCCAAAAATCATCCGCTGATGAATTGAATGAATAAATACTGATCCGCAATTCATGTTTTTCATTCAATATCGGTACCCCAGTCATAAGCAGAATTCAACCATTTCTGGCTTAAGATGAGTAATTTAATGTCAGTTTCCTACTGCTTCTCGCAAATAAATATCTACCTAATAACAATATTAGAGGCTTCCCGATAAAAGAAGCACTCATTATTCAATTACTAATGAACAAATCTTGGATACAGTTTTTTAAATACTCAATTGATCGGAAATCAATTGATTTAAACGTTGAAAATATGTTCTTACCTTTTGTACCATTGTGGCCAACGGCTTTTTTTTAGTGATACAACCTAATTACCACTCGGACGAACTTTGAAGTCTCATTTCATCGTTATTTACTCATTTTTATCGGACCAAACGAATGGCGGCAAACCGAGTTACAAAATTCCGATTTTCATTGTAAAATGTGTTAATTTTTTGTTTTTATGATTCTATACAGGGGGTATGAAGATCGTTTACTTCGAGAGAATACTTATGAACGCCAGTTTTTTATAGTTTGAGATACGTTTTTAGCCCGCTACAGTGATGAAAAATGTGACAGTCACAGCCAGAGAAATGATCCTTAGAGATCAAAAACGGCAAAAAAAAAAAAAAACGGTATATATGATTTACCTCAAAATGTCATGACCTCATATATTCTGGTAAGAATATCTGAGAAACCTATGGGATTTCCGGAGATAATCTCGGTTACTGCAAAAATGAGTCTTTCATGGGGGATAATCAACCATTGTTCCAAAAAAGGACGTAGATTTAATCAAGTCCCTTTTTGCGTCCACCACGAGATACACTTCTCCGCCTGATACCCGTTATCCTTGTAGAGGTCACGAAGATCGACCGGGTTTTCCCAGTCTGATGCAACAATGATCTGATTATCTGATTATCTGATTAGCTATCACTTAAAACGTTACTATAAAAGATCGGACTCGAACATATTTGGTCTTATCCTGGTCTGATCCTTCGCAGGATGTGCTTAACTGCGAAAAACTGCGAACAGCTGTTTTTACTGCAACAGAAAATCAAGGATGAACGGCACGACACCCTTCAACGGATAACCGTGAACGTTATCGAGCAGAGATTCTGTTTGTTGTGAGCGGTACCTCAAGTAAAAACCTCTGCACTGAGACCGCGAGGGGAGAATCTGGTGCCCGTGAGGTTAGTTGATTGATATTTGTCGTTTTTATTTTCTCCTGGATCTAATTAAACTGTACTAATTCGTGTTCAGAGTGACGAGGGCGGTCCTCTAGTCGACGGTCGAATCCAGATCGGTATCCTATCCTCGGCAACCTTCCCTTGCGCCAGTGGAAGACCCGACGTATACACCCGCGCGTGGAACTATACGTTGACTGGAGAGACGGAACCATAAACGGAGTAGACAGCAAAAAAGAAGAATAAGAAGGAGAAGGTTGATTTTAGATAAGGAATGCACTTTGTTTGTAATGAAATAATGAATTGACGAATTAATAAATCTCGTTTTGTTGTCTAATCACCGATTCAAAGACCTCGATCATTTACTCTTGCTCAACAATTATGGATACCTAATCAGTTGATTTGAAAAAAAAATCGTAAATTGACCCATGAAAATCGCAACGATGGTAATTCTGAATTCGATAATATCACTGATTAATTAACCATTTTTGATGACACGCGTCACCGTGATATTGTCAACATTGTTGATTAAAGCCATGTGACATCTGGCATCATGGATTTTAATCTAATTATTGGCAAAACAATGACAGTATAAGAGCTGTCGCTCTCGCAGCCTGCACCCAAGGTACGTCGATATGAATTCAACGATTTATTTAAAACTTTCAAACCCCAGCTTCTCTACTGATCAAAACTCTCTAGTGATAAACTTTCAACCCAAAACTTTAACCATCCAACCCCTTGAGCCACTATCGGCGACCGCATCGTCGGCGGAACAGATGCAGCTGATGGAGCCTACCCTTACCAAGTATCGCTCAGAACTGGTGGCAACCACTTCTGCGGAGGATCCATTCTCAACAGTGAATATGTACCGACCGCTGCCCACTGCGTCCATGCGTGAGTTTGACATAACAGCAGTGAAAAGAAAACTATGATCTGCGAGCTTTCAGACAGTTGGACTGGTTCAGAACTGTCCGAAGTTTGCTAAAATCAACAAATACCAACTTTGAAACAGTTGGACTGGTTCATATATCCGGTTCTATATATCCGAAGTTGGCTAGAACCGAGAAACGAGCTTTCAGACAGTTGGTAATAACAAAGTTTTCTAAATCTCTTTTCCAGCTGTCGTAATTGAATGAAATAATTACTGAATTCCTGAACTTATAACTAACTCACAGCTACCGTCTGATCAACTCCGCGGTGCGAGTCGTGGCTGGAACCAACAACCTGAGCGAAGGTGGTCTCTCGTCTATCGACTCCGTTCGGTTATCATACACCCCAACTTCAGCTGGACTCTTATGACCGGAGATGTTGCCTTGGTAAGAATCCGCGGACCTTTCGTGTTCTCGGACAAGGTACAACCGGTCGCTCTACCCACCGAAGATTTCACAAAGTCGAACTACCGAGCTACACTAATGGGATGGGGACTCCTCAGCGTTAGTATTTCATCGTCAGCCACTTAGATATGAATTCATTAATTACACAGAGATATTTAATCTCTGTTTTTCACAGATGCCCGGCGTAACTGCCACCGATCTTCAAGTAATTACCCTGAGTGTTATCAGCCAGGAGGCTTGTCTTGCCAGAGACAACTGGACCACGGCCAACAGTATTTGCACGATTGCCCCACCCGGAGAAGGCGCTTGTCGAGTGAGTTAATTAGTAATCTTCATTGTCTCATTAGTGTATGTTTGCTATAAATTTCAGTTCAAATTGGAATAATTTTTTTTTTTAGCGTGATCCCGGCGGTCCCCTCGTCGCTGATGGAGTACAAATTGGTATAGTTTCATATGGAACTCCTTGCGCTCTTGGAGAACCTGAAGTCTTCACTCGCGTGTGGAGCTACATTGGCTGGATCAGGACAAACGCTCGAATGTGATTAGAGTCACCATAAAACACATCAACCAGGAATTTTATCGCTTATTGGAAATTCTTCTCCTTCTCTGGTTCCTTTTCTTTTTTCTGGTCACTAGTTTTCACCACATGGCAAATTGTATAAATCTGATCTGATCTCTCGATTGAATTATCTACCTGGACTATCTGACCACATCCATAAAGTTAGCAGCATGGAGAATCAGAAGGAATAAAGCAAACTGATCTTAAAATGACAATCAGTACCTCTGTTGTTCAATTTTTGATATATTAGACTTGCTATATCGACGCGATTGAATCAGTGGAATACAAACTCTGACACGTGTATCTTGATTCTCTGATATGTAATAACAAGATTAATTTCATCCGATTTCACGTATTGACGACGGTGTATAAAGTACAAAAGCAGCAGTGAGGTTACGTCTGGCCTGAAGTAAACGTCATGCAACTACTCCTATTATTATTCTTGGCTCTCACAGTCGCTGCTAAAGGTATATACAAACTCAAATAATTCATCCATTTTTGCCATAAAGTCATTAAAAAGTAACTTTCCGACGCGTGTTTTCGATCCGTAAAGACGTACTTTGTACAGGTTACTTCAGGACTGCCCTATAAAATCTTTTTACGGCAGTTTTAAGGCAGTTTCCTCATTTTCACGGCAATTATCATAAATATTCTCTACATCGATTCAATTCTTGCCACCAATTAACCTATACGAATTTCAGGTTCGACTATTGTAAACCGAATCGTCGGCGGTTCGAATGCACCGGATGGCTTATATCCGTACCAAGTTTCTCTGAGGAGAGACGGAATCCATTTCTGCGGAGGTTCGATCGTCAACCGTCAGTGGATCTTGACCTCGGCCCAGTGTGTCATCGGGTGAGTTTAGATCGTTATTGAGAAATTCTATCTCTCTAATCGTATGATTGCTACGATCTGTGTACAGTTACCAGATTCTACCGAGCCGGCTTCAAGCCGTTGTTGGAACCAACAAACTGGACCAAGGTGGCCTCGCCTATCGAGCCAACAGAGTCCTTATTCACCCCGAATGGAACTCGTTCCTTATCCGCAATGACGTAGGTCTGGTCAGACTCTCGTTGAGTCTGATATTGACCGACGGAATCCAACCGATTTCACTTCCTACGGAAGATTTCACCAGGTCCAACTACCCGGCTATTCTGACGGGATGGGGAGTCAACGGCGTAAGTAACTCTCTATATTCTTCGTCATTATACCAAGTCACTCTATGCTAAGTCATTCTCGTCCAACGGTCACGATTTTCACTTTTATGGAGTGAATAGTAACTCTAGATAATTTTGAGGGTCCCAACAATTTTCTGGACTTCTATTATGTGGGCTTTTTTTACTCTCTATAACGTTTTTGTTATTTTTTTCATTCTCTTCACCAGTCACACGGCGTAGTTCCAAACGACCTGCAGCACATTATTCTGTCAATTATAGACCAGAGACGGTGTTCGGCTGCAAGTTTCAGGGTAACGGATTCTAACATCTGTACTTTTACACAATTTGGACAAGGCGCTTGTGACGTACGTTCATCTCGATTAATTGTTATACAATTATTATCAATATTCGCGATTGAAGTGGAAATGAAAAAAAAAAAAAAAATTATTTACGCAGGGTGATTCGGGCAGTCCTCTCGTCGCTGACGGAGTCCAGGTAGGGATAGTGTCATGGGGAACACCCTGTGCCGTTGGTGACCCCGATGTCTACACTCGCGTCTGGAGTTTTGTCGATTGGATAAATGAAAATGTTGCCGGATAAAACACAAAAAAAAAAAAAAAACGATCGTTCAAATATTCGTAAATAAATCGATATAATGTAACGTAATAGAAAATCAATAGCCAAAAATCCAATTAATTCCTAATTACTAGCCAACAGCGTCCCACCCCTGCCTAATGCAAAGTTTCCTTTCAAGAAATACAATTCTGATATACACGAATGTTGGGTAAAGAGATGAAGGGGAAACTCCAGTGAAATTTCGAAAATCGGTATTTAAATGGTCATATAAAATAATCCTTCCCTGCGTCCCAGGAGACTGAAATTTTTTTTCACAGCTCATACTACCCTCATTTGAAAACTGCTGAAAGGATTTTTTTTATACACCTCTTTTTAATATTTTAAGAATTAAAAAAACAATTTTTGCCCCAAAGCTACACCGGAATACATTATTGGGTTTGTTACACGTTCAAAATGGAAAAAAAGTTGTCGTTTTTTTTTTTTTTTTTTTAATAAGAAGGATCTGATTGTCTTCATTCATTTTTGTATGAATCAAGAAGTCATCGATCATGTATGTCGACGTTTTATTTTTAATGATCGCCATCACGAGGCTAGGAAGTCATTGAAATTGTATCGACAACTGTTTGATGAGATGAATGATAATTGAAAATGAATCATGTTGAAACGGAAAGTAGACGGTTTAGGATGTGCGCAAGCGCAGAGTTTACTCGTCATAGTGCAGAAAGTAGAACATTTACGACACAAGCGTGTATAGTGTCATATCTCCTTCGAAACAAAAAACTCTTCATTAAAAAAAAGAACAAAAAAAAAAAAAAATAGTTCTATATTTTAATTCATAGCCTTCTGCCGATCGAATCAAAGAAGATACACTTTTTTTATTTCCAGAAACGATATCTAGGCCTTGAATAATAAAATATGACGATCTGATTATAATCTGCTGCCTATGACTGACCGAAATTTTGTCTAAAAAAATGTTAATGTTAATGTTATTTTGTCTAAAAAATGTAAATGTTAATAAAAAAAAAACTCAAAGACTCGGATAAAATAATCAGCAATCGATCAAAGCTTGTTCGTAGACTTGTCGCGACGATCAGAGCTTAAAGAGATTAAATCAAATGGAATAATTAATTACTATGCCAACCGGATAACAAATCGATATTAGATCGTATCAAATTATCCCGTTTGGAGAAAAACATCTTTTCAGATTATCGGAACCGTATCTAAATCTCGCAAATTATACACTCTAATCAACTATTCTCCGTGACATTCTTTAATCTGATATCGTCAACGAATATCGTGATAAAATTTTAATCAGCCTATGTCTGCGAAGTTTAATTAAATTAAAAAAAAGAAAAGAAACAACACTGTAAAAACCAGTGACTCAATTCCGTTGCACCTTTATTTGGTTCACGGTACCATTTACTATGTACCGTTTCGCTGTCCTCTTATCGGCCCTCGCCGGCGCCGCTCACGGTGAGTCAATAATTCACAATATCGTAAAAAAACAAAAAAAAAAACGTGATCAATTCATATAAACAATCGAATTTAAGGTGCCAGCATCGGCGGAACGGCAGCCGTGGGAGGAGTTTACCCATATCAGGTATCGCTGAGATCTTTGGGCCGCCACTTCGATAATCAACGAGAGACACGTGCTGACCGCTGGCGACTGCGTCACCAGGTAAGTAAATTTCTTTTTATTTTTTTTCTTACGAAAACTGTTAAACTAACGTTATCACTATTCAATCACTGTTGAATTATAGTTATCAGATCCTGTCATCGACTCTTGACATTGCAGTGATTAGAATCCGAGGATCGTTCAGATACTCGGCAACCGTACAACCGGTCGTTTTACCCACCAAGGATTTCACAAAATCTGACTACCCCGCGATCCTGACCGGATGGGGTCTACTTCAGGTGATTTTTTTGAGACACTTAATTTTCACTAGAAAGAAAAAGGATCTAAAGGAGATTTCTACTGAACAAATTCGTGGTAATTTTGTCACCTACTTGAATTTCCAACTAATCAGGCTCTCCGAATTCATTGGAGTTACCATATTTGATCTTTGAAGTCACAGTACGATTTATCACTTTTGTGGAGTAGACAGTCACTTGAGAGAATTTAAATAAAGTGCTAATTATACTCAATGAAGCTTCAGAATAATAATATTTGATACAAATAAACCACAGCTTTTAACCACCCGAGGCGTCCGCGCTTACCGTATCGTTCTAAATGACTCTTCAACATTCAGGGTGATAGTTTCAACACTTTAAAATGTCGAACTCTCGCGGTATTTTTAAAATGGTGGTACAAAAATAGGCTGTTTCACTGAAAAAAAAAGAAAGCTTTTTCAATATTCAATTTTTTCCCCCATAAAATTAACATACAGCTCCGCCCGATTTATAGGATCGATTATCGGGTCTTTTTGACTCCTGTTTTGGCTGACCTATTACACAGGTCCTTAAATTGAGCTTGAATTAATCCATCGATCTCTAAATTTCTTCGGATAGGTTAATGGACGAACTCCCAACGATCTCCAGGGGGATTGAAACTAGAATCATAAACCAGGAAGCTTGCTTGGCCAGAGACGAAAGGACCACGGCTAACCACATCTGCGCTTTGACCGTAATCGGCGAAGGCACCTGTCACGTTAGTTTTTATTGATTATCAGAATCAGCCTAGTATTCTTCTTTTTTAACGTATATATCGCCATTATTTATCGATCGATTATTTCATCGGTTGTCTCATTCTCTACACCCTGCGCCGTTGGAGAATCCGACGTTTACGCTCGACTCTTTCACTACCTTCCGTAGGTCAAGCAATTCGCAGACATTGCATAAGAAACTGTCTCAACGAATACTTTGAACGTTCTATATGACATGAATTGGATCGAATAAAAACACTGATCTCTATAATACACTGGATGGGGGATACGCGGCTCTACTATAGGCAACGTTTGAAATCACTTGAACGTCAGCGGTCGCCATTTTGTCTTGGACGAAGTGACACATTTTAGCGGCAAATTGAAATAATATTAATGGTTAGTTAGCTAAGTTAGCGGTATTATATAAAATACCTAACGGAGGGACTGATTAATGAAGAGTATGGCCTATTAGATATCCAAAATATCCCAAAGAGGCATGTTACATACAATACTAGGTAATGCGAGTAATAATTATAACGCTTCAAATATTATGAAAATGGAAAGATGACATTTTCATTATATTTTAGGAACGGATACACATCAAACCGTAGCATATGTTATAAAATAATCGTGAGCTTTGAAGATATCGATGGAAGGTAGTAAATACCAAGGATATTGGAGCTCAAAAACTGATCGGTACTCTAACCTCATTCATCGTTATCAATATCACAACTATGATGCGATTTATTCCCATTTGGAATGAATATCTACGAGTGGAAAATCTTTTCAATGCCAGCCCTACATATTTTTGCCGGAAAGCACGCAAGCTGCACGCAAGTATGCATAATTTTTCGAATAATTAAAAAGTCATCTGATTAACGCGGTAAGTAACTTAGTCACGTGGGTGGCACAGAGCCCAAAAACAAATGGCCGCCACTAGCATTCATGTGGTCACAGGCATTTCAACCGATCCCCCATCCAGTGTATTATAGAGATCAGTGAATAAAAAAGAGAATTGAAACAAAAAAAAAACAAAAAAATGTAATCCCCACAACGCAGATTGCCTTCAATCAACGAAATTCAATCACGATTCCAATACCGTTAGGTATCACAGGCAACGAACTATCGGATAATTCATTTTTCGCAACTCTTTCATTCAGTTTTCTTTTACCTTCGTTATAAAATTTATTATCTCATTCGTTATCTTGTTTGTTACTTTCATCTTGATTCGAGAGTATTTGGATTCCCTGACGTGTTTTATCAGAATTAGCAAAACGTTTCGACGCGAATGTTTAAAAGGCGAGAGGTTCAAGGAGCCGCTCTCTTCGATATTTTATGTACTTAAGCGATATAGCATCGTACTTGTCTTAACGAACCAGACTTTTGTAAATAAATACCTACTTTTTTTTTGCTGCCTCTTCAAGCGGATATTACGGCAAAGCCTCTTACCTGAAACAGATATAATTGAATATTAAATTACAACGATGAAAACTCTTCACCGTCTGCGAGTAGCTATACATGATGTGAAGCAGAAAGGTATTAAAATGAAGTGGAAAGAAGAAAAAGAAGAAAAAATTGCATTCCCACTGTATAACCGCTAGATTCAGTCGTACAATTAATTTTCAGAACTGGCTAACAGCCATCGACTCTGTAATAGTAATATAATCAGGACAGTATCTTGAATCGGATTCAGCAGAATCGATACTATAAAAAATCGTATCCAAAGGAATCGATCTTCAATAGAAAATTGATTTGTAATTATATGTAAAATTGAATTCAATCAACATTTCACAAATGAATGAACGTTTTTAACTTCCCGTTTCTCTGTTTTCAGAGGAAATAGGAAGTTATTGTAATCACTAAACCAAATCAAGATCGGTTCAGTACTTTGCGAATTATTTGAAAAGCAAAATTCTAAAAATTACGATAAAATTGACGATATCTTGATAACAGATCAACGGATATGAATTAAATTTGATACCACATGGTTTTTTTCGTCGCTGATCACGAATCTGAAGTCGAATTTGCGAAATTACAAATGGCGAATACAATTTGCTGGGGGAAAAAAAAACTAAAAACATTCGAAATCTTATAAAAATTGATACTCGCGGGTTTTTGTGAACCCATCCCCAGGATATAATAAAAATCTGTAGATAACAAACGAATAGATCTCATCACGAATTCGGTATTTCGACTTTGATTGTAACGAGACTGATAAAAAAAGGTGAAAAAAAATTGAAATAAAAAGAAAACAAAAATGGAGAAATAGAAAAACTGTGAAATGGGTTCGACGTTGACGGCGTGTATCCAACCGATCAACACATTAGCGAACGGGTGACTGGGTTATTCGGTTACAACGGCATCAGGGACACTAATTCGTTCCTCGATAAAATCGATTCTCGTTTTGGACCGGGTGCCGAATGTCAAATATCCCTCACCCTGAAAACCTCCCTCGTCAAGTTCTAATTTTAGAAATTTAAGTGGCTCGATTTAATCGAGTGATCCACTAAAAGGAAAATTGTTTCCGGTAGGGGGAACACTCGCTCCAGGGCTAAGGGTCAGCAAAAGGAGTATCTCCCACCGACTGGAACCCATAGCGTAAGACGTACGACTTGAAGAGAGAAGAGAAAAAAAAAATGCGGACTAAAACCTCCAGGGACATTAGACGTAGGATGCGAACGAAGTCGAGCCCCGCGGTTTACTTGTTGATTTAGCGGCGGTTTCGCATCCTCGAATAACGACGATTCTCCCGAGGATCAGCGACAGCTGAGGTTCCTCGCCAAATAATCAAATAGTGTGACGACGTTCCTGGGGATTTTGCGGTTTATGCGTTATGGGTTTGTGCTGGCTAATGGAAAAATCGAGATGCGGTAATTCGCTGAATAAACCATGCGGACGTCGTGTGGTACAGAATCGGAAATCGAAAACAGACGAGAAGGATCACCGAGAACCGCGAGCCTCTGGCGACATTCGAACTGATAACTGAAACCCCCGCGTCTCGGATACTTCTTGCAGAAATAGAAAAAATATAAAGATATCCGTGTCATTCAGAGGGAAAGAAAAGAGGTTGAGAAGCTATTTATTATCTTATTTCATAGATCGATGGGTTCTGTTCATGCGATATTCTCCCAGTCTTCTTTCCTCAACATTTCCAACCTAGGCTTCTGAAGAAAATCGAGTAACTGACGATACGTTCGATTCCGCTGATATTTCGCATAGGTACAAAATCTGATTATATAAGCAAAGGTTGAGGACATTTCAGATTCATATTCTATAGAATCTATCGTGAGTGAGATTGGAGAAAAGTTGCCTAAAGAGCGAAAATGTTTCTAAAATGAGGGAATATCCTCAAATATCTGGAAGAAATTAGAAATTAACCTGAGTCTGTGTTAAAAATTTCAACGAAATCAATCGAATTTTTCTAGGGTCACCTAAAGTCGCAATTTCAAGCTTGAATGGCACGAGCAATTCTGAATATTTGATATAGTTTGAGCCCTCATATTACAGATAAAGTGTATTTTTCCAAGTCATATAATACGCAGCGATCGATCATTGAATACAATCAATTTGATTGATGAAATTCACTCAATAACTCGCGAGCTACGAAAAAATAGATCCTAAAATTACAAACTAATTTTTTATTTCGAAGTATTTCAAAATGAAGAAAAATCTGTTAAAAATATCTTGGAATTTCTTATATATAAAGAGGAATGAAATTTACAAATCCTGGTGATTGAAATGAAATTAATGTAAAACATCATGAAATTTCATATTTGTGTCTTAATATTGAAAAACCATACCGAGTTTTCAATCACTGTATCTCAATATTGCATATGGTTCTGTTAATTTTATGAAACTGTTTTGGAGATTCAAAACATACTATGATTTTATCTTAGTTTTCAGTGACAAAGTGATCAATAGTGCATCCAATTAAATGCGTAAAATTTTCATTTTTTGGTTCATTCTGCATTATTTTATGACCTGGTTCGGCAATTATTGCAGTGGAAACCCATTTTTAAATGTAATTATCACGAATTTTCATATCTTATGAGTATTGAGCCAAATTTACGAAGTGTATTCTATATATTCTGTATATGAAATTCATTATAATCTTGGCTATGAAATTTCCGAATGATTTCGAATTTTCAGAACTGTTATATGAATATTGAAATATTGAAAAAGTGGAATTTTAATCTACAAAAAGTACATGTTAATTGCTTCACACACATTTTTATGAAACTAAATACAGAAATATCGAACAGTGCAGAAAATTACTCATTTGAGTATTTCAACCTCATTAAACTTGACCACCGATCGACGTGGAGGGTGAATTTCAAAACTGTAGTAAGAAAACTGAGAAATCGAAGCAATTAGTGTCGAGTGATGAAAGGCGAGCATTCCGAACGGTTTTGCAAGAAGTTTTGGTCTGTGGTTAAGCTGTTATATGTATGAAGGTAAACTCCGTCAAACGTCACAACCAAACTCTCTCGCCTTTGCAACAAACTTAGTCGCGGGGGGCAGTTAGTCTGTCAGACCCTTGACTCTTGCGAATAACGAGACCGCACCCTTGACAGCGACGAGTTTTTACGTCAAGTACGATAAAAAAAAAAGTTCTTCACCTCCCTCTCCCTCATCCCGGCTATGTAACATGCGCATATATTATTAGAACGTATAATAGCGAGAAGTGGGAAACGATTCGATCCAATCAGAACCTTCATTTCGTACTCCCCGCAAAAATATCATGGGGGTGAATTTTCACGAATCAAGGAGATAATAAAAAAATTCACGCTCATCTCAGTCTTCGAGGGGTTGAAATCAGGGATGAAGAAAAATCCATAGAACAAACAACGCCGCTTCTGTCTAAGGATCGAAGGATTCGCACGACCACAAATTTAAAAGTTCTTTTGAAGAGGCGTACCTTTGTAAAGCTGATCGAGAAGTGCTGACAAAACTTTGAACGAATCGGTCTAACGCTAAAGTTTTTCTTTTTTTTTTCTACAATCTTGTAATTCAAACTTTGAACATTTTGCCAATTAGTTATGTGTAATGAAAAGTTTGATTCGATAAATTTGACTGACTGTGGGGCTATTTGCCAAAATTGTTGAAGTTTTAATGACAATAATAACGATGATTGTTATCAGAAAAGTGAAATGCCTAACTACTGTTCGCACGCAGATTCGTGGGACGCTGGGGAAAGCACCTCGTTATATTGATGATTAATTTACATTCGGAAATTAACCGACCACTTCGTATTGGCAAACTGAGCCCCCAGGACTAGTGTCATTAATCACTTTCAACCGAAACCCTGTAGGCTTGTACCTACTGTGAGATATCTCACATCATGAGAATTCGATCTCCTGGTAGAACGTCAATTCGTTGTTTTTTACTTTTTTTTAGAGAAAAAATACGATTCCGTATCCTCGAACTCTCGAACCTCTTAGCCATTATATTCCAGCATAATTTCAACCCCAAGACAATGAACAAGACGGAATTCAATAGCTTCTCAAGTTACGCAGGGTAAGAATTAACACGATGAGGGTTTCGCTGTAGGATGAAACAACTAACCTCAGAATACCCTACTCCGCGAGGATCATAAGGATATAGAAATCGTTGGGGGTCAGGGCTAGAATCAAGGGTCGCAAATAACCGCAATAATTGACCGCAGTTTCACGGAATTTGCTAATTTACCGCCAGGAACGTCTCTGCTTTATAAATAATACAACGAGCATCGTACGATGTCCAAAAACAATAATTGAAGACATGAGCGACAATACCGGATGATTTAATCTGCATAGAAAAATTTGAGAAACAAAGTCCTTGCGAAATTCTAAAGATCAAAGTCTTTGGCGGAATTCCTGAGGCGCTCTCAGTTTTTGGGGAAAAAAATTATTCAAGTAAACCAATTGTAGAGCTGATAACAGACTTGAATAGTGCCGGATTTCTTGTGATCAATAAACGGATCCGTTTACGGAACATTTTATTAATTTTGAAATTATTGAAATTTGTGTTCTCCGCAAGGACGTCGAAAAACGATGAGGAAAACAAAAAATCAATTTATCAATCAAATCAAAATGAAATATTAATTTGTTTCTTTCTAAATACATAATTTTTTATCCGAAATCTAAGGGTACCTCCAATATTTTGTGAGGGACTTTCATTCTTTGAATTTCGCAAAGACTTTTTTTTTCTTGCAATCTTAAAGAACTCAGAGATTTCTCATACAAAATTTTTATGGACTCTATGCGGGCTCGATCAAAGTCTGTTTCTCGTGAGCTGCAGATTTTTGTATTTCATTGAAAACTGTCAATGAAATGTTGAATGATAAGAAAATTCGTCACTTTTTTTTCGAAATTAGAAAACGTGCCAAAGTGTGTACGAGCGTGTGACGTGGGCTGCATTCGAGGGGCGCGTGACTCCGTAACGATTCGGGAGGAAAGAAAAGGGGATTTTCACAAACTACGTGACACCTGAGCCGTTCAGCGTTAAGTGATTAACTCTAACTTTCTATACGGTCTACGGTCTACGGTTTGAGGTTACGTTTTCGTTCCTGATGAAAGGATCAAGGAAATTATCCGATCCAATGAAGACTGAGAGTTAATCTTTTTATTTCCACATCCTGTTTCAGATGGGATCTCCTCTACTGTATCCTACCTTGGGATAATATTTGAGATATAGGGAGATATTGGGAGATTTTTGGATTTATATTGAAAATTATATCAGAAGATATTGCGCGAGATATTGGGAGATATTGAGATAAAGGAGATGTGGTGTACACATTTTCGCTTGTAATTCACCCCTCGGTTCCGCGGTATCGAGGGATACCGGTTCAAATACCACCTCAAATATTCCTCGTTAAAAATATATTATATATATAATAACTTTGAGAATTTGCGAAACCTCTAGAGAAATTATATACCTCCGGTCATACATAATTCGTCGATTTGATTATCAGCAAGGAAAGAAAAACTTCGAACAAAAATTTGTCCTAATTTCGCGGATTTGAAATAAAATTCAATTATTTAATCCCCTAACTCGTTCAATTTGAAAGTTTGAAATAGTAATCCGAACTGATATATGTAGCTTAATTCACTTTAACAAAATGAAGAAAAAAAATTTCAGAGGTTTGAAGATATCGGCGCAAAGATATAGTTAAATATACCCTACACACCAAACGTATATAGTATTATATAATACATGCGATAAGAGTTTGAAAAGATGGAAGAATCGTCGTGAAACGAGGTGAAAGACATTTCCTGCGGTAGTGAAGAATGAGATAAGCGCGGGCGAAAAGTTGAGTGAAAAAACGATATCGCCTTATTTTCAAAAGAAAAAAAAATCAAACATCTGCATGATCTACGACGAACGACTTAATAGACGGCGAAAAAAAAATTAATAAAATTGGGTCACCTCGTCCCAGTAAAAGACAGCCGTCTGATTTTTTCTAACCAAAACCCCCGACATGATGCAGGGGTGAACGAGACCGAGAATAAAAAAAAAGGAGAAAAAATGAGGCCAACTTCTCTCAACTCTTCTCGAAAAGCTCTCATCGCACATAGAGTCTAACGAGCGAAGTACGCGGGACTCCTTCACCGCAGGAAACATCGGTTTGCACTTAGACCTGCAGGTTCACTTCTAGATTGATCACAACCTCACGGAAAGAAGTATCTTCCATCTATTTCTACTCATCCGTCTTATTAACGTTTCTTTCTTACCGTTGCAAGCATTAATTTAGGTGAATAAAGAAAAAAAAACTAGTAAAAAATTGTTATTCATTATAATCGAGTTTGAAACAGTCTCTTTTTCGCGCCACGACATGACGTCACTATTCGGTACGACAAGCCCGCCATCTATCGCGGTTGGTCAAAATTGTGAATTTCTACGTGACGAAAAATCAGAAATCGTATGTGCCCAGCAAATTTTGACTAATTTGAATTAAATAACGACATAAAACACTACACGAAGTATTGATCACAAATAGTTGTTGTTTTTTTGTTCTGAATCCGTTTTTGTACACTCAGCACTCACTTGTACACTTTTGTAGACCCCAAATTTCATTGACAAATATTGAAAATTGTAGAAGATATTGATTTTTATATCTACAGCTGTAAAGTAGAATAACGCTCAAAATTTCGATTACTTTTTTTTTATCAAATTTGGGGTTCCCGTCAATTTCACAAAGCTTGAAATACTTTTTCTGTCCTACCTCCGTTAAAACTAGAGGCTAGTCCAAGACGCGAATGAATCAAAAAGTCCCTGTATGCGATCGTGCCACACAAATAACTAGCTTGGTCTTCAACATCAAAATTTCAAAGTTGAATAACTTTCACAATTTTTACTATTTTCGAATAAAATTAGGTGTGCACGATCAGTGTACTGTCCCAAACAATCAATCATGGCAGATTTTTCATACGTCACTTTGAGCCGCGTGCGGAAATTCTTCGAGTTTCAAATCTAGTTTTCCCGCCTTGGGCTGTACAACATGTCTTTTGGAACACAAAAGACATTCAGAAAAAAAAGGCCAGCTCTCTGTGACCGGCACTTTTTGCAGGTACTCAGAGCGATATAATTTTTTATCAACCACGTAAAAAAGTCAGCGGTAAATAATCAAGGACTATTAAGACCGTCGCAGCGTTGATGAAATTATAGTGTAGCTGGGGTCGGACGTGACGTCACGAGTTGGACGATACACTGGAAGCATGCGAATGGGTGAAAAAAGGACAGCGACGAGGGTATAGAACGAATCGTTATAGGTAAGGGTCCCTCTCTGGTCTCCGGTATACGTGACTAGGCTGATAACGCGGCAAAGGGTAAGAGACACCCCCGGGGTTCGAAGATATCCGCGTAATCACTTAGAAATGACACCCCGGAGCAGTATTCACGGTTAGTTGAAAATCTCAGCGGCTTATCGCCCTTTGCCGATCGCTACTCGACATACTCTCTTGATCAACTGCTGCGTGTAGATTACGATCATATTTTTCATCATTCTCGTTATATTTGGAACACCTTGAAATTTCGAGAAAGAAAAATCATGAAATATCATTTCTCAAAACCTAGGGGTCAATACCTCACTCGTTGATTAACTGCCAGACTTCCAGACTTCACGAAGACTTCAACTGACTCAAATTTTACTGACTTTAAATTACTTCAAGTCACTTAAATTCGTCTGACTTCAACTAGACTTACCTATAACTTCAACTAACTTCAACTGACTTCGCGTGACTTTAATTGACTCCGAGGCGACCTAAATTTGACTGATTTCACCTGACTTCAAGTGCTTCAACTGACTTAAATTTCATTCACTTCAATTGACTTAAGTTTGACTGACTTTTCGGATTTGGGATTGGATGAAATTTACAAGGTTGTGACTGCGAAGGTCTGCCAACAAGGTTTCGTACCTAAACTTCCCACTTTCGAAACGTCACTCCGTCAGTGCTGTGCGCCAGTGCCTAACGCAAAAAACCGATCAGTTTAGTTGAGGGATGCAAATAAATGTGAAGGAAATCTTCAAATTGGGGGACATAAATGTTGGAGAAAAACGATTGAATCATCTAGAGCGATTGCGCAACGATGAAACCTGTAGCGACGAGTAGATATAGATATATATACATATATATGCTTTATACGGCTCTTCATATACGCAAATAGACATTACACATAAGGAAGGAACGTGGCGTTTCTGGTTCTATACAGGGAAAAAAATTCACCCTCAGTGGTTTTAATATCTTGAGTAACTAAACACTGAGAGTGCATAATATGTACATATATGACTATTGACCTAACTTCAGTTTATACATGAATTAATGATGTACAAATACAAATCATCAAGAAATTATTCTTGAAAATTTTTCAAAGACAATCAGGAACCGCTTTTGCTCACTTTTCACCCCACACCCAGGAATAAATTCTGCATTTTTTCTTTACACAGCGGTATGTTGCCCCCGAGACATGTGCTCACACCCTAGTTGACTCCTCCATAAAAGAGACTCCGCACTTTCTTTCATTCAACACATACAGTAGGTGGATAGGTAATAAAAACCCTCGGAGGCACCTCTAATTGCAGGTGTCAGTCACAGGTGAGAGTAAAGAAGTTGAAGAATTAGTATATTATGCACCAAGAGAAGGAAGCAGGCGTTTTCTTGCCGAGCGCCGATTTTGCAGAACGAGTTGCAATTCGAGGAGTGAAGGCGAGTTCTGCAAAATGCGCGAGACAAAACGCCTGCTTCCTTCCCATGGCACATATCATATTTTCTACCAAATATGCATTAAAAACGAGTGAAAGTCAGGTTAGAACCATGATAACGGCGATCTCCGCTAGGGGCACCACTTTCTTCGTTTATTTCACCGTTACTGTGGTTACGAGACTATTTTTTCCCTCCTGCCAGAGTTTTTTTCCCCGGTCAAAAAACTGTGACTTTTATCCCGTTAAGGAAGGCAAAAAACACGAGTTTTGAATTGCGACCCCAGATTATTTTCCCCACTCCGGCAAGACGAGATCGAATTCCTAGTCGGTAGCGTGCGCGAAGTGGCCAAACGTAGATCGGGAAAGTAAGAATGCGTGCGGGAATCCGTGGGTTCGGGTATCGTCAGCCACTGCGCGCGCACCTTCAAACAGGCATCATAGAGCTTCTAATTACACTTTTTGAAAAACGATCCTTATATTGATACGATATTGTATGATAATTCAATTTTGACTGTGACCTCAATCAAGCAGATTTTTATGAAAATAGTTGAGCCCCAAAAAAAAAAGGTTTTATCTTCCTAAGCATTTTCAGAAAATCATTTTGGTATTTGCACGTATTCGAAACTGAAAATTTTCTGCTCATTTCGCTATTTTGTCTGTTGAAAAATTTCAAAAGTCGAGAAAAAAACCGTAAGAATTTTGAAAAATTCGTTCCTGCGATGAATCACGAAATTTTTTGCACATGCTTTTCCTCAGTTCACTATGAATGTCTGTCCAGTATAAATATTGGAAAACGATTGCAAATTAGTCGACGTGGGATATCGATAACCTCCTATCTCACAATTAGTTTCACCACAAAAAAAAAAAAAAAATCTGTTTCATCAAGTCGGGAAGCAGGACTCGCGTTTGTTTGGTTCGTGCTTCAGGCTTCGAACTCATCAGGAATTGCCAAATTTCTGCACCATACCTTCTTACTGTTCAACAAGGGGACGAATTCATTGGTTGATTCTTTTCTGTTTATTTTGAAAAGACCCGATACGGGAATAAAAGTTTTCAGTGTAGAATACCGTAGATCTGACAAAGTCTGCAGTAGCTAACGGTGAATTCAAACAAAGAACGAATTTTCGTGAAAATTTCAAATATTCAACCCCTACATATGCGACAGACAGACAGACAGACACAGACTGCACCTTCGGCAAAAACTTTCCAGTATAAAAAAAAAAAAAAAAAAATTGACGAGTTTTGAATAATTCATGATGGATTGAAGCTATGTGTATATAGAGCAGGAAGACGGACAGCCAACGTTTTTCAAATGCAAAAGTATATATTATATGTATATATACCGGTAGTTTATTTGATTGAATATTTTCAAGATTTACGAGGTCCGATACATAGACGTGAAGCTTGCGAGATACCCGTATCTCGATACACAGAGGTTTATCTTCTGGTATCAAAAATTCTACCATCCTGCACCCCTAAAGCGTTGGCTGAATTGTTAAGGTATGGAATAAATATTTTATTTCACGGTATAAAACTGACCGGAAAAACGTGTAACCATATATACAATGGGTTTGGGAGTCTCGGATTTTTGCAGAGGAACTTTATCACCCCGATTATATATCCGCGAGACGGTACAGCCAGAGGTTCTTCGCCGATCGGTAAATTTCAGTTTTTAAACTACCAATTTTTTGGCATCAGGCCAGTGCGTATCGTGAATTTGATTTAGCGGCATGAAAACGGTCAGTTTTATTACGCCGTTAGATAAAGCACAATCTTCTCCTCGGTTGCGTGACAATGAATTACACATCCAGCAACGATCGACAAGACAATAGTATTGACTCCTTCTTGGTGCATTTTGTTTCGATATATTTGCATTCGTTGCATTTTGATTTGAATTCGCTTGAAATCGAAGTTTAAAAAAATTCTAAGTCTGACGGATAGATCGTTGACAGTATGGAAAAACGTGACATCTCAAATTGTGCTAGAAAAACATGACATCTCAGATTTTGAATGAAGAAGGTCGTATCTTCTACGCTGAAACATAGGACATACGACCCTTTTCGTCAATAATTTGAAATGTCTCGTTCTTGTGGCACAATTTGAGATGTCACGTTCTTCCATACTGGCGTCGAGATGATCGTTGACAATCTGACACATCGAACATCCATAATCTTTTGTCCATCTTTCGTCTTTTGCAAACTTTTGTCATCCGGATTTTTGTTACTTCCGTAACGCATCGCACGCATTTCTGTTGCTCTCTAACATTCGATCCCCTATGCCTCACTGTTACCCCGAAAATAGAAGCGTTTTCAACGCTAATAATGAAAAAAATTCAATGTGACAATAGTCTGACGCGGAACATTATCCGTAACTTTGAACAATGGACCTTCGTGTCACTCCAAACCCGTTAATAACGCGAGTGGGTATTGATCAGACATTTTCAACGAGCTCTAAACTTTTCAACAAGCATCAGTACCTATACTTTGACAATAATCTCTCTGAAGGTAGAATTAGACAAAGAAGAGGGGGTGTAAAGGAGAGAAAAAAGTTGACAAAATCAGGAATTATAGACAGCGAGTAAAAGTGAATGTTTCCAAATTCCATGAGAATAGTATTCAGCTCTTCCAGAGAGATATTCTCAATTTTATGCTCTTTCTCAACTGTCCGAATCATTTGAATAACAAAATTCTGAAAATACGATAAAAAACGACGGTATCTTGAGAACGGATCAACGGATTTCCATGAAATTTGGTACCACACGGTTTTTTGGGTCACTTATATCACAAATCTGTAGTCAGATTTGAAAAATTCAAAACCGCCGATCTAAGACTAGAAATAATCGAAATCTTATAAAAATTGGTAGTCGAAGGTTTTTTGAATCGCTCGTCAAGAATCTGAGGTCAGATTTGCAAAATTCGAAATTCAAAAGCTGGCTCATAGTCAGCCCAAACCCGCTTGCTTTTCACCCAATTAGGATTCGATTATATAATAAGTTTATACTTTCGTTTTTGGTAAATTTTACGCAACGTGTAATAGAAAGTTTGCAATATATTTCAAATTTTGTATTTCCAATTGAATTATCTTCCGAAACTGGCTAAAAATTTCCAAGCATATCTTGTAAAGAAATTTCCTGATATTTGTTTCTAGTTTTTCCCCTGTGTAGCTGCAAAACGTAATTTCTACATTTGTGTCGATTAAAAAAGAGACCAAAACGAATTCTAGATTCACGTTCCGATACTATAAATCGTGTTTGGTGAATAAAAAAAATCTCAATTTTAATTTTCGCAACTATGCTCTAACTGCAACGGAACTCTATGCAAACATCGAGCAAACGAGCTATAATAAATATAAACTGTTTGCTCACA
This sequence comes from Euura lappo, assembly GCA_018257835.1. Classification (NCBI taxonomy): domain Eukaryota; kingdom Metazoa; phylum Arthropoda; class Insecta; order Hymenoptera; family Tenthredinidae; genus Euura; species Euura lappo. Next base: position 76,210 of record JAEUYN010002241.1, read on the forward strand.
CCGGGTATAAAGTACAATGAAAAGTACAACCAAAAACCATTTGTCTAGATTCGTGTGGAGACAAAACGATAAAAAGAAATTGCGAAACAAGAAAAAACGAATGAGAATATGTACATAGATGAGGTATATTGCCCGGTAGGTACACAGAGAAACTGCGGAGAATGGAAATGCATACCCGCGCGGGGATGCATTGTGTCTCGGTGAACAATGCGTTTTCCCGTATAAATCATATATTTCGTTTCTTCCTCCTGTTTAGTATCCGTACTACAAGAGATTCTCTGTAACCAACCGGGTCAAGGAGGGATTTACAGATTTAATAACGTTGCATGGACCTGCGTATTACACGTAGATGTTTAACAAAAGTATCGATCTTCAAAATGTACTCCATTTTAGTTGGGAAAAATTACTAACTCCACCGAACACCGAAGTGTGCGAAATTAACTTTTCGCCTAATCAGTGTTTCGCAAGAAGTTACCCGAATTTATTATTCAATACACAGTCTGAGCCCCTCTCCACCTAATCGAGCCGGAATTCACCCGAAGAAACCCAATTCGGTAACAGCTGTACGACCCATGAGCCTGATACGATTAAATATCAAGCCGAAAAGTTAATCAGACTAGTTTTGGTTGTTATATCATTCAAGTAACGAATCTGAACTGACAAACAAGAATTCTATTACCAAGTAAATCGAAATTTAATTGACATGAGATAATTTGACTCATAATTTGACTGTGTCTAATCATAAAAGGTCGTAAGCACCAAGAATACGATTTTGGTAGCAGAATGATTGTGGGTATAATTTTTTATTTCAAATTGGAATTTTAAAAACCGAAAATCACAAATATTTCCTCGAAGCAAACGATCTTTATAACCCTCTTCTGGAATCGCAAATTAAAAAAATGATCAATGACATCTTTGCAGAATAAAAATCCAAATTTTGTACCCAACGGAGTTATCTAGATCCAATTCACTATGCTGACAATTTGTCAAACTTTAATTTTTTATGATTCCACCCTCTTTTTTTTTAAAGATGTCACAAGCTGGCTGTCATTACTCTGTAGGCATCGAAAATGACAGCTGCTTTCTCGTTCTTAGTGCATATAGTGAATTCGCTTGTGATGAAGTTTAAGAGAATTCTTTTGACATCTTTTGTCATCTTCTGTCTGTTAATGCAATATTTTTTCATCCAATTTTTCATCCAATGTCAAATTGTCACTTGATAAATACCTCAAAATGGAGATCGAGTTTGTCTATGTGATTTAATTACGTTTTATCACCGCAAACCGATGATAATCCATAAGTTAAGGATTGAAAATTCATTGCTGAACTTTAATTCAAATTCACTTTCGACCCCGAAGTAACGAGTATTTTGAAAAAATCACCTCGCGTAAAATCGTAGAGCAACAAGCGTCAGTGTGCAGAGCAACAGGCAGATCCAGCGACGAAAGACCCTCGTGTTAAGGGTTTATAAAAATAAATAAATATTCTCTCATTTCCATAATTTTCAGGGTCTGAACCGCCTCTAAACTTTGGTGAAAAAAATAATAAAAAATCGAGTTTAACCGGGGGACACGAAGGGTACGGTAAACGAAACACGTATTTTACGGGGGTTGTTTATGAGCATGAGGGTAGTACGCGCTCGGAAAAATTGGAGCTTGAACAAGGGTACGTATCCTGACGCACGAAAACGGCGGAAAATAGGGTCGAGCTTTTTCATCGTCGTTTACGACAACCCTTTCGTTATTGCCTCCTTTGTGGATCTCGTGGAGATTCGTGATTAGTTGTTCGTGAACGGTAGGTATCCCTCAACTAAAAACTAACTAATCGTCTCGTCCCGGGAGGCGACCAGCTTTGTTTACCCCCGATTATAGACGGCCTAAAATAGTAAAAAACGAGGTCTGAATTCAAACTTTACTCGAATAGCATCGCGAAGGAATTTCGAAAACCCGTGGAGACATTTTCCAATCAAATTTCAACCCCTATTGAGTGCCAGTTACGCAAAGCAAAGGATTTTGATCCTGTGTAGGCACATATCTCGCTAATGGTCAATTCTACGAGAAATTTCATTGATTCATTTTTTGTAGAGAATTTCATGAGCCGGAAGATTGCTTCTGGTCATTTTTCACGTAGGAGCAACAGAAAGTGGGATATAAGCGGAAAGATAAAATCGCTCGAGCGTCAGTGACACAAAACGTTGGATTTCGACGCTGTATATCTTGCAAAGGGTCAATTCTATGACAAAAAGCGTTAAAATATTTTTTATGGAGAATTTTATGAGCTTTGAAACTAATCCAGGTCATTTTTTACTCAGGAGTAACAGGAAAGAAGTTATCGCAATAAATGTAAAATTTCATTGAAATAAGATTTTCAAGCTGTATATCGAATCTTGCAAATGGTCAGTTTCATTAAAATAGTCACCTTTTTTGTAGGTAATTTTATGAGCTTGAAAACTGTTTGATGTTAATATATATTTTTTTACATGAGTAACAAGAAATGTGAAATTATGTTCCCATAAAGTAAGATGCCAGTGTTAAATTGACTGTATCGAAATAACGTATCATAGGATTTGACAAATGGATACGATGTTAGAAGGAGGTAAGTTTGATACGAGGGTTAATCAGGTCTGAGGACGTCGGTAACGATCTTCTGGTGAAACTGGGCCACTCGAATTAACCCCCGACCTCGGTGGCTCGGTATCAAAATGAGGAAAACGGTCAGAAACTGAGGCAGAAGTAACAACGATCACCGACCGCGATGGTGATAACCAGGGTGGATATAATGGCCGTTGAACCACCCTCGCCTAATCCTCGTCTGGTGAGATACAGGAGACGAGAGACGAGAGACGAGGACACGTAAACACGCTCGCAGGACGGAATTGCGAACCGCAGAATACAGACGAGCGGGTCTTTTCTACAATATCGACAATCTTTCGGTACCATTCAACCCCCGGGCGTCGCTAATGAGAAACGAGAGAGACCGGGGAACCCCCAGCATCGACGTTGATACGCAAACACCGGCACTTAATTATCTTCGCCGCGACCGCTATTCCCCCGGTCTCTCTGTTCCGCGATAAGTCACGCGTCACGTGTCACGTGTTGCATTATGCATCCTCGACATTTTCCAATTTCGTTTTCAGATAACCTATTTACGTCGGCTATTCATTTTTCAATGGCAACTAATTTGAAGGGGAACATACACCTTGACATTTTTTAAATGTCAAAACCACCGAAAGTCATTTTTGAGATTTTTGAATGGTTTTCATATGATTTTAGAAAGAATTTTTTTTTTCTGTCTATGATGCACGAAATAAAATCTACCCGTGGACCGATCTTAGTTTTTCTGGTCTCAAACTGTTCAGTGAAGAGACCTGTTCAATATGAACAGAGAAATCCTACATAACTTTATTTTTACTCGAGTTATCATGACAAGTAACGTATAGAAACAGACAAACGGTATTTTATTCTAGAAAATGATGAATACCTGGTACAATTTTGATCGGATCAAGAAGTTCTCTGTTCATATTGAGAAAGCCTCTTTACTGAATAGTTTGGGACCAGAAAAACTTGAATCAAGCCACCGTTAGATTTTATTTCGTGCATCATAGACAAAAAAAAATATGTTCCCAAAATCGTGGGAAAAAAATTCTAAAATATGAAAAATCACTTTTGGCAAAAAAAATCGTAGATATGTAGATCCACAACCCATGAGAGTTCTTCAGAGAATAACATCAAACGTTAAAATAAAAAAATAAATTACGAAAGTCAATTTCATTTCATGCTTATCACAGACAAAAAAAGATTCGTTCCTAAAATCGTATGAAAACTATTCTAAAGTATGAAAAATCACTTTTGTCAGTTTCGATTCTGAAATTTTGGGGTATACTTATTGTTTATTTCGACCAAATTTCGTGTGTCCGGAATTTTTTTGGGCCACTGATCAGGAAGATAAGGTTAAATATTCAATATTTGAAACTGATACTCTGCAGTAAACTCTTAGAAAGTTGCCAGATTGGTTATTTCTCAATAGAACTGAACGGGCTTTTATCCATTTAACTATTTTTTTTTCTTCTGGCTGTATAGTCATTTACAGACATTATTTTTTTGGTTTTGGATCATTTTTTCTCCCTTTTGAGGACCCAAAAATAAATGGTTAAATTTCTTCCAAATTCCATTAAAGAATCATCTAGTCTGATCATCAATTCTGTGATTTTTTAAAGTTTAGACAATAAATTCCTGACCAAAAACCTGAAAAACCCTGAGACAATGACAATCTTCATAATCAGAATCGAAGACAATAATTTTCCGATTTCGAAACTAAACATTTAATTTTCGAAAAACTAGTCTCAGATTTGTGATCAATCGACCAATAAATCGTGCACATTAATTGCCAATGGAAAAAAACGATGGCATCAATGTCGTCCAAGGATCGATCGATGATTTTAGAATGGGAAATATGTTGACATATGTTGCAGATCTGAGGATCTGATTAGGGAGCGTTCAAATATTACGTAACGTTTTTTTAGCCGATTTTGACCCCCCCCCCCTTCGCCCCTTCGTAACAAATCGTAACACGAGTCTACCCCCCCCCCATGTTACGTAACATTATCCCAGCCATATTAATCTACAAAATTGTCATACATAGAATTATTTTTTTTAATGTCTAATACTAAATTTTGGTATTCCAGAAAGGTTCAACATTTTTGTCTCGTTTTTAGTGTTCAATTAAAGTTACGTAACAGGCAAATGACGCCCCCCTCCCCCCTAATTAATGTTACGTAATATTTGAACGCTCCCTTATGTATTTCAAGGATGAATCATCCCCTACCTTGCGCGAAGGGCGTGATCGTGGTACTCGGCATTGTTGTAAATTTCTGAGTATGGAATTGGCAGTGGTTGATTGGAACACTGTTGTAATTGTTGATATTGCGTTGAGGAACAGCAGCCGTACCGGTCGCCCCGCGGTCATCTCAGCACCGCCACGCTGATGATCATCGTCCGAACAAATACGTTAATTCGCGAGGTACGCGATACCGATCACGCCATCGACCCTGAAAACAGTCCACAATTGATTTCATCAACAAATTATATGCAGATTCAATTGTCAGTTTTTATCGATAAGGAATTAAGAACCGCAGTCTTTTTTTTTATCATTCACAAGTAAATATATTTACTACAATCAAGTGAATAGTATTTGACTGTAGTAAATATTTACTCGATAATGTAATCAAGCAACCGAATTCTTGGACCAAAACAATTTTTTTCTTCTTCTTTTATAATACGTGCATGTAAAGTGAGACTTTGGGGCTCGAGGGTTAAATTCGCGCGTGCGCAGTCCTCAATTTCTTCACTCTCTCGTCCATTATGATAAATATACGCTGTTACAAAACATACTATTTCTGTGCAATGCGCAAAGTGTAGGGAGAGCCGCGATTTCATCCGATTAATTATTGAGGTTTGATCGTAAAATATATCGCGTACCTCGTCGACATCGTTGAAAAACTTCTACCCTGGGGTTAAAGTTGATTTCTATAAACAGCTAGGGATCGATATCCAGACTGTTCTTGCGTTAGGTCACTTATTTATGGCAACAACCTGTCTATTAATACGACTCGAAGGTGTTTGACGTAAACATAGACCGATATTGTGTTCTCCTCTCATCTTTTTTTTATCACATTATTTCGCAACCGTTTTTGCCAACGATAACTGAAATCATGCACCTCACCATTAATACGAATCGATAGTATAGTTAAAATCGTTGGACAAATGCGGAAAGTAGCGCGAAAAAAGTCCCGCATGCGCCAACTTAAAAAAAAAACTCTTCTCCAACTATTCTGGAATACACAGACTGATTCGAAAGTTCATATGTTGAAAATAGTATATTTTGTAACACCCACAGGGAAAGTTTGACTTTCCGCACTAGGGCTTTACTTTCGGCACTGTTCGGAAATGAGGCACTTTACGCACGCTTGCAGAGGCTTAGAAAATCACAGCTTACGTGCAGGTGTGACATTGAATCAATTTCCTTCCATTTCATCATCAACTCGTAGTCCATTATATGGAATTAGAAATTTGAGTCACGAAGCGTTATGGAAGGAGAGCGACTTTGCACAAACTGAACAAAGCTCGAGGGCTCGGAGCTTACAATTAGTACCCACACACGTAACTCTCGTGATAATAGATCTTTGTCTCTAGCTCGAGGCGGAGATTCAATTAGTACAATAACGCAAGTTCTTAGAATTTTGTCATCCGTCAAATTTGACGCCAAATTACTTAATACACCGTACATCTCGTTTCAATCAAATGAATAATAACAATTGTCTAGCTACCGTAGCTATAAATTGGTGGAATATGTCTGTTTCCCTGATTCAATTCAGAGAATTGAGGAAAATTATTGCAAAAATGGAGCAAAAACTTGTCCGTATTGTATATTTCGGTCAATAATGTGAACCAGCGGAAAAGCCTGATGTCATAATTACTAAGCTACGTCAGACGTACGGAGCGGACGTACCGGAACCGGTGAAAATATTTTCGGATCGTTTCACGTTGATTCAACGGATTCGTTACTAACGATCCGAGGTTGAAAAAGTGGAAAAAATGAGAAGGAAAACGTTGTCAGTACAATTTATTGCTGGAGATAAAATTCGCTTGCTATGATTCAGACATGATCGAAAAAATTGAAACTCTTCCTTAGAGATTTTATGAAGCAAAATTTTGAACTGTAACGAATTACTGAAAAGTCTTCAACACTCGACTTTCCATGCTACCATTAATCAACTTTCAAACTAATGATTAACGTTAATTAATTACTAACGTTATGAAATTTTGATGTGACAATATTTTCCAAAACTATTCCGTCTATAATATCGCGCCTTCTGGAGAAGACCGGGATTTTCAAATATTGACTCAGAGGTTTGAAAAAATGTTTCCAAAAAAAAATCAGGGTCTCTTCTCAAAGTCTCGACCACATAATGAAAAAAATAGCCACTGATCTTTTTTACGTCACATTAATTTCCGTAATTATGCAACAAAAAATAAAATGATGAAGATATAATAACGAGTTTCTTTTTTTTTCTTAGCAATAATCATCGACTAATTGTTAATTTTTAGATCTTCGTGGCACAATTTACTGTCCTTTAGTAGGTTGTCCATCGATATAGATTTCATTTCGTTATTCATATACGTGTAAAGATTATTCTAAAGTATCAAAAAATGATCTTGCAGATTTCCTGAGATTAAAAAAATCCTAACAGACTTTTTTAAATTTCACTAATTATTCAAGAAATCTGATATCCTTCATTCTGTCATTAAAATGAATGAAATCCAACCGGAAGACATTACCCCCGCATAGCGCAGCGCGGTGCAACGTTCTTGTCTCAAAAAACTAAAAAAAAAAAGAAGAAAAAAAAATAGAAACGTGGAATTCGGATTTAGGTACCCACGTAGTGAGTCACGTCGTATTTTAGACCCTCCACCACGGTACATACGTACGTATAGAGGTCTAGAGTTTTAACTTGGAAAATTCCTAGCCTCAAGCTTCAAGGTGACGGTAAACACACTTCCTGTACATAACTATACGTCCATGTGTTACACCGAGGGGAAGGGGGTGGTATACGAGTGGTCTCCCTCGGCCTCGTGGGCGTAAAAGGAGATGCAAACACGTACATGGACCATGGAGTACATTCTGCTCGTGTTATTCACTGTTTACGCATCGGCGTGTAGCCTAAGAAGTGAAAGAGAAAAGACAAAAAAAAAAAAAACTCTGATATAGAGACAAAAAAGGAAGGAAGGGAGGAAAAGAGTCTTGGGGGTCCGTAGAATTTAAATAAATTAAGTTCTAGTTGGAATTTAGCGGACTCGGCGAATCGATAGAGGATAGCAAAATATGAAATTCGTGAAACACAAGATTTATTGATTTTTTGTGTGAAATGCAAAATGATACCCCATCAATTTTTCATTCCCGTTGAATTTAAAAATTCTACTACACCCGAAATCCTGATGAACCATTCAAAGATTTTTACCGATTGCAAAATCTGTTTCATGCCGATTCGAGAATATATGCCGTTGAGTCAGAGGCGGGAAAAAAATATTCAAACCTCGCCGAGTGGCCAGATTCGATGCTATCGCAGAAAACAGACAGGATAAATTGTTTCGAGTGATGAATGATGATCCTGGACATGGTGGCAACTATGAAGAGTAGAAAAAAAATCACTCAATTTTCCCCGACCAAATTATAGTTTTTTCCTTACTGAAATTCTAACGAATTAGTCGTTATTCAGGCATGTATTGAATAATACTCTGAATCAATGGTGGAAAAAAATTAATATATTTCCATCGATTAAGATTTCCGCCCAAGGAAGATAAAAAAATAGCTGAGAATCTTTTATTCCGTCTTGTTTTTCATCGCCATAAAATTTTTCCTGACTTTTTTTTTATCAAAAATTTACTGTTTATTTTCATTATCAGTGTAAAAAAAAAAAAAAAACACGTCCATCATCGATAATTTTTTGCGGATATTTCTTCCGCTAATTTTAATATCATGAAGAAACAATTGATGATAATTATACTTTTCAATCGAATCAACGACTGGGAGTCACAATTCATCAGGAGGTAATGAATTTTTGAAAAATCGTTACACAATATGTACCTCGGGTTCGTTCCACCGTGCAGCGTTTCAATCGCGCCTCTGAGGGTTGAACATTTTTTTTTTTTTTTGTTTTAATTTCCGGGCCGTTCTTCAGCCACTTTTGGTTCCCCAATGAATTTTGTTTTATCAAATTTTAGTGATAAAATCGATCGGGACGAGTTCGGCCCGGTTTCTTCTCCCTCTCGACCCCCCGCAGAGGATATAGAGCAGATGCTCTCTGCCCCGGCTGGCAGCCCAGCCTTACTTGTTGCTCGGACCGCTAATTTAATCACTCAATTTCGATCTCACTAAACCTCTGGATTAATGACGACATTATTAATTTTATTTAGATAATCGGCAAGCACTTGAAAAACTTTATCGGTTTTGCTTTAGCTAAACTTGAATTTGTAATTATATCACTTCACACAATCGATTCAATTATTCAAATTCATTTATAGATATATATATATCGCTTTGAAAAAGAAGAGAAAAAAAATTATGAAGAAACCGTTAAATCGGGTGAAATTTTATACGTTTTTTAAACTTCATTATTGATGTGTATAAAATGAAACAAAAAGAAACAAAAAAAAATAACTTTTTTCACATTTGATAAAAAAATTGGTGAAAAAAAATAATAATAATAATTCACACCGATCAACGATATAGATTATTGACAAAATAATAATCACAATCTTACGGATGTAATCCGTTCATATATAACGTCAATCAGTCGTGTCGAGTAATTATTTCCATCATCAGACTCAGGAGTCTTGCGATCTTAATCCGACCGATAAGACAGCGCGAGCGATCCTCTCCTATTTAATTACGTATATTATCATTATTCGTCAAACTTATCAATCAAGTTTCCTCTAATGACCAACCAAAAAGCTCGGTGTTGCTCTCGGTACGAAGTCGCGCGCTCCACTGAGGCACGAGCATGCGTATCCCTCACGCTCGTCGAATGAAACCCCTCCCTCCATCCCCCTGCATCCAGAGAACCCCTCTTTCGTCGGCTGACTCTGTACCGGGTTACGGGTAACGGGTAACACCGGAGACGGACCGTCAGAGCCAAACAACCCCCTTATTGCACAACGATATCTCGCGGGTCCACTGATTACGCGGTGTGTGACCGTTGCGTTGTGGATAGACCTCGTTTCAACGAATTTTACACTTTAGCTAGTGTAACCATGACCCGAGCCGAGATAAGGGTGACGAGGATTGAGGGAACCGGTACAGCGTGATTCAACAAATTCTCCATACCCCAAAAATCATTAATATCTTATCCAAAGTTCATTAGAGATAGAAGAATTGGCTTTTTCAAAAATCACTTGTCGTAAGGTTGATTCGATTCTGTATTTCGACGTCTCATTTTCTTTGGCGAGCAATCCTTCATCGTTGGAATGAGGGAAATTTGAAAAAAAAAAAGTTTGGACCAAGTTATCGGCAAAAGAGTGACTAGATTGTCGCTAAATTTCGATAACTGACCATATTAACTTATCACAGGATTTTTTTTTTCTCAGGTTCCCTCATTCATGTGATGAAAAATTTTCGATGCGTGATTAACTTTCGATAAGATATATTAATGATTCTTGGAGTACGTAAAATTTGTTGAATCACCTAAAATATAGTATTTCCAACGATAATTTCAGTTTGATTGACTATTTTTATAGTTTTGTCGATGATAAAATGCGACAACGGTATGAATTCTTCTCGGTGTATAATTATTCAAACGAGGGGTTTAATCGCTGTTTTAATCCGAGGTACAGGAGTTTCGTAATCTTCTGTAATTTTCTGTAATGTAATTTTCCTGTTATCTTCACACTTTTTATGTGCCTAATGTCATCGAGATTTTTAGTGATATGAATCTTTCTTTTTTTTAGTGAAATATATTTTTGAATATTTATGTAATCTCTGCAATCTTTGGGTAATCCTTGTGATCTTCGTGATCTTTCCAATTTTTGTTTGTCATTGGGAGAATTGATGATTAAATATTAATTATAATACAGCTAATGTAAAATTAATTACCTACACAATAAATTAGTTATTAAAAATCCGTTATGAACATTTATACATTTTTTTTTCCTTTTTTTTTCGCAGGTAGGTAATTACAATATTTGTATATTAAATTTACCCCTCGAGAGAAATTATTCCGAAATACCTTTCCCCATCAATTATTCAATAAACGGTATCTGCGAAAATGCTTTATACAGTTTATACAGTAATTTTAACACGGATATATTTCTGACAGTGAACAAAATAATTCGAAAAAAATTAAAGCCTGAGACAGGCTTCAAAAATGATTCTAATGTCGAGCAATACATATTTTTACTGCCAATAACTCACTTCCGGTTGCTCCTAAGTCAAAAATGTATAGAACTACTTTTGGAGATCATAAAATTTTCTACAAAAAAGGTCTGAATTATGTTTCACGAGAAATGTACCGTTCGGAAGCTACAGAGGCTCAAAGGTCACGGTTACATCAAGCACTGGACACTGAGGTTGTGTCACATGAGAGTTTTTAGAAATTTTATGAAATTATGAAGACTATTTGATTTTTGAGAATTCAGAACCTTTCCACCACCCCTTAATTCCATACGAATCCGTGAATTTAGATAATCTAAAAGATTGGTGAGATTATCGAAAAAGTTCTGGACAAATTTCGGAATTTCGTAAATTTTGTGTCTATTTTCCGTTTTCGGAATCTTTCATTCTGCCTTTCTCCCAGCTATGCGTTATTTGAGTAGTTAATTCATATTTTGCAAATTTCATTAGCCAAAATGTGGCCAAAGTGGTTTCACTCTTCCTTTGTTCAAAGCAGTTCCTTTGTTCCATGGAAGCTACGAAACACCAAAAGCACAGTATTCAAGCCACATACGTTTCATCTGAGTTTCAGGTATGTATATAAACCTACAGCAATATTCTTTTCCTCTTTCAACACGAATCTGGGTACGCCCAAATAATACTTCTGCATCTCAGCATTTGCAAATCTTCCTAATCAAATGAATAATTGACCAAAGTAAAAAAAAAGTCAAAAAAAAATCTCATATCCCTTCCCGACGCAGAAATCAACTTACATCAATTGATTTTCTAAAATGTGACAACAATAATTAGAAAGAAAAACACCTTCTGCGAAAATTATACTCTCTTTCATTCTCAGCGAGATTTATTCATAAATTCATGTGACAAAGTGGATAAATTTTTGCTTTGGAATCATTTGTCCCGAAGTCTTTGAAGAAAAACAGAATTCGGTAAAAAAAAAATTTCGATTTTTCATTTCATTTGTTCTTCAAAGTCGTCTTATTGTAAGACAGTCGATTTTATTAGCTAAACAATTCTCGTCAACGTGTCTAAAAATATGCATTAGACATACGTAACCGCGTCAGCTGGTTTTACCCCTTGCATTCCGCTCCGGTCTTTCGGCAAAAAAAAAAAAAAAAAAGAAAAGAAAAGAAAAGAAAAAAAGCAACCCACAACCTCACTGACCATTTTATTCGCTCGGTAGTCACGGTACGGACGGATATAGATATGGGGTAAGGTGTTGCGGTGGGCTTGCACGAGGCCGGCTAGATATCACCCGATTGTGAGTAATTACGATCGAAAGCTCACCCGGAGCCAGGGAGAAACAGGCCTCGAAATTCTCTCCAAGAGTCGATTGTAAAAATTGAGAATAAAAAACCTTTTTAGGGAGGGAAATAAGAAAGCGCAAAATTAGCATAAACATCATATCCCACCAGCCACCAGCCATACACCGCGGTCGCGTTTCGGCGTGTTCTAAATTTCCCTCGGTTGTGTCTGAACATCGTCGTCGTCGTTCCAAACCCGCCCCGGTGGCGCCCAGCGGGAGATATAAAGTCGGCTACTTCTCTCGGGAGATTACACGACGATCTTGTCTAATTCGCATGTATCAACGGACGCGGGCGAACAGTTTGGCCTAGTTTTGGTACCGGGGTGTCTGTTACTGGGTATCCACGATCTTAACGAGATCGTCACAAACCGGTTGCGGTTTTGATGGTGAGAATTTTTGGAGTGTTGAGGGAAAATGAATCTAAAGTACGCTAATCGAGGGGGAAATAACTCGTTGGAATAACGTGTCCAGTAGCTCGTTGAATATTGAGAAATAACCGAGGAAATAACTGAAATAATGAGAAATAAATGGAATAATAAGAAATAACTGAGAAAATGAATGAAATAATGAGAAAAAAAAAATTCATTCTAAATTTAAAAAATTGATTTTGAAATAAATGAAATATTGTGTCAGTCAAATCTTGAGTTATATCCCCCTCGACGCTAATCACAGCTTATCCTCAAAGAAACGATTCGAAATTTGTACACTATTTTTATAACGATATATTATCTAGACTTTTACCGAAGGATTTTCTTCGTTTTTCAAAACGTTGCCAAAAACGTATCAGAACTCGTTTGAACCAATACAATGATTTCTGACCAATTGTTTTTTGAAAAATGACTAAATGACAAAAAATAAAAACACTTTTCTTGGATAAAAAAAAAAAAAAAGTCTAAATGTGGATAGAGATGCTAGTTCGACAGGGATGAATTCCTCGTGATCGTTATTAATTGAGACTTGACAATATCAAATTAAAGGGGTCAATCGGAGGGAGAGGTGGGACGCTCGTGAATAGACAATATCGCGAATTCCAATGGAGTGAGTATTAGCTCTGAAGCGTCCCTCTTTAAGAGCTAACAACTCGGCTTATCTATCGATTTCTCATCACAAGTGCAACGCGCTTAAAACACGTACGTGTACATCGAATATACGTGTACCTGTGTACCCATACCTATCCTCCGATGTGGCTACGTCGGTATATTTATATACCCAAAGGTCTATAAATAGGTATGTTCGTATAACAGATGTCGATATGCAAGCGCGAAAATTATGTGTCGAGATAATCAACCAGCCCTGGCACATTAACGGATTTACTCTTATCTCTGATTTATAAGTTTTCGGTATCGAGGGATTGGCTCAATTAACTCCGTGTGTGTCAGTTTCGAGTACGATCGTATAAAAATAGTGGATTAGAATTTCAAACATCTCGTCTCGAATCAATTTCAATCAATAATTGAGAACATTGCGATTGATAAGAATTTGAAAACAGGTCATAATTATCATTCTCGAAAACGTCAATCGATTCGATTCATCAAAACTCGATTGAAAATGTGGTCAAAATATTTGGCGCGAAGATCTGCGATTTTCTATCTCACGAGTAGCGAAATCTGTCGCGAATGAGAATAAACTCAGGTCGCGAACCACGTTATCGACTCCTTCGAACGCCTGATTATAGGCAACCCAAATAACACGATTTGACATCAAACGCCTGACTAAAGGCAACTAAAATCACACATCGGTGAGAGATTTTGCTACGTTTTGGAACTGTGCGCCTGACGCTTGGCAATCCGGGTTTCACACGATTCGCGCGTTTTTTTCAAATCAATTTATTGCTATCGCAGTTTTTTTCTGATGAAAATATCGATTTTTGTTTTTCAGTTTTAATTTTGTGGATTTTTTCAACAGTTTTTATAATTTTATGTGTCTAAAATTGATATTCAGAATTTTTTCAATATTCTAAATGGTTTTTTTTCTTCAAATTAGAAGAGAAAATTGTTTCATAGAAATATTTGAGGTAAACTTAGCACGAATTTCCAAAATTGACGATCAATAAACTCCTCAATCTCATTACGCAATTAATTAAAACAAAAATTGTGACTAATAATTGTGATTAATAATCTTCGTCTGGCTTCATTCCAAAGATTTCCTTCTCCTCTTCATTTCGAAGGAAGGGATACGACCGTGGATAGGATTTAAATGGATCAATAGACGCACCGCGGTGCACAAGGTAAGAATTTTTCTCCCAAAAACGTGATTAATTTAAACATTGGAACACAATTTATTACAGAAATGGGAAAGAAAAATTCATATCCTAAGTAACAGGGGAATAAAATATTACCTTAGACTCCGGATCTAGGTCGAGATCTTGAATCCTAGACGATACCGAGGGAAGAACCTTCTTTTCTACTATCATAATGGGCCTTGATTATTTTCAAAAATTCTAAACGATTCAGGAGAGTGTACGCCGTCGTGAACATCCTGAGAGCCGTACTCTGGACGTGGTCACTGCCGCTGGAGAACAAATCGTGTCCCAGTTCGAGGCACGTTCCAAAATCGCACTCATCCGCGGCGATAGTTGCGAGTCTTTCGACTTCCTCGAGGTGAGTCAAGTTCGAGATTCTCTCATCGTCGTCTTTTGCCTCGTCTATGCGACTTATGATATTCTTCAAGTTTGCTAGAAATTAAATTTACGATCATAATCAATTTCAGAGAAGGTGGACGAATTTTTTCAATCGAAATCCACGCACCGTCCGTAGCAGCAAGCTCTCTGTATCCCAGCTGAGTTTTTTTGTTGTACGGAACGACGATGCCAGCGCCGTGAAAAGTTCTAGCGACCACTTGTCTCTCTCTCGTTCTCATCTTTGCTGTACTTTTGTCCATCTGAATTTCGTTTGTTTTTGCGAATTTTTTTAGACGCTGGCGCAAGCTCGATATCTTTGGCTTCTCAAACGGGGTCGCAGTCTTCAGTTTATCCTCCAAATAAATGCTGCGAAAAATAAAAGAAGTATTTTCGATTAATCAGAATCGTTTTCAAGGGTTTTAAAACACAATTCTTACAATAATCCAGCTTTCAAACAACCAAACGTCGCGATTGTTCGAGATTTACGAATCTAGTCGAGATTAAAGCTCATAAAAAAGCAAATTTACGTTTCGTAGCAAGTAATTCATACAAGAATCCTAATTATTTATGAGCTTTTTTTCAATGATAAAGCTAATTCAAATTTTCTCGGGGCTGTCCTTGTCTCCGATATAGTTTTCAACCTACTCTACTGCGCCAAAGACAGTTTCCGCAACGGGTTTGATTTTGCAGTCAGTATTGGAGCTGTTTTTGGCGATAAAAATTGGTTTTTCCTTAGGATCGTCCCTCCAGTAGCCAAAGTGAAGGCCTTCCTTATCGCTCCCTTTGATTATTGTCTGTAAAAGATGAAGGAATTAAAGAAATCGAATCATTTTTATCAATTCTAAATACAAATGTGCAGCAATGAACAATTTTATCCAATCTTCAATCGATTCAGAGTGCTTTTCGATTAATAGTCATCATTATTTCACTGCTATAGACTCTGGACCGTCGATCAAACTCACCTGAAACTCAGGGGGGTCGTAGAAGTATCTCCAATGCCTCAGATACTGATCGTCTTCGAATTTAATTTCAGAATCTGATATTTTCCCATTCAGAACGTCGTAGGGTCCGACGAGCAAAAGACTAGCAGCTTTAAAAGCGGCGGAAGGATTAGCCGGCAACATTTCTTTGCAGAGTTCGTAGAACTGGTAAAAATCCTCTGGCATTGTGACCAAGAATCTGTCTTTGATTGTTTTTCTCTCATCTACGAACGTCGACGGTGGATCTTCGCAGTCATCTTCTTCAATTTCACTATCAGGCTGAACTTCTTCTTCAGTCTTGCTCTCGGATCGACCGGCGAGAGGGGAACCAGGTTCCTCGTTCGCGGTTTCTTCGGATTTCTCTTCTACCAACGGAGAATCGGGCTCTTTATTCTTTTCCAAAGGTTCTGGAGACACGCAAGACTTTTTCGCCTCCGGTAATTCTACGTCGGAATCACCGTCCGAAGATCCTGACTTCTCCGCAGCTTCTTCTTTCCTGTCGAGCCAGGAGCGCTTCTTAGTTTTAGTCTCATGGTGGGTTTTCTTCTGTTAAAAAATACAGAGAGAATCAATAAAAGAAAAGAGACAAAATTTAAGAATCAGATCCAAAGAAGCTAATCGAATTCAATATGAATAAACAGAAAGGGGAAAAAATACAATATAGAGTTCATGGTTTTTAGCAGGCGACAGCTTGATGTAAAAAATCTTCAAGGACCTAAAAAGGAGCGTAGATACATAGAGCGAGAGAAATCAAAATTGTTTCTCAGATGCGTTGGATCGAATGACAGGTTTTCTTGATATTATGTATGGATTTTATAAGAGAAGGGAATAAATTTTCTTTCCGAATGTAAAGGGTACTGGATCAACTCCCTGGACTTGGGAAAATTGAAAATAAAGAAAAGAAGCTCGAATCAGTTAAAATTCCACTATTTCAAAGCATTATTACAATATCAAAATAGAAATTCGAGGTTATGTTACCTGATCGACGACAGGTGGATGTTTGAATTTCTTCCGATGCACTTCGTTCTTCTGATAACATCGAACACCGTATTTACACAGGCTTCTAGTGTCCTTATCAAACGCTTCTTGCAGCTCGTCCTTCCCACTCGACATTCCGTTTATCTTCTTCAACGGTAGAAACGAAAGAAGAAGAAAAAAACCTGTGGAAAAACCCAACCACTGTTGTGACACAGACGCACAATAAATTTGAACAGAAGACTATCGTCTATCGAACAGCCTTCGGTCGGTCGAACAGAAGCGATACTTCCGGTACACAGCGCCGCAACTGCGTCGTAGCCACCACACAGCGACATGATTGGTCGGATATAAATGAGAGGACCAATCATGTCGCTGTGTGTCTGACGGTGTCTGTTTTTTGCCTTTTATTAAGGGACATCAACCTCGAAGTATCGAGAACATCGATGTTTTCAGAGCGATGTATCGATATTTTACGTCGATGGCGTCCGACCGATATATCGATGCCTGACATCGATTTAAACTTTCGATATCGATGATTGTATTCAATGAAAAGAAAAAAATCGAAAACATCGATATTTTCTCCTAACATCGATATTTTGTTTGACATCGATGTTGCCTTTTCGATGTATCGATGTGTGTAACATCGATTTTTTTATTTCGATTTCCCATCATTACCCGCGGCCCATTATACCGCCGCCATCTTTGCAGTCCGATCAGACCGTAACGTTATTTGTTTATTAAAATATGCGAAAATGTGGGATATGTAAAGCGGCTGACTTTAAAAATTGCGGGAGAACAGTTTTCGCATGTAGTTAATTGCTCAACTATCTAGTCATGAAGTGAAATTCTCTTACAATCTCCCTGACAATGGACACTATTTGAATCTCCCGCGCGTCAATGTCGATTTTGGACTACAAAAATGGCGGCCACAAGCTCGTTCAAACGGGGCCAACTCGCTAACGCGCCGAGTATACGCGATCTTCTATCCAATCACTGGTCGTAGCGGCGAGTCTCGATCGCCGATTGGCCGCCGCCCCCCCGGCCAATGAAATATCCCCGAAGTGTATCACGTCTCACGTCGCACCGGATCTGTCAAACTCGAAGCAAAAAGGGTGAAAGCCCGAACCGAGGAGGGGCGAGTTCGCGAATGGGGCGAAAGATATTCGTGACATAAGGGAACATAATGAATGCAGTGTTTTAGTCTTTGGATTGAATAAAACGTCAGACTACACGCGCATCGACAGACACCGCTCAACGCCTCCGACTCAGTATCGAAAAGACCAAACTATCCGAACCATGGAGGACGACCTGCCGACCGAATACGACGTGGTCGTCGTTGGCACAGGTATTGATTTTTTTAATATCACCGAAACGGGATCCGAATATCGGAACTCAATTTTTATCACATGCTCGATTCCTTCAGGAATGACAGAGTCCATCGTCGCCGCGGCGGCCAGCAGGATCGGAAAACGGGTTCTGCACCTGGACAGGTACGCTACCCGCTAATCGCAAAAAATATCAATTTTAACCCCAAATTTATACGCAGCAACGAATACTACGGCGGTCTTTGGGCCACCTTCAATTTTGACGGCCTCCAAAAGTGGATAGAGGACCTCAAGTCCCCGAAACCGAACAACGGAGACGCGGACACGCTCCTCGAGGCGGGAGAGAAATTCCTCAGAGCCAGCAACCAGTATTCCACCGTTGAAAATATCCGCGAAAATTGGTTCATATCTAAGTGAGTCGAGCTGTTTTATCTCCTCAAATCCACCCGTAGACGATATTGTAACAATGTGGAAATATAGCGACGCAGATTTGCCAGTCGTATCGACGAAAGACACCCAGACCGAAGGCTCCGGGGATGCTGCCGCTGCCGAGGGCGCGGAGAAATCCGACGAGGATAAGAGCGAGAAGAAGGAACTGGTCAAGCAGTGGAGCGTAGAGAGAATCAAGAAAGAATACCGGAGGTTCAACATAGACCTCGCGCCAAAGGTCCGTGATGATTACCGAAAAATCGCTGTGACTTTTATCAACGATTATTTACTCTTTCAGCTTCTATTCGCTCGGGGTGAATTGGTCGAGCTTCTGATATCCAGCAACATAGCTAGATACGCGGAGTTCAGGGCCGTCTCAAGGGTCGCCACCTACATGGATGGCAAACTGACCCAGGTTCCGTGTTCCAGAGCCGACGTTTTTGCCAATAAGACCGTCAGCGTTGTCGAGAAACGGATGCTCATGCAGCTCCTGACTTCCTGCATGGAGCAGGGTGCGGACAGCCCCGAATTCAACGGTGAGATTCCGCTTCGATCTCACGGAGGAAAGAACTGGGTCGACGTTGACAATTTCTTTTTATTTATATCCGATGGAGCGCGGAGGAGGCCATTCACCCGCCAGGCTCAGGGGCATTCGATAATAATAATCAACCAACAGTCTGACTAACGTAGCTGATCAATATTCAGTCTGCAGACTCGATGCTAACTGTTTGGAGAACAATGGCATTAATTTGCTCAAAGATCGTCGCCCCTTGTTTCTACTCCTCGGGACTCGGATGATTGTCGAATTAGGAATGTGAGAAATGATCGTCGATTTTTATTCCCATTTTCCAGGCTTCCAGGACAAAACCTTTCTTCAGTATCTCGATACCAAAAAACTAACTCCGATGGTTCGGCACTACGTAATGCAAGCTATAGCCATGGCGACTGAGAAAACTTCCTGCAGAGACGGAGTCAATCGCACAAAACATTTTCTCAACAGCCTCGGGCGATACGGAAACACTCCCTTCCTGTGGCCCATGTATGGCAGCGGGGAACTACCGCAATGCTTTTGTCGGTGCGTCAGAGAAGATCTCGGACATATTTTAAGAGACTTTTTCAATCTGTCAAATATTTACAGACTATGCGCAGTCTTCGGTGGAGTCTACTGCCTCAAAAGACACCTGGACGGGATCGTGGTCGGAGATGGAAAGTGCAAGGCGATCGTTACCGGAAAACAACGACTGGCTCTGGAGCATTTGGTTGTTGGACAGGGACATTTACCACCGGAAATCGTATCCTCTAGCGGCGAACAGCAGATATCTCGCGGGATTTTCATAACGGACAGGTCTCGGATACTGATTAACGAGATCGAGTCCATTGACCTAGTTTATAACTCGATATTTGTCATTTTTCAGATCAATAATGCAAGGAGAGAAGGAGAATTTGACCCTGCTGTATTATCCGCCGGATGAAGTTGGCCAGGAGGCTGTAACTCTGATCGAACTTGGCCCGTCGACGAACGCGTGTCCCCAGGGACTATGTACGATGAATTTTTGTCGATTAGACTACGGAATTATTTAAGACTCGTCGATAACCGAATTCTATGTTTTCTAGTCATGATTCACGTCACTTGCAAGAGAACCAAGACCGCCGAAGAAGATCTATCGTACGTCGTGCAGAAGTTCCTGCGAGCCGAGGTACTTGATCATAACGTCATTCGAAATACCACCGATTCTCACACTCAGACCGTATCTCCCGACAAGAGACATCTTCAGGCACGTACTGTGATGACTCGCCGACTTCCGTTCAAATTTAACAACCGAGACACCGACGATTTCCCTGGTTTTCCTCTAGCCCCAAATCAGACGCATTTTTCTTCTCTACTCGGTCCATTCTTACACTCAGACGAAGGATTAACTCCGATGTTTGAATTTCAGGAAGGAGCTGGCGCAGGGAAAGACGACAACTCGGAAAATGGAAAGCCCCAAGTCCTCTGGTCTCTCTACTTGAATTTACCAGCGAGCGATATAAAGCTGAGCGAGTCTGCTCCCAACAACGTTCATCTTTGTTCCGGACCGGACCTGGACTTGGATTTCGACTTTGCAGTCAATCAGGTAATTAAATTGAATGGAATTCCATTTTTCTTCGATATCCTAACGAGTCTGTTCACTTTTTTCAAGGCTAAAGCGATCTTCAAGTCTATGTATCCCGAGGATGACTTTCTCCCTCGTGCCCCTGACCCCGAGGAGATTGTTCTGGAAGGGGACGAGACACCTGGACCACAGTTCGAGGGAGACAAGCCGGAAGAAGGAGAGGAGAAACAGGACGTTGAGAAAACGGAAAAAGAGGAATGAAGAGAATATCATAATTCGTAGTACGTGGTACTTTCGCGCGATTTTGTTTTGACGAAGGATAAATCGGCGAAAACTCGCGTATTGCTTCTTGTAATATTGTTGAAATCCATAATAATTCACCTGAGAGTATAAAAGGATAGGAGAAACACCCGCAGACACATTTGTCTGGAATTAACGCAGCCGGAATACCAAATATACTTAATTATTTAGCAAAGATTTTAATTAACCTTGAGAGTGAAAGAAACAAACATTTGTGATATTATTATATTAACGTTGAATAAATATCCGGGCAATGCGTCAGAGGCTATGAAATTTCCACATCGACGAGTGACTGCGTGTCTGCGGTCGAAGACTACCTTCTTATACTCTCAAGTGACAGTCTAGTATATTATCGCGCGGTATAATTAATTTCGAGATAATTTTCCGTCAACAATTGGAAAATCATATGGTTTCGCCTCAAAGGCTGTTTTTATCTTTTCTTTCTTTCTTTTCGTTCAGTAAATAGCGTATATTAAATTGCGAGCGAGTGAGAATAATGTAATCTTGTCTCTTGTAATAGCGAATGTGAAATATAAAATCGCTGAATTTAGTTATTTGAAAGAGAAAAGGAGAAAAAATTGTTAGATGCATCTTTTAATTTTCGGCACATTGTTAAATTCGACATAGATTTTCATCAATCTCACTGAAGCACTAGTCCCGGCCATTTGAGATATGAGTAACGCTTAATTAAGAGTCTACTATTACACTAAAGTACTAAAAAAAAATCGCCACTAATTAATTAATCATTGCATAAGCGAAAAGAAAAGCCGTACTAAAAATTGTTTGATATACCTAATTAGATACTAACGATCCCGTTTAGTTATGAACAGATAACTAATATTATTAGCTTGGTAAAAGATTTGGGAAACAAAATATCGTATATAAATCGCTTATGTGTTGTGTATTCACGTAGGACAGATTCAGATCAGAGTGATTATTATAGGTAAACAAAGAACACGAATATAAATTTTTATTTAGAGCTTGACGAAAGAATATCTGTGAGAATAAGCTGCTTTTGAATCTTAAGATACTTTTATGCACCGACGATGATCGTTTAATGATAATTCAATTGACCTTTCTCAAACATTCCATTGTTCGAATAGGTAATCTAATCTTTCTTCTAATTCATCCGGTTTTAACTGCAATCGCTTCTCCAATCATTGTCGATCATTTTGTTTTTTTTCTGCGATAAACCGAGACTAAATAACGTTCTGTCAATTGTTTACAGCGACTTGCTTCCATAGTTTTTTAATTTTTCTGCCCAATATACGTATAATCATCGAATACCTAATCCACATTTTTCGGTTGGTTGGTTCCACAGTTTTTTTCTCAACTAGAAATAAAGTATCTGAAAATTAAACTAAGAAACGTCTCGGCTCCTTCATTCCTTCACTTTAGACGTCCCAATGTTCTTCCAGCTCGGAAATTCGCCTATGCGGTGAAGCGAGGAGATCATTTTGATAAAAGCGTTTCAACGCTTTGAAGAAAATTAAATCCTTCAGGTACGGCCTTGTGACCTCAGCTGTTTCTATTTCTACCAGATTGAGACGACGAATATTGGATTTCTGCCCTCGTAACTATCTTACAAATGTCCATTTTTATCTCCGCCTGAACAGCCGTCGGTAGTTTCATCACCGAACGAGCCATACTCTTGAAAAACAGTTCGACGCTGTTGCTGCTACTCTTTTTCAGGTCAATTTTAAACGCTGCTTTACCCTCATTTAATACAGGAAGGCATTTGTTTCTGTCTATCCTATTCAGACTACCCAAAATCATAGTATCGCGATTATTTTCTCTCCCCGGCGCCGGACTTGCTGCTAAAATCTTCCGAGGAGTCGGAATAGATACGTTTACGATCGAAGCCTCAATATTCCCGTTACCAACGTCTCTGTTTTTATCCAGCAAATTTAGCTCGTAGGCTTTGGGGCGGATCGCTCGAAACCTGCTCTTAGCCTTGATCCGTGGACCATAGCTGTCTTTCGAGGCCTCTGAACAACCTGGAGGAATTTTATTCACCGGAGTCTGCGACGGAGGATCTAAGTCCAAGTATTCTATCGCCCCGTTCTCAGAATCGTCCCGATTCTCTACGTCGGACGTTGGGTTTATTTTCGACTCTCCGATCGAATTTGTGAATAATTCTTCGGTAGCGTCGCTGTTCTGTGTCTCGTCTATCTTCCAATCTTCCAAATTGACCTCCTCGTACGGTTCCTCGAACCTTTTGGTATCGATGAATAATTTATTTACGTTCAAAGTCGAGTGACGATGAAATACGACTATGCTACTTACAAAAATTTTATGAAGCTCATGTCCTCTTCGTAGAGCCATTTTTTTGTCGTCTTTATGCCCAAAAATCCCTCCTGCAGTCTTCGTTTACGAATTTTGGCGTAAACGTCTTTCAGGGTTCGCCAGCGTCGCTTGCAATCCTCGGCTAGAGGTTTAGTGAAATTTATTTGAAACTTAGCTTCGGGGTAAAAATTTGTGATGCGAGTTTCTCAAACTACCTGGAATCCCTACATCGACGGCGATCTTCTCCCAGATCTCGTTAACTTCGTTCCTTTTGTTTCTCGAACGGATCGACGCGGACGTTTCGCTCGACGGTACGTAGATCTTCGGGTGATCTTTTACGAGGCTAATCAACTTGACCCAAATATGGGGACCGAGATCGTTGCTCGCCGTCTTACTCGACATTCTTTACTAATCATTTATATTCAAACCGTATTTATTTTCGAACTTGAATTCAAAACACCAATTTGACACTTGATCTTTTTTTTTTTTAGATCCAACAGGTATTAGACTTTCGTCCACGTCCCAAATAAACTCTCCCAAAAATTAACTAACTTCTATTTAAATAAAGATGGGTATCTTAGCACTTGTTTACTCATTAAATTAGAGATTAATTGCAGATACTCCAATCTTGTAGGTTATTAATCAGGTTTTAAGTGTTTGGTTGGCAGGAATGGAACATACGCTCAATTTAGAGAGATCCAGATTATACCGGATATAAGAGCTATTTCACCTTCCTCAATTTTTAAGGTTGTTACCAGTTACTTCTTTATCCTCAGACTGTATGTTTAATTAAGGTATTTATTATCACTGTTTATCTGGTGGAGTTTATGAATTTAATTCCAATTTCGACATTCTTCTTCTTTTGACTTTCAAATAATTCTTAAATATAAAGACGATCACAAGAAACGGAAGGAATAGGAACACCTACCTAGAACATAAAACACATTATCAATTAACTCTATACTGGATTTAATTAATAAATAATTAACTTAATTCATAACTGAATATTATAACATCATTCTTAGTTCATACAAATCTACATTCATAAATCGGAAATATATAAATATTTTCTTAAATTAACCCCACCCCCCTCAAAACAAAATCTAATTGTCTATAATATAACAAACAGACTAATTAATAACTCTATATCACTTTTAATTACAACTTCATATATATCTAATCCAACAATTATATTATTAACCTACCTAATATTAACTAATAAATAAATATTATCAACATAATTCATTAATTCATACAAATCTACATTCTTAAAGCGTTAATATAAAATTAACCTTCTTAAAAAAAAACCCCACCCCCCTCAAAACAAAATCTTATTATCTATAATAAAGGCAATCAATCTAATTAATACCTCTATACCACTTTTAATTGCAACTTCATCTATATCTGATCCAACAATTATATTTTTACCATTCAGAAAATTAACTAATTTTATTCTTGATTCCACGTATCTGGGACAATACCAAAATATATGTTCTAGAGTTTCTGAGCCTTCGCCACATGGACATAGGTCCTCCGGAATAATAGTCATTCTATATAAATGAGCCTTGGTTCTATTATGACCAGACATTAATCTATTTGCAATACCAATTCTTTTCCTGTCTAAACCACAATCTTTAAACCAATTGGTTTCTCTAAACTCTGGAGAAAATAAAATAAATCTCCTACCCTTCGGATTTGGAGGCCCGGCGTAATCCCTTATAAACATGGATGTCTGATCTCTAGCTTTAGCTTTCAATTCTGTTTTAAGGTCACTTCCCTCAAAACTCTCAATATCAATGGGAACCCTCCTGCTAGCTTCTTTCGCTATACTATCAGCCATTTCATTCCCTGCAATACCCACGTGCGCTGGAATCCATACCACCACGATCTTTCTTCCTTCATTCATTTCAATGAAAATTTGTTGTTTAATAATTGCAACTTGATTGCTCATATGAGAGTCCAAACCTAGATTCTTTAATTTCCTCACCGCACTGAGTGAATCTGTGCAAATTGCAAAATCTCCTTGAAGTTCATTAGTTTGAATAATTTTGATCGCTTCCTTGATAGCACAAACTTCCGCACTGAAAATAGAATTCTTACCATTTAGAGAACGTTTACAGTTTAAAAGTGGATAATCCAATGAAACCACTCCGATGCCACACAATTTTTGTTCATTGTTAAGCGACCCATCAGTAAAAAACAATCTATGATTAGGATACTGATTGTTTATGATTCTCTCAAAATTCTGAGGATCCCCTCCCGGAGGTTTAAGTTTAACTCCCAGACTGCTGTCAAAGCAACTGCTATTCATTAAAGCCTGATACTCTACCTGAAAGGTAGGAAGTATTTCCGATCTAACAATCCCTCCCAATGATCCCCTAACCTCCATCCAATGGTCATATAGGATTGAATCTAGTTTGTTATTTACAAAAATATGTGGACCGTTTTTCAGAACCATAATTCTTCTAAATTTATCTATAAGTAAACTACCAACTTTGCTCTCCTGTTTAACAATAAATCTCGTAGCCAGCTCTTTCATTCTATCCCTTAGAGTAATGATTCCGCTCAAATGTAAAAGAATGTTAATTGGTGTTGTAATCATACAACCCAAACCGGTACGAATCGCCGCGTTTTGAATAACATTTAATTTTTGAAGATGTTCATAGCTACTATTGTTGAAAAGAAATCCCGCCCATTCCAGACCTGGTCTGATGAGAGACTTGTATATTTTTAGAATCGTCAAAGGGTGGGTTCCCCAATTAAACTTTGCAATTGAATATAGGATGTTTAATAATTTTTTCCCTTTTATGCATACTTGTTTGATGTGTTCTTTCCAATTTAAGTTGATATCCCAAGTTACCCCCAGATATTTGGCATGAGAAACATTCCCAATTCTATAATTTCCAATGTTAATGAACTTCGAGTTTTCTCCAAAGGACTGTCTACCAAAACCAAACAATATAAACTTGGTTTTGGGGAATGATATTGATAAACTGGCATTGTTCAATTTTACTTCCAAAGCTGACAAATATATTCGTAATTTTTCCAAGATTTGAAGAGAGCTAGCATGAGAAAAACTGATCCTTATATCATCTGCAAAAGAAGAATAAATAACTCCCTCCGGCATTTCATTCTCAATATCATAAAGATAAATGTTAAATAATAAAGGGCTCAAAATGGAACCTTGTGGCAGCCCCTTATTTGTAATTCTAGTACCCAGTTTGAGACTCCCAGAATACCCGGATAACTCTCTCTGTGAAAAAGATTCCTTTATATAGTTAACAATCATAGGTGGAATTTTGAGTCTGATAAGCTTCTGCAACAATAAGTTAATATTAACATTATCATACGCCCCTTCTATATCCACAAATACTACCCCCATATTCAACCCTTGTATCCTGGCTATATCTAAATCCAATCTTAACCCTGCCAGGTTATCATAGCATGATCTATTTCTCCTAAACCCGCAAAAACTATCTGGAATAATCCTATTGGTTTCTACCCACCACATTAAACGATCATTAATAATTCTTTCAAGTATTTTCCGGATGCAACTTGACAGAGCAATAGGTCTGAAACCACTACCATTAGGTTTACCTATGAAACATATTTTAAATTTTTGCCAGTCTAGAGGAGACTTATGAAACTCCAAAATAAGATTAAACAAATCCCTAAGCCACTCTTGAACAACTAGAGGAAAATGTCGAATTGTTTCATAAGAAATACAATCCAACCCTGGAGCAGATTTAGTCTTTGATTTATCTATGGCATTAATCACTTCAGTTATAGATATAGAACTGTTCAAAACAGAAGAATGATCGTAATTATACTCCCCAACTTCGACTGTCTGTTGATTTACATGGTTATTAGAAATTTTATCAAAAGCTAACAATAATTTGGGATCATCTGTTAAACCGCTCGAATCTGTGGAGAACTGTGGAGGGTTAAGAGCTCTGTTCTTGAGACTCCTAATTGCTCTCCACATTTGATCTATGCTCATGGAGGAATTTAGCGAATTGCAAAAGGTTTTCCATCCTTCCTTCTTCTTTTTTTTCAATACCTTCGAAGTTTCTGAAGCAATAACCTTGTAATTATCTAAGTTGACATTTGAAGAATAATTAACAAAATTCTTTAGGGCTTGTCTTCTTTTTGTAACCGCATTATCACAATCCAAATCCCACCAAATCGCAGGCGAAAAAATTTTTGGCACCGGTCTTTGTCCATTGTCATCTAGCATTAACGCTCCCGACCTTTCTAGAGCCACTTTCACTCCCTTAACAAACTCCTCATATTCTTCAATATAATTAGTAACATCCAAGAAGGGTCTGCTATTACAATATTCAGTTAACTCCTCCGAGAATTTAGGCCAATCAACTCTAGAAGTACCAATCCTATGGCATACTGGCTCTCTCAACAAATTACCCTTGTTTAATTTCATCGAAATGGGATAATGATCACTATTCATTGAATCTTTAATTGTCCTCCACTTAATCAAAATCCCAATATTCGGAGAAGCCAAAGAAATATCCGGAACACTATTACTATTAATATTAACACCCGACACTCTAGTAGCTTCACCATCATTCAAAACTTGCAATTCTGAATTTAATAGGAAATCAAATAGCATATCTCCTCTAGTATTACTCAGAGAACTCCCCCACAAATTATGGTGGGCATTTAAATCACCTGATATTATAACATTTTTATAATTAGATAAATTTTGCAAAAACGCAACAAAAAGATTTTTATCAAGATTAATTTGAGGCGGAATGTATAAACTGAAAATATGTAAGCAATCATTTCCATTTCGAATCTGCACTCCAATAACTTCCACTCCCCTAGGAATACTGTTTAAATTAATTCTTTGATATTGAAACGACTTTTTAAGGAAAATCAAGAGACCTCCTCCCTCCCCGGACATTCTATCTTGCCTAATGCAGTTATAACCATTAAAATATGGTTTATACCTGGATGACGGTTGTAATTTGGACTCTGATAAGCAAAGAATATCCGTATCCTTCAGGAGATTAGGAATTTCGTGGGATTTTGAGGAAATCCCCCTGCAATTCCAAACTACTATATTCATAATAAAAATCAAAACCGTCAGAAGGAGAGAAAAAAAAAAAAATTTTCTATTTAACTCATACATAACAATACTAACATATCCTACTTCAATTCAAAATAATTTTTATACATTTATCAACTTCAACAAAATCTATATTAACAAACCGTAATGCTTCAAATCCTCTTAGGATTAATCCAAAAAGACCGAGCTTCAGGTCCTAACCTGCAAACTGCTCACCTCGACTCTTTTATAAAATAAAAAGAGACGGGTAAACCTTTATTTAATCATTCCAAAAATAAAAATAAATAAATAAATAAATAATCACATAATATAATAATCAATCACATAATAAGTATAAATAAATATAACAAAATAACAATAATTTTATATAAATTATATCCTCTCTCAAAAAAAAAAAAAAAAATCAATCCCCTCTCAAGATCTTTACTCTCAAATCCAATCAGTCTCCTCTCAAGATCTTATTCAACTTCTACCGTATTGACAATTTCAGAGACATTTTCAGAGTTTTTATCAGTCTCCATATCTCCCTGATCATTAACCTGTGACAACAGGGGACAATCTTCGATCATCTTATTA
The DNA here is from genome assembly GCA_018257835.1 of Euura lappo. NCBI lineage: Eukaryota > Metazoa > Arthropoda > Insecta > Hymenoptera > Tenthredinidae > Euura > Euura lappo. Next base: position 105,130 of record JAEUYN010002241.1, read on the forward strand.
GCCTGATAATTCAAAATGTCATCCTCCGTGGCCACCAGTAGATCATCCATCAAAACTATTCCATATTGATCTTGGAATCTCTTACTGACCATCGAAGCAGCCTCTTTATGAGTAGATTCTAACTTTGCCCTTGTTTCAAGAAGTTCTAAATTATATCCATAAACAACACATCTTTTGTCAGAAGCCTGATGTCTACCTTGGCAGTTAGCGCAGCGGGAATCCTTAATGTTACATTCACTTATGTAATGGCCCTGTCCACACCATTCGCATCTAACCGGGTGATTGCAATTGGTATCAATGTGCCCAAAGCGCTGGCAATCACGGCATCTTTTAATTTTAGGGATAAATCTTTCAACAGTTTTAATGGCTGAGAATATGTAAATAGCGGAGGGGATCTCAGACTTGACAAAAATTTTTAATGTACCAATATTTTCATATGATATGATCTCCTTACCCTCAATCTGTTCAACTTTCTTTTTTTTCATGAACTCAACCCGTTCAACCAGTTTTTCTGAGTCAGAATCTAATCCTTTCCAAAAGCGTTCTTCAGTGAAGTCAATAGGAACTTTGTATATAACCCCCACTTTATATATACAAGAATTTGGAATTAAAGCCCTCAAATTCTGTGGCAAAATGGCAGGAGCTCTGTTCACAAAATCGTTGGCCACCTTTACAGAAGAGAAAACCAAGACTGATTTTTCCGGACCTGAACTGGAAATAGCATCTGGTTCAATGTTCAAACCCAATAATAACTCCCCCAATAAGATCGGGTGAATATTCCCCAAGTTAAATTCCGGTAGAATATCTATCAAAAAAACGGCAAATGGAGGACGAGAAGCCTCAACATATCGATTGCCCAGTTGATCGAGGTAATTGTATTTGTCAAAAGCCTTCTGAGCAAACCTATTAATGCTTCGAGGATATTTTATTCCCCCTACCCCTTTATTTGAATCATTATCTGTAGAGGAAAGATCAGCAGTAACTGAGTTAGAGGCATCCGTTTCGTTAACAATCTCTGTTATGGTTGTCGCAGATACGATAGAATCATTCAATATAACTCTATTGGTCTGGTCAGGCTCCAGAGACCTGGTTGAATCTGTTTCTATAGAGGGATTATTTAGAAGATTAACAGAACTTGTTGATTTTAACCCCAGGTCTAATCCCAATTCAATACCAGCCTGAGAGAGAGATGAAGGGTCAGATGACTCAAGACAGATTAAAGGATTGTCCATTGAAATCACAGAAGACCTGTTGTTTTTCAACTGCTCCAACGTCGCCCGATCAGCCTTAAAAACCCCTTCCAGACTAGAAGAGTCTTGATCGCTGTCGGGGGATTCAGATCTCAAAATCTTATGAACAATAGAAGGACTTAAACTTGGACAAGAACTAGATCTGTCTCTTTTTCTCTGATTAGAAGTATTTTCATCCATGAGACTAACAAAAAATATATATATAAACAAATCAAAACAATTAAAAAAAAAAAATTAAATAATAAATATTCTCTACTTTCTTAGGATCAATCAAATATCTTATACAAAATCCTAATCCTTTATACAACACAATTCTTAAATAACCCTAATTTAGAATTAAAGACAACACAATAAGTTAGTCAAAATATTGGGAGTTAGTAGGAAGTAATATAACCTTTCACAAGAGACCGTCGAAAACGATGAAAATCCAAGGTACAGCCCGACGGGAGAATCTTCAGACAGTGTATATTTTAAATAGATAAATTTTATTCACTTTGTTAAATGTAATTCATAACCATATTAACAGTTAAGCACAGAACTCCGATATAACGAATCAGCACGTTGATGAGGTAATATGGCTGACCACCGGTTCGCACATGCCAATAAGGAGAAGAACGTGTAATATTTAATCCATCGATATCATGGTAATCCTTTATAATTATATCCCAATATCCAGACCGTTGATTCAGGAGGATTTAATTAATAATTTAGATGGTTTCTTTTTAGACCGAGAATGATATTTTATGAGTTAAGAGAATAATTTATGAAGACAAATTTGGTCCGACCGTTCAGTACGACGTCTGAAACGGAACCCCTGACACTTGATCTTCGATCTCACAACACGAAGTTCGTAACATAACCTCGTTTTCATTCAAATGAACATGAAAAACTGTACAGGGTGAGGATGTGTTCCAATTGGCTAGTGCAAGTGCGTCTAGCGCACTTGTGACGTCACAACCTTGCGTGTCAGGATAGGAGCGCTATGACGTCACAAGTGCGCTGACTCGTTGATCTGAAGTTGGCTAGTATCGAAAAAATGCCAATTTTTTTTTATGTAGGGTAAATCACCCGGTATATTCAAATTGTATGTATCAATGTATTTATCTGTACAAGATTTAAAAGTATAATCTAGGTATAATATTTGTAGCACTACACATCGAGTTGTTGGCCCTGAGTGTAGATGAGAAACCAAGTCGTTTCAGTCAGCGATTATGCGACTACATTTTGCTTGCAGGAGATTTAAGTCAATAAATGATCAAAAAATAAATAAATAAAAAACCAGACTCCTGCGCAAGCAGCATAGACTCACTGTATATTTTCATGATATTACTATAATAAATTTACATATTTTCGTGACGACTATATAAGCTTATTCTTAGGTGGGTCACACTCGTGAGCCAATGAAAACTCCTCTTATCTTTGATACCAATCGAAAAAAGCATTTATTTTCCAGCCCCAGTGATTTTCACTCTCCGTCAGAGTACATAAAATCCTTATCTGAACGAAGTTAAGAATGATAAATGATATTCAAATTTTGCCGCTCGCCGGAATTCTACGATTCTCGGCTGTTCGCAGCGCCCCCTGTCTATAATATGTCTCCTACTCAATGGATACGATTGTAAAAAATATACGAAATCGTAAAAAAGAAAAACGAAAGAAATACAAACGAAAAAGAATCGCCCATTGCGCACGCGTGTTGACGAAATTCGCGCGTAAACTTATGTCTATGGAGTAGTAAACGAATTAACTAGGTTAGAATTTTGAAATGTATGTATCGTGCTCGCTTAACCTCTGATTACGCGTATTTATATATCTGTTAATTATTTTTCCGACGTTTGTTTTTGTCGCGTCAATTAAATGTCATGCAATATATACCGTGTAAAAATCCTATTAGATAAATGAATCCGAACGAATCGAGACGAGATGTCAAAAAAATTATCCTTGCGTAATAACAAGAAGGAAATCCAACCCACCTTGGCGAATTTTATGACCAAATTTAAACAATCCACTCCAAAACCACCGCAGGCAAGGTAATCTCAAATTTCACGATACAAGCGTCCATCGGTTAACGACAAACCGTTTTTTACTGCACAAACGATGTCAACAAACAAACAGCAACACCGCATGTTCCATACATCCATTTCAGCTCTCCAGTCGTCGCATCGAGCAAAGAAACTGCGAAGAAGAAGTCGACCTTCGAGTCAAAAGACATCTGGGAAGACAGCGATACGAGCTTTGAAATACCGTCCGACACGGATGACTTTGAACCAAGCGTTCCGAGGCAGGATACAAAAGCTTCCATCATATCGTTGGTAAATATGAGATGGAACGAACCCTTTTTTCCATCATTGTAGAATATTTGTTGTCCCTATAGAACGATTCGGATGATTTGCCAGACCCGAGACTGCGGAACGCGAACGATGACAAAAGCTCGAAAAATATCTCTGTTCAATATGTGGACGATTCTTTGGAGGAGCAAGAGAAGAAGTCAAAGGCCGGATACAGCTTTAATTCCTCAATGTTTTCCCTGAGGAAACAGGAAAACGGGATTCTGCCCGAAGTCAAAGAAGAAAGTTCTTACAAATTCGCCAATATCCTCGACGAGGACAGCTTCGATCTCCCAGACACGGGGACGGAGTCCGTTGACAAGGAAAAAAGCCCCTTCTCAAAGCCTGTAGACTTCGAGGATGAACAGACGCAGATAATTGCTCCCGAGAAACTCAAACCGTCGTTCGCGTCTAGACCCAACGAGAGCACTGCTCTGCCCAATAACGTCTCCGTCAAGACCGAACCACAGTCACAGGAGTCGAAAGAGACTCCCTCTACCCCCCCAAAACGAGCTTCGAACATAATCCCAGAGTCCGACAGCGAGAGTCCCAAATTCAAGAGTAAGAAGTCTCCGCCGCGGAAAGAATGGCAGGGCCCAGATTTCAAACTGGACCTAAAACCGCTGGGACTGGACACTCAACTGGACCCGTGGATTCAGATGATGAAGAATAAATCCGCCGTAGCGTCGATGCCGGTGGGTTCGAGTAGATCCCCTTCGGAACTCGAATGAAATCAAACATTGACTTTGTTTTTAGATCCAGAAAACCCAGGTGCTCCAACGGCAACAGATTTTCAAAGAGATCGAGCTGCAAATCTTGGACAAAGTGGCCGCGGCATTCAACAGCATTCCGTTGTTGGTGCTGGAGAAGTTTCCCGGCTTCAACGTCAAGACTTACCAAGAGCTGAAGGTCCTGCGTCAGCATCTGAAGGCCAAGATTCGCCTGATGCAGAAGAAACTTGATCAGTTGAACCAAGAGGAACAGAACGCGCAGGCTTCTGCTCGTAACGATGAATTTCCCGATGACGAAAGTCTCGCCGATTTCCTGGCTAGGGATGCCGAAGAGCCTTGGACCCCGCCGTTGGCTAGAAGCACCAGGAATAATTCTCAGAACCATAAGCCGAGCACCGTTGTATCTTCTAATGAATTCTACGACAATACTATGGCGGAGAAAACAGTCTCACCTCATCGTAACAGCGAGCCACCTCCTCTTGCTAAAAAGTCTAGTTTCAAGCTCAAGAGACCCGTTATAGGAACCGTGCCTGCCGAAGTGACCAAACACATAGGAAACTTGCTGGAAAAGAGCAAAAAACCTGACCAAACAGAACCAGAAGCCAGCGAGAGTGACTTCAGGCCTTCGTCTTACTTTTTAAACGCCAAAGCGGTCAGGCCCAGCAGCCAAGAGTCGTCCCAGAAATCAACGGGTTCTACGAGATCCACTTACATGGAAGACTCTTGGGGCAGGCTGAACGATAGTTTTGGTAGGTCAACGCTCCTGCGTTAATCAACGAGACCGCAGTCTGTCATCGAATGTTTCCTTATTCCTTGCAGATGCTTTACAATCGAGTCCCTACATGGCAATGGACAGAACGTTGAGCAACGAACTACAGAATATGCCGATATTCGATTGCGGGCCTGACTCCAGAAACTCATCCCGGGAGAACAGCAAGCCTGTAAATACGAAGCGTACGTTTCGCGTTCGGTCATCGATCGCGAAACCAGTGATTGAACTCTTTTCGTTTTACTATTCACAGAAAGCAAACCGACTACCTCTGACTCTCCTCGTTCAGGGCCAGATCGACCCACGAGCTCAAACAACGCGCTGATACCTTTGTCTATGCAGAGCGGAGTCTTTACTGGGGATTACAAGAACGATGGAGTCAGCGGGGAATTTGATGGCCTGCAGTATCCACACTCGAGAGAAATGCTCAAGGTTTAGAGACCGATGATAAGACTCGTCTTCAGTATCGGAGAAACGGTCCGAATAACCGATTGGTTTGTTTGTTCCCAGGTCTTCAGGCAAAAGTTTGGATTACACAGCTTCAGGCCGAATCAATTGCAAGCCATAAACGCAGCGCTTCAGGGATTCGATTGTTTCATTCTGATGCCAACGGGCGGAGGAAAATCGCTGTGCTATCAATTGCCGGCGCTCCTTGCCCCCGGTATTACGATAGTAATTTCACCTCTGAAAAGTCTGATTCTGGATCAGGTTCAGAAGCTGAATTCTCTCGATGTAAGTATACGTAAGTTGACTGGGTAAAAACTTTGCAGAAAGAGTTTCTATCGTTTTTATCAAATAACGTTTGTTCTTTTCCCGTTTCTAGATACCCGCAGCTCACATGTCTGGAAATTTGACCGACAAACAAGCTGAGGATATTTACAGAGAGCTTTCAAAGGCAGGACCTACGCTGAAGCTCTTGTACGTTACTCCGGAAAAAATATCAGCCTCGCAAAGGTTTTGCTCCTGTCTACAGATGCTCTACGAAAGAAACTTGCTCTCTAGATTCGTCATCGACGAAGCGCACTGCGTCAGTCAGTGGGGTCACGACTTTAGACCCGATTACAAAAAGCTCAAATTACTCAGAGAAAATTATCCCAGGGTACCGACGATGGCTTTGACAGCCACGGCTACTCCCAGAGTCAGAACCGATATCCTGCATCAGCTAAACATGAGCAAGCCCAAATGGTCGGTGTAATTATTTCTTCTCTTTCCATAACGACTTTCTAAATCTTGATATCGATTCACAGGTTTATGTCGAGCTTCAACAGACCCAACTTGAAGTACAGCATAATCCCTAAGAAGGGTAAAAACTGCACCGAGGAGGTGATCGCGATGATAAAAACAAAGTTCAAAAAAGTATCGGGGATAGTTTACTGCTTGTCTAGAAAGGACTGCGACAGTCTCGCCGATGAGATAAGCAGAAACGATATAAAGGCTCTGAGCTATCACGCGGGACTCACAGACACTCAGAGGGCTTCCGTACAAGGACGTTGGATCTCCGACGAGGCAATAGACCCTAATTTTTCTCCGACAATTACCAGGATTTTCCGTTTATTTATCGCTCCAATTTTCAATAAAACTCGATCATATTTTTCAAAGGTCGACGTAGTCTGCGCAACTATCGCCTTTGGTATGGGAATCGACAAGCCAGACGTACGATTTGTGATTCACGCCGCACTGCCTAAGTCGATCGAAGGATACTATCAGGAGAGCGGACGAGCCGGTAGAGATCTCGAAAAAGCAGACTGCATTCTATTCTACAATTACAGCGACATGCATCGTATAAGAAAGATGATTGAGATGGACGGGGCTTCCAGGGACGTGATGAAAACCCATCTGGACAATTTGTACAGAATGGTTGCGTTCGCAGAAAACACGACGGATTGTCGAAGAGTGCAGCAGTTGAACTACTTTGGAGAAATTTTTAAAAAGGAAAGCTGCATCGCAAACAAAACAACGACTTGCGACAACTGTAGGAATAAGGTGGGCAGATATGAATTTTTCGTGCAATCACCTAATTGTAAATATTGCATATCGCCAATCGTTTGACGTTTTACGACAATTTTTAGGATAAATACGATATGATAGACGCGACGGAAGATGCCAGGGAGATACTGAGGGCCCTCAAAGACTTTGGGTGGAAAAAAGGCGTCACGCTTTTACAAATTACAGAAATCTTCAAGGGCAGTGACCTGAAGAAGATCAGAGACGCGGGTGAATTTCGATCCAGCTTCTTATCAGATTTCAGAACTATAATACTATTATTTATATATTATTCCTTCTAAATTTTGAATTTCAATGGACGAGGCAAACCGATTAATTCATTTTTCAAGAAGAGATTCTTTCTCCGTTCGAGTGTGCGAAACTTGGAGAGACCGAAAAAAGCGATTTTTATTTTCATTCTTAGAGTAAAAAATTATCATTCCCCTTTCAGGTCAGAACAATCATCGATTATTTGGTCGTGGTAAAAACTGGAGAAAGAACGACATCGAACGTCTGTTGCATAAATTGGTGATCGAGCAATACCTCCAGGAAGACATGTACATAAACAACGAGATCGCTTGCGCATATCTCAAAGTAGGACCCAGGGGACCGGAACTGCTCTCAAACAGCAACATCAAAGTAAACGAAGCAATAATTTCTTCATTAAGCAGCGATTTTATCCTAATCACCTATTAAATTAACACATCTTCTCCGGCGCCTTTCTACGCAGATAGAGTTCCCCTTGAGGACGAGTGGCGGTGTGACTACAGTCACGGTCGCCTCTTCGGACGCCGCCCCGTCGAATGCAGCACTGAAAGAACTGCAGGGCAGATGCTACACAGAGCTGATGGCAATCGTTCGGGGAATAGCCGGGGCCCTAGACGTCTCCGCTGCTTCGATCATGAACATGATTGCAGTCAGGTTCGCGAATCTTTGCACCTACGGATTTATTTTTTACTCCAATGTAAATAAAACGTTGAATCGATATCTTCCACAGAGCAATGAGTCAGCAGCTACCAGACAATGAAGAAGCGATGCTGAAGATCCCCCACGTCACTAAAGCGAATTATGACAAATACGGAAAAGCTCTACTCGACGTTACCGCTAAATATGCCGCCGAAAAGTGTGGCGAGTGTTTATTTCTATCCTCTGTAATTATTTGTTGATCTGAAAATTAACGGTACGATAAATTTCTGCAGTTCTGCTGAGCGAAGCGTCGCAAGAGATGGAAATTACCAATAATCAAGATGAAGCTGCCGAGTCTCTGTCCAGTATCTCTGCTCCAGAACCAACCAGCAGTTCCGCGTCCAGAGGCCGAGGGGTCAAGCGAAGAGGACGCGGCAGTTTTGCTGGCAGAGCAAAGCGGTTCAAGCGTGGAGGATCGACGTGAGTGACTCGAAAATATTCTCCAAGGGCTCGAATTTGATTGTCTCATTCATGTTTTCTAGCCCTCAAGCGAGGCAAACAACTCCCCGAGGTGGGGGAGGAAGCAGACGCGGATCTGCGGCGAGTAGCGGCGCGTCTGGTAGCCGAGGTCCGGGTTTCTTGGACATAGGTCAAAAGAAGCCTTTCTCGTCGGACCCGCATCGTTTTGTGAACCTTGGCTTGTAGCAGGATGGGATATCCAAGATCCTGAGGTCAACGAACGAAAATTCAAATAGCAAATCAATCATTTTTCTACTCGATTTAGTGAACTATGGAGTTCTCAGAATTATGAAAAGCAAGAATATCGGCGGTGCAAAGTTTCTCAGTGGCAGTTAACCGATATACATGATATTATATAAATAAATAATTTATTGCTCTTAATAATTATAATTAATATGTTTTTGTAATAAATCGAATTTTAATTTTCACTCAACTTTATTTATTAAAAACAAAACGATCGAAACACCAGAAAATCGGCATTTTCTTAGAATCCTAATATCACGTGTCTAGAACGACCGTCGATCCATCGAGACCTAATACAACTCTGGCTGTCTGAATCTGGTGTCTCGGTTCTTATTTTTAACGTGTTCCTTCAGAAGGTCCATAACTTCGTTATCAAACTCTTCGGGGGTCGGCTTCACCTCCGCAGCCCAGTAGAATATGTCCCAATCGTTTGACGGCAGGTTGATCAATCTGTCGTAGAGCCTGACCTGAGCCTCGTCAAACTGGGCAAGATACTTGCTGGCAAAGGTGCTGAGAAGCAGACCGTTCTCCAACATTCCTCGCTTCCGGGACTGATAGACGAGTCTGTAAAAATAGATCGTTACGAAACGATCTACGTTCTTGGGAGTCGTTCAACAAATCGGGGAAGGGAGGGAGGGAGGGAGTCTAGAATTTTAATTTTCCCAAAAATTATTCCAACACTCGCCTGGCTCGCTTTGAGGTTATGTCTTCGCCCTGACGTTCTACGTACGGCGGAATCTGCGGCTCTCTACCGTCCGGATGAACGATTCCCGAATCTTCGTTCTTGTTTACGGAACTGGCGGAAAAATTCTTGGTAAGAATCAGAGAGCGAGCCTGAAAAGAGATGCGTAAATAAACGAACGTTTCGATATTACGTAATTCTAGGTTTCAATATTTTTTCGTTCAATTCAAAGACTCACGTTGATCAGCTTGGTCGATTTTACGAGATAATTCATGACTGCAGACACAGATGAAGATCCGTTAGACCGCGTTTTGAGTTTAGATTTTCTGTTTATCGTCGATGTCAAGTGATGCAGACGACGGAACGACTCTGAATCGACCAGTAAAATAGCTCAAGTCGCGTCACGTGGTCCCAGTGATAACTCGCGACGCCGTCCAATGAGATGCGAGAAAGAAAGGGAAGGAAAATCGTCAATTTTGTCGGTACAGGCCACAGGGTGTGGGTGACTCATTTGTCGAATCAGCAAGATACCCGATCGTGTCATTAAAAATCAATCATCTCTCTCTCCTTTATTAAAAATAACTTCCGAGGGATTCGAAACGAGCGGAAAATAAAAGGTTCAAATTCCCCGCCGCGCAGCTAGTAGTCGAAACAAAAGAAAATCTACTCTACAGTCTACGGTGTACGAGGCCAGTGATACTCGGTGCTACCCGAAATCAAACGTGTATCGCAGTACATAGGCTTATCTATCGGTGCATGCAAGTGAAGTGGCTTCTTGTCTATCGCACAGAGTCTACCGTAAATAGCGTACGACTGTGAATGAATAAAGTTAGCGGACATAAGATCGGTAGTGTGGTGTCGAGTCGCATTTGTTAACCGTGTCGCGCGCGATGTGTCGGAGCCCCGAAGAATGGGTGTGATCAGATTATTTCCGCGATATTGCAACTAATCCGTATCCGCAATAAAAGAAAAACCCGCCCCTGAGGATATATAATAATCTAGTAAAAAAAGGCGAAGATGAGTTTAAGCATAACGAAACTGTTCTCGAAGAGGAGGAACACGCCCGTGGAGGTCGTGTCCGAAATTGGACTGCCGACTAACGTCGCGCACAAATTTCACGTCAGCAAGAACGTCGTCACCGGGCAACTCGAGGGTCTGCCCGACAGATGGATACAGGAATTGGATAAGCAGATAACTAAGAGCGAGCAGAACGAGAACCCCGCCGCCGCTCTGCAGGCTATCAAGTTCTATAATTACTCCATAAAGAAGAAACCGCAGGAGGAGGTGTTCAAGCCCTTCGTTACCGAGAGGCTCATCGCCGAGGAGTCGCAGGAGATCGATAAAATCCTCAACAAGAAACCCTACCAGTCCGGAGACTCGGACGGCAGCGCCTCCGTCGGCTCAAACGACAGTCAGCAAAGGCTTCCCGACCTCCCGCCGAAGCAGAACAAAGCCCCGAAGCCTGCGCCGAGGAAGAATTTCGATCGCGACGACGAACGGAGCCAAAAAACACTGACGGAAGTGCTAGAGGAGTTTGAAGCGTACAGAATCGAAGATGACAACGAGGTCAGATTGCCGGATGAGATCGGACACCCGGACGACGAGAGTCCGATTCTGCGTCGAAAGACCGAAGGCTCCCTGGGCAAGATGACCGAGGAGGAAGTCTTTGTGGAATTGAGGAAGATATGCAACTCCGGAGACCCGCACCGGAGGTTCGAACGCAGCAAAGAAGTCGGAGCCGGAGCTTCCGGCACCGTTTTCATCGCGACCGACACAAAGACTGGTCAGAGAGTCGCGATAAAGGACATCGACCTCTCGAAACAGCCCAAGAAGGAGCTGATCCTCACCGAAATCCAGGTTCTGAAGGGATTCCATCACTCGAACCTCGTCAACTTCCTGGACGCCTATTTGGTGGACGAACATCTCTGGGTCATAATGGAGCTGCTGGACGGAGGGCCGCTCACGGACGTTGTTACGGAAACCGTTATGAAAGAGGCGCAGATCGCGGCCGTGTGCCGGGAGGTCCTGAAGGCCATAAGCTTCTTGCACGCGAAGGGAATCATCCACAGGGACATAAAGTCTGACAATATACTCCTGGGAATGACCGGGATAGTCAAAGTAACGGACTTTGGGTTCTGCGCCAACATCGTAGGCGACGAGAAGCGGCAGACGATGGTGGGAACCCCCTATTGGATGGCGCCGGAGGTCGTCACGAGGAAGCAGTACGGTAAGAAGGTCGATATCTGGTCTCTGGGTATCATGGCGATAGAAATGATCGAGGGAGAGCCTCCGTACCTGAAGGAAACGCCGCTGAGGGCTTTGTACCTGATCGCGGCCATCGGGAAACCTTCCATTCCTGGGTGGGACAGACTCAGTCCTCCGTTTCAGAATTTTCTGGAGAGGTGTCTGGCCGTCGAGGTCGACGATCGAGCCACCGCCGACGAGCTGCTGGCTCATCCTTTTCTAGATAATTGCGCGGATTTGTCGACCCTCACGCCTCTCATAAGAGCGGCGCAGAGAATATTGAGAAAAGTGTTCTAAACGGTTTTTACTCAATTTTTCTCCCATTCGGATCTACTTACAATCGTTTTTTCAAGCCTGTATAAGCGATAGATTTAACGCTAACGATGCTAGTATTATTTTGTTTTTCGAATAATTCAGGGCGCTGATGATTCAGACTAAATATCGAATATAGATGAAGAATAATTGAAGACTGACGCCGAGTATTTAGCTGTGCAAAAGTGATTGACGTCACGTCGGTACGGAAAAAGTATTGAAAATTTTGTATTATATTCTAATCGCGCAGCGGTTTATGCAGTTACTGTTTTTTGTGCGTTTGAATTCTTTATTCTCATCGGTCGTCGAGTCGCTCGAAGGACTAATGGCGTACTTAATTTTTTCGACGCGTCAAATCAAACGAGAAACTGTTTACCGCAGACGCTGCAATATCTGGTGATTCAATATCCTGGCAGGGTTGGCATTAATCGATGTTTTCACGCTCTCCCAAGTGCCTTGTTATCTGTCCAAATGTTCGGGCAGAATAAAGAAACGTAAAAACGTATTTTGATAAAGTATTTTGTACAATAGCGATTAAGTATTTTCTATAAATATATAATCTTTTTGAATATATAACGGAAACACTGAGGTACAGAGGTTTTGCTGACCCTTTACCAAAGGTTTCTAAAAAGTATTTACAACTCGTTTTTTTTGTTTAACAAATGAACGAAAAAAAAAATCAGCATTCTTCAAAGGACCAAAAATAGAAACGCAACATTCTACGTTTTACGGTGTGTTTTTTTGTTTTTTCTATAAATGAGAGAAAGTTTATCTTCCAATTTTAGATTAAACTGAATTCGATTGTGATTGAAAAACGTACGCAACGTAACAAGCGTTTTATCTGGCACAATAACGTTTTCCATGTACATAAGCCTGTATAAACATTTTTTGTTACAATCTTTTTTATCAGATTTCACGTTGGCTAAAGGGATTACAAATTTTTGTTGTCTTTTTTTTATTTCCCTATGTTTGAATCAGATTATTCTGAGCAAAAGTTATAATCAAAATTTAACTTGTGATAATACAGTTTTTATGTCCAATTCAGCGATATAGGTTTTTTTTGTTTTGTTTTTGTTTTTTATCTGTGACGTAGATTTCAAGATAATAATATCAAAAGAGGTAGAAAATAAAAAGGTTTTGATCAACGAAAGCTGAAAATTTTTCGAGCGTTATAAGCTGTAACATTTTTAATTATACACAGAGCTTCGGAATTAGGAATTTCCTCCCACGAGCTGGTGGTAATAATAAAACAGCAAAAGAGAGAGAGAAAGAGAGTATGAAACAAAGGATTTAATTCACGAGATTAAATAACGCTGGATACGTGTACGAAATCTTATTCCTCGTATGATTTAGTATTTCTTTCAGTGTTAGAATTATAGATTTCAAAGTATCCGACCAAAAGATAATAATAATAATAATAATTGCATCAATTTATTCTTAAATAACAATTTATATCGTTAAATTGTGTTTTGTGAATTATATTAAACTACTCCATCCTGCTTTTAGTGTTCAAGTTGAATCGATTAGAAATAATGAATTTTTTTATTTTATTTTTTTCCAACTTGTACAAATGTTTCAGATCGTAACAGTTTGCATATCGCAACTGTTGAATGGGCTACGATAATCAGATAATAATTAATTAATTAATTAATTATTACACAATTTATGTATATGTAAATAAAGTACGTATGTAATATCGTAAAAAACGAAGGGATTTTTCCTCGGTTTATTATTCCTTATATCCTCTATATAAATGATATGTCGCAAAGTCTTTCTCGGAAAGCTGGCATTATTATTCCGCCGGATATGCAACCTTGGGAATGAAACAGGAATAACCGATGTAAACAGAGAGCCAAAGATATGCGGCTGTTGTATCGAAAGCCTCATACATTTCGTATCTGTGCGACGCCAGCGGGAATTTAAAAATTATCACCGTCGTTGATAACGAGAGATAAAAACTAATATGTAATTTAATCCCTTCTTGAAGATAACGAAATGTTTAAAAAATATTCATACACTAATTATTTTCAATTAAAAATTCATCATCAGGGAAGAAAAATAGGGTAGGATTTATTAATAAAATAAAAAATTCATATACCTTTCCGTGATTTATACTCGTTTATGTGTTTCAAGTGTTACAGAAGTATCGATTTAGTCTATCCTTACATAAACACAGAGTTCGTACGAATTAATTAATCACTATCAGCTAGAAATAAATAATAATTTCATTTAAAATTTCTATTTTTCTCTCTTAACGATAACAACATACTACTTAAATAGTTCTCATTATTATCAGTTATACCGATTTTTGATTACGAAGAAGATAAAAATACAGTCTATAAATAAATAAGTTAATAAACAGGATGAGAAATTTGTTTCTCTAATTAAGGTCTGAATAGGTGTTCAGACCAACGATAGGAAACGATCGTTATTTCCTTCTCCTCCATCTGATAGAAGATATCGTTCGAAGCTAGTCTGGCGCAGAGCCCGTGGATAACTCTCATTCGCATTCTAGATTTTACACATCATTTAGATATTCGTTACGCACTAATCCTATTCAATTCGTCTAAGCTACATATATGAACATATCTGCACGTTTTAACATTACGTATTTTTTTTTTCTATACCAATCGGCAGGCTTTATAAACGGTTAATGAGTAAAGGCTTGATTAACCGGTTCCTCTTAAATACGTTGTTATTGAAATAATTTAACGATCCGTTTCTCGAATTCAAGAGCACCGTTGGATTCCTTCATTTCTACCTCTTCAAATAAATATTCTGTACAATTTTTCAATTTCTTCCTAACGTATCAAGGTTTCGAAATTCGAGTAATTCTTCTCTCGTGCAACAACGGTGTCTGAAACAGAAACGAAAAAAAAATAATCTTATCGATTGGCCAGGTGATACATTACGCCATTGAGAAATGATAAGATAAACTCTGACGTCTGGAATTAAGACGATAAATTGATCAAATAACTTGGTGATAAATATTTGCCAGTAATTATAATTATTCTCATTAGTCATTAGGAACTTACGCCGCGGATCATAGCCACTCTCTCTGGGCCTGGGCCCTCCCGACGGCCAAGAAGGTGGGATTCTCTAGCATCGCTCTCAAGACTGCGAGGAAATCCGCTGCCTGATGTTCGTCGATCGCTCGCCTGTCGTACGACAGTGTCGTAGTCATTCTTGTGACTGTGTTCAAATTACAATCTAAAAAAAAAAACAATGATGGAATCTTGAATTATCTGAAAACTGATAATTTTATTTTTCATTTCAGACCAAAAACCCACCTAATTCCTGTCTTCCGGTTCCTACGGCGAGAATCGCTGTTTGGGGAGGATTTATGATGGCGGAAAATTCCCTGACGCCAAACATCCCGAGGTTTGATATTCTGTTGGTGAATATCGATTATAATGACGATTTAAAATTCATTTAAATAACCAAAGGGAGAAACTTACGTGAAGGATCCACCCTGAAATTCGTTTGGCTGGAGTTTTCCTTCGCGAGCTCGACCCGCGAGCTCTTTTGTACTTTTAGAAATATCTTCCAGGCCTTTTGACGGAACGTCGAAGATGATCGGAGTTATAAGCCCAGTTGGAATAGAGACTGCGAACGATATGTCCACTTTTGGCAATTGAATTACCTGAAAATTCAATGAATAGCCAAGATCAGATACATTCACACTCGACAATAACTGTAACGATTACGACAATTGTTTTTCGTTGATATGATCACCTGTCCATTCTGATACAGCGAATTGATCGCCGGACACTCCAGAAGCGCGTGAGCGACCGCCTTGGTGATGAAATCGTTTACGGATACTTTAACATTTTCGGATTTCAATTTCGCCCTTATTTCAAGGAGCTTGTCTATATTGATGTCCATGAATTCGTAAGAGTGGGGAATATTTCTCTGAAAATAGAAACAGTATATCAACAATTTGCATAAAACTAATGTTTCCTGAGATAACTACTGACCTTGGATTCCGCAAGCCTCTTTGCAATTATTCCTCTGATACTGCTAACTGGAACATCGTCGTAGGTAGAGGGAAGATTTAGTCCCAGTCCAGACGGTCTTGCACTAGTCGTTCCCACAGAACTTGATCCGGGTGATTTGGAAGCCGTTGGTGCCGCTGGTCCGGACGCTACGAGACAAATTGTAGTGTTGAAGCATTCGAATTGTGCGTAGAAGTTTTACGAGCATAATTCTAACGATTGATTGTTATCGAAAATAGATGAAAACCGGTACCAATCTTTGGTGCGACCCTCTGCAAGCCGTGAGATTGAATATGTGCGAGAACATCGCCTTTCAGGAGTCGATTCGGTCGTCCGGTTCCCTTAATCGACCCAGAACTCAAGCCATACTCTTCCAGCAGCCTCTTCACAGCCAAGCCATAAACCCTGGATTAAAAATAAAAACAAATAGTTCAACTTATGCCCATCCATCAATCATTTCCTTCAGCAGTTATCAAAAGCCAAGACCATTTTCAAACGTAACACAAGCACACGTACTGTCCACTCGCAGGTGGAAGCGCACCGCTTGATGCCGCTGGCGCAGAAGCAGGCGCAGGAGCAGGCGCGGATGCCTGAGCAGGCTTTGGAGCAGCTGCTCCTGCCGCGGGAGGAACAACGGCCTTGGTCCAGTCCGCGCCCTTCTCCATTGTCAGGGCGATAAGCTGGCCAACTTCGACTTGAGATCCTTCGGGGACCTGTAATCAAGATATTCCAGCTCACTCTCACATTTTTAGGTAATCAGATCCTCGCTGAGAGAGAAACTTACGAGGATCTTAGCCAGAACGAGCTCGTCTTCCATTTCAAAGGTCATAACAGCCTTGTCGGTCTGAATATCAGCGACCGCGTCTCCGGGCTCGATGCTGTCTCCTTCTTTCTTCAACCATTTAACCAGAACTCCGCTCGTCATGGTCGGGGATAAAGCAGGCATCAGGAGATTTTGTCTGAGGGTAAAAAATTATCTGTTAAATCATTTGCTCCTCACAATTTTACCTCCGATTCAATGAATATCGACTCACTGGCCGTCTGGGATCTCCGCCGAAGATCCTCCCGCGGGCGCAGATGCAGGGGGGGTGGGCGCAGGGTCCGCGGAGGGTGTCGAAGCCCCCGAAGGCATCTCGACGGCCTTCCAATCCTCGCCTTTGTCCACGGTCAGAGCAATCAGGGTACCGACTTTGACGTCTTTGGTTCCTTCGGGTACCTGGAACACTGGAGGCTTAGAATCTAAGGATTTCTCAGGATTTGGAAACGTTTGAGAAGCAGAATTTACTATTATCTTGGCCATGACTGCTTCGTCGTCCATTTCCATCGCCATAACCGCCTTGTCGGTCTGAATATCGGCGACCTGGTCACCAGGCTCTATCTCGTCTCCCTCTTTCTTCGTCCATTTCACAATAGTCCCCTGTTCCATGGTCGGGGATAGAGACGGCATGAGGAGCTCCCGTCCCTTGACTGTCAGGCATTAAATCAAAGAATATCTCCATTGTTCGACTGTCGAATATTTTTTTAACCAAGTGTCACCGACGTTGTAGCGGTTGCGAAAAAAAAGTCGTTGCATAACCGGAAATAAGACGAAGAAAAACTCCCGTTGATCAATGAGAATCGGATTATTTTCAATGCTATACAATCTTAGACGTCTCAATCGAAGCGCTAAGTGGGAAGAAAGGTCTGAAATAGCGGTTTAAATATCGATATGCATAATTCGGTCGAACATAACCTCCGGCAATTCGCATATGTTCGGTGTTATGAAACGAATAATGAATGCGAAAGATCGGTTTGGACTCACCGTCGAGGACCCAACTCGTGTGAAACCATGATCGTTGGTATTTAACCGGTAAATCAACCCTCGGCACTACCGTCTGGAAGTATTTAATGGTAAACACACCGACCCTACCCCTCAAGACCTGCGCCATTTTTCTCGACACCACCGAGGAGCAAAGTCGTGCGATTCTCGGCACCGCGCTCACTAGCGAGTGACCTTTAACGTACGAATGTGTCCTCTACGACAAGGTCGTATTCGGTCTTCGGATGACCGATTGCGAGTCAACTTATCATTAAATAGATTCAGCTTTATTATTCAGGCTACGATTATCTACATGGTCAGACACAATTTTATGACGTCTGATCACTTATCAAAATTTTTTATTCCATCTAATTTCGCGAGGTCGCGCGATCTCATTGATCCATTCAAATGACCCGAATTAACGGATTGCAGAATAGAGATACAGTCCATAAACGCTAGAGTAGAATTTATTTAGAGAGGAAAAAAATCTTATCAATTTATTACATCAAAGCGCGCGTTTTATCGATACAGTTTTTTTTTTTTTTTTTTTTTTTTTTTT
>JAEUYN010002242.1:0-61028 GCA_018257835.1 Euura lappo
AACTTTCCAACGAGGTCTCATTGGTGTTTCAGCCTTCGCTCCTTTCCCCGCATCTCGCATGACATCTGTCGGAACGATAGACTCACAGTATCGATTGATAAAAAATACCAACCATCTGAGACGGGACCAAGCGAGCTCGTTGTCGTCGACGGGTAGGTTCGTTCAACGCGCTTCGATGATCCAGCCCAGTCGGGAATAACTCGCAGTATATCCAGCGCCAAAATCCTACGATATGCTCTCTCGTCTGATCCTGACGTCGCCAGACTTTGTCACTCTACGCCTGGGACGGGTACATGAAGAAAAGAGATTTTCCATCACTGCAATTTTACATCGGGATACTTTCCCTATCGTAACTTCGTCAGCAGATATAACGTGGAAGTAATATCTTACCTCGAGTGTTGACGAAGTTTTCCTCCGTAGTCCATCCTCGACCGGACACAGCTGTAGCCGCGTCTTCTGCACTACGTCGTCCCTGTTCATTCTACGAGAATCGAATCTCACTTTGGCGACACGTCTTTCGGATGTCCTGCGAAAGCCGGCAATAACACAACACTCGCGGCTCTTCTCCTCCTCGTACCGTCCCAATCCGCACGAGCCAAGTTCAGCTGAGCACTCGACTTGACTCGACGCTACGCCACTGAACTCTCGGCCAGTGTCGAGCATCTTTTCCCGTAACTTACGAACTACACGATGACTGCGACGATCATTACAATTACTTATCACGATACATATCTACATCATAATACTAATTATAATAATAACAATAATGATAATAATGTAATGATAATAACAACGATTATTACGCCAATCGAAGCTGGAAAAAAAAATTTTTTGACACTGGCCGGTTCAAACACTCGA
Organism: Euura lappo; assembly: GCA_018257835.1. Classification (NCBI taxonomy): domain Eukaryota; kingdom Metazoa; phylum Arthropoda; class Insecta; order Hymenoptera; family Tenthredinidae; genus Euura; species Euura lappo. Next base: position 859 of record JAEUYN010002242.1, read on the forward strand.
CCTCTGTCTTTCGTGATACGATTGAAATTTTATTCATTCATTTTCATTCGTTTATTTTTTTTTTCTACTCGACGCTCCAACGTCACGTAGCTGAATAATGACGAGAGAAATTATGAGCGCGTTACAGGTACTGAAAAACCTTCACGTCGAATTGCGATCGAGCGGCGAGCTACAGCTACAAATATATTGTAGGTAAATATCGAGTCTCGCGCGGAACCCGGGCCGCTTCGCGCTCGGGTCGGCCCTGGGCCTCGGTCTCTCAAGCCTCGCGCTCAACGATACCTCCGCGCGGCGTCCCGGTCGAGTCGCTCGCTTGCCGGCTTTTGTGCGCGCGCAACTTCTAGCTACCCAACAAGTTCGCGCCGCGAGTCCATGTTGAGTGCGATTGATACGTGTACTACGGTAAATCACGACTATAAACGTTACTACGTGGGTTTTATACTTTTGTCTAACGTTTATAAGTTCAGTGAGCTTTTACATATACGTGTCAAAACAATTATTTACGTGCGTGTGCTATAAAAATGAGTCGAGGGTGCACAGCTGCAACAAAAAAACGTCGTTTGTTCGCACCTCGGGTGTCGAAGAAACGACAGGGCAAACGACAGTGAGTACACATTTTCGATTTGTTGAATATTTCTCGATTGTGATCCCAAAAAACAACAGCATACCTAATCCCGTAATAGCGACTTTGTGCTAATTTCACTATCTCGTGTTGCATAACTGCCATTGTTTGGAAGCCGTGCTTTATTCACAACTGCTTTCTCGAGGTTTCAGAAGGGATTCAGAAGGTTCATTCTCAGCTTTTAGAATTATGGTTACCGGGGTTGTCCATGATTTATGAAGTTTTTTACGTCTGTCGCTATTTATCTCGAAGAGGCTTTTGAAGCTGATGTAACAATTTCGGGGAACTGCAAGGACTGAACGCTAATAAAATATTGTCAGCTGGAATTTATAAATCCGAAGTCTGGAATACTTCACTCCAATCACGCCAATTATTTGGTTACGAGTCGTTGATTGATACCCCATCGCAGAGTTTATCCTCTGGACTCGACGCGCTCGCGCTGGTCGAACTTACTTACATGGGAAAAAACCTACTATGGAAGCATGCATGGGGGGGGCATACCACGCCAGATCGACCTGTCGGCGGTGACCCTTTACCTCTCAGATCTGGACCGTGATTTTTTATATTATTCTTTCTAATATGAATAGCAAATAAATTGTGCCAGTTCTTTGTATTCAACACCTCGTTAGCGAACACCGAAAAATCTGAAAAATTCTTACATAGTCTGTGAATTTTTTTTACCCATATCGCATAATGCGCGTTCCTTCAACCTAATTTTTAGTTTCTTTGATTTTATGAAATGTTATTAGTATTTATTTCATTTACTATATTTCATTCCTTTTATTTTCAACCCTAGCAAAGCTTCGATTATAATGCGATAAATTCTCGGTTTATTGAACTCCGCTTCCTCCACTTTCGTGTTTGACATTTTTTTGTTCATCAAAAAAGCTCAAAAGAACAGGTTGAAGAAAAAGCTTGCGCATCATTCAATATGGGTTGAAAATTTTCATTTTTGACACAGACTTTTTCAGAATTTTTTCACATTTTTCGACCGTGGCCATCGAGGTGTCGTAAAAAAACTTGACAAATGCTGCACGTGCTCAAATTTATATTGAAAAATCTGAAAAACAAAATTCTAATTACAATTGAGAGTTGTAAAATAGTTATTATTTGTGTATCAAGGGCGCAAATAGTTATTTGTGTATCAAGGGCGGAAAGTACTATTTTTCCGAGTGTGCCTTTGGCGGCACGAGCCGAAGGCGAGTTGCTGCGAGCACACTCCCCAAAATAGCATTGCGCCCGTGATGCACACGATGTTTTTCTCATCACCTGGTCTGCAGAAATGCCTCTTTTCAGACCGAGTGAGCGGGCGGAAAACAGGATTTTGCGCCCTAGGGCAGGAAAAAGTCTCTTTCGCCCGCTAGAAACTGACGAAAGGAGACTTTCCTGCCCTAGGGCGCAAAGTAACTATTTGTGCCCTTGATACGCAAATGCCTCTTTTCAGACCGAGTGAGCGGGCGGAAATCAGCTCTTTGCGCCCGAGGGCAGCTTGCAGCTGGCGAAACGGACAATTTTCCGCCCTAGGGCGAAAAGAGCTGTTTTCCGCCCGCTCACTCGGTCTGAAAAGAGGCATTTTTGCAGACGAGGCAAAACAATTATTTGTGGAAAATTCTAAGTGAATTCCGACCAGTAATTCATTTGCGTTCGATTTCTTGTCCTCGTGTACGCTTCGATTCTATGGAGCTGGAGTTGGGTTCAGAGAACCGCTGCTCCAGCCGCCAAGCCTCAATACTCCGGCGGTCGGGTTACACTAACGTTACGAACTTCAACTTCGGTCCATTTTCCCTTCATTCATTCACACGGTTCAGTCGTCTTATATTATCGAAACAATCGATGATGCAACTTTATGAACATTTCCTATTTTATAATTTTCAAGTTCAAAGTCTTGAGGATCGTCCGCGAAATAATCACGCGGGATATATCAGTAACACGAATACAAGCTTTGTTGTATTGAAAGCTCGTAATGAACCAGTAACATATCAAACAATATGAAGAAAACTCAATCTTTACACCAACAATAGAAAACATGGTTTGCAGCATCACGGGATAGTGAATTACAGAGCTCGTCTTCGCTTTCAATTTCGCCTTTGGGTCATTCCATATCAAATGGTACAATGGTTTCACGCCTATGTCTCTCGATATTACTTTTTAGAGCCGACCGCGCGCTTTGTTTGCATATACCTACTTCACATAAGAAAAGAGTGAATCCGAAATACGCGGTGAAAGAGAAGGCCGGATGTAGACTACTTGATGTGGAAATATCTATACATAGACTAATACATAGAGTAATTTATTTCTTTTTTCTGATTATTTTTAATTTCTAGGGCAGCTTGCCGACGAGCAGCGTTGCCATTAGATTCGCATCTAGGGCACGTGGCAAATGCCAGCACTCGTGATCATATCGAACGGCTGGCGCCATTCGAGAATGATCCACAACCCGAGCAAAGCATTCGAGCCTGCTCGGGTAATGGACTTGAATTTCAGGATCCGCGACCAGGAATAAACATCCCGTCCAGTTTGGATGCTGAGATCGTTATCCAGGATCTGGAACCGGAGCGAAACACCCAAGCCAGCTCGGATACTGAAATACAATTTCAGGATCTTGTTCAGGAGGGTCCGGGAACAGATGGATCGCAACCGACTGAGCTCCCGAATAACGATCACAGTGCATGTATAGAAGAACGAATCGAAGGCCGTCGCATAGTAGATGTCTCCTACATGCTGGACCAGATACACGAAAAATTGGACGAGCACAATCGCGTTTCGAATTGCCCACCCCGAGAGCTCATTCAGATAAACTCACGTCAGTACGGATTACAAACGCAAATTTTTTTCCAGTGTCAGTTATGTAAGTTTCAGTACAGCATCTGGACGAATCGTACTGGCGATGATACGATGGCGATCAACCAATGTGCTGTCGCGGGAACGATAGCCATAGGAATCGGATATTCGCAGATGCAGGAATTTCTGGCCTCTATGAATATCCCCTGCATGTCGCCGTCGACATACCGAAAAAACGACATGAAGATAGTTGAAGCTTATGAGCACGCTGCACCTCGAGAGAGGTGATTTTATAATCCACGAAGGTGAGAAAATCCCATTCATCACCGTTATAGCAGATTGTGCGTGGATGAAACGATCGTACAATACAGGTAAATATGATTCCTTGTCTGGTGTTGCTACGATCGTTGATGCATTTACGGGAAAGGTGATTTTCATGGGCGTGCGTAATAAATTTTGTTTCGTTTGCGAACGGGCCGCACGTCTTGACACTACACCGAATCCTCACGCTTGCTTTAAAAATTATGGCCGCGATCAAGCTTCCACGGGAATGGAGGCTGATATATTAGTAGAGGGATTTCAAACAAGCGTTGATATGCACGGTCTGATTTACAAGACGCTGATCGCAGACGGCGACAGCAACACTTATAAATCGATTCGAGACAACAACCCGTACGGAAAGTACAGCATAGTCGTCGAAAAAAAAGAGTGCGTTAATCATCTGCTGCGAAATCTGACCCGAAAGGTCAAAGCCGTAGCTCAAACCCCTGGCCCTAACATTGCAAATTTGAAAAAATTGGTGAAGGGTAGCGCTAAGAAATTTCGGGACACGATTGAAGCGGCAGCGAAGTATCGTCGGGCTTTTGTAGATAACAATCTTGCTAGTCAAATAGCTTTATTGAAAAAAGATGTCCTGAACGCACCGTGCCACGTTTTCGGTGACCACCGAAAATGCAACCAACTGGACGGTTTTTGTGTCGAGCAGACCACTGATAAAGCTCTGCAAGACATCGAGGCCCTCAGAGTAGCCGGACTTTTCGACAAGCTGGAAACTGCGATTGAGTTCTTAGCCCATCATTCTGACAGCTTGATCTATCATGCCAATAACAATCCTGCTGAAGCATTCAATTCGATTGTTTGCAAATTGAATGCTGGTAAAAGGCTCAATCTTGGTATGAGGGGTTCGTTCCAAGGTAGATGTGCTGGGGCGGTTTTGCAGTTCAATAATCAAAATATTTTGACAGATTTGCACCGAAGCGAAGGCATGACCCCACCTGCCATCGCAGTGACAATGGAAGCCCGGAGGCAACGTAAGGTGGTCAATAACTCGATAATCAGGCAGAGGACCAAAGAAGCTCGAGCACATCTACCTGAGACCACCAGGAGACAACAGGGTCGTGATCAAAATTACGGCCCTAATGCAGAGAAGCCTGATATGTCCGTTGAGGCATACAACGACAAGTTGGCAGGATATCTAGCAGATCTGAAGAAGAACCAAGAAAACCGGGTTGACATTGAGAGATCCACGAGAGGTCAGGCCGATAACGGAATTTGGAAATCGACACGTTCCAAGATGTTGACGGCGTCAAATTTCGGTAAAGTCTGTCGCATGAGAGAAACCACGCTGTGTGCTGGTACCGTGAAAAGCATTCTTTACCCTACGGTGAAGAGCACGCCAGCTATGATGTGGGGTAAGGAAAAGGAACCTGACGCAATCGCAGCGCTTCAAGAAAGATTAGCTGACGAAGGTAACGCGGTTCCTATCACGCCGTGTGGACTGTTCATCGATAGTGATCTAGAATGGTTGGGAGCTACTCCAGACGGTATCGTGAACGAGACCACTATCGTGGAAGTAAAGTGTCCTTACTCTGCGAAACATCTGCACCCCGAAGACGCTATTCAGCAACGCGTTGGCGGGGTTGATAGGTACTTTGATCCCAATGATCCAACTAAAATGAATGTCTCGCATCATTTCTATTATCAAGTACAGGGACAGCTGCACGTTACCCAAGCCGAAGTTTGTTACTTCGCCGTGTGGACGCCACTGGGACTGAAGTACGTCATAGTACACCGCGATGACGAGTTTTGGAACCAGCAGATGGAACGATATCTGACTCGGTTCTACAAACAGTGCCTGCAGCCAGAAATGATAGACGGCCGATTCTGCCGCAGAATGCCGATTCGAGAACCTGACTACATTCTACAAGCGAGACGGTCAAAAAGTCAGGCTGCAGTAGCATCAAAAGCGGGCAGTCACGTGGCTATGAGTGTGATTGCCGGGCCCGACTCGGCTACCGCGTCAGAAACAAATGACGAACCTGAATCATTGCTGTCTGCTGGCACACCGTTCAAAATTCCACCGAGGCAGAACGGCAAGAGAAGAGTTGCGCCAACGAAATTGATTCGAACGCAAGGGGATTCCGATAGTTGGAGCGTGACATCGTCGGAGGAGTACCTCTCGGATACCGGATCGGTACCGCGTCTGAAGCTAACGAAACGCAAAGTTCGAGACCAAGAAGTTTGGTCCGTATCGTCTTCAGATGAGGAAGGTTTATCGAGACGCAGAGTACGAATTCCTCCGGTTAAACTGGTCAGAAGAACGACTAGGCAGGGAGAACGTTGGAGTGCCTCAAGTATAGATGAGCCAGAATCATCGGACGAGCAGGCATGGAACGGTACACTAACGACCGTGGAACCGACACGACCTAATGATGCACCCTGGGTGGTTGTAACGGATGACGGTAACGCGGGAGTTCCAAGTGCAACTGAGTTTGAAGTCCTGGAAACAGTCAATAAAAATGCTACCATCGACGTCCTTCAACGAAATATTTTATCAAAAAATACTCTGCTGAATGACACGTCGATCGATTCATTTTTGTACCTGATTGCAGATAAAACGGACTTCAAAATTGCAAGTGCACTTTTGGTAGCGTATCCACGGTTCATCACGCCTTCGTGCACGTCACGTGATATCACCATCATTGGAGGTAACACTTCAGGACATTGGCGTTGTACGTATTTCGATGGAAATCAGCTCCTTGTCTATGACAGCCTAGGCTGTAATAAGTTTCAGTTACTGGCTGCCGACGAGCGACACTTCATCAATTTACGGTATACAACCCTGAAAACCGACAACGTCGCGTTTCCAGTTGTCCAAAGGCAGCCGGACGCGTACAGCTGCGGAGTGTATGCAGCAGCTTTCGCTACAACAATAATTTTAGGCGGGAATCCTTCCAACGAGTCATACTCCATGGACGTTATGAAAATGAGAAATCATTTCCTACAAATACTTGTGAGTAAGACATTTTCGGCCTTTCCAAGCCGGTAACTTCGATCGAAGGCATGACCAGATCTGATCGTATACGTTGGTAGTTGATTGGGCCACCTTTTGCTGACTATAACCCATCCCGTCAGAACTACTCCCGGTTCGTTACTGTTCCTCGTTCGTATTTCTTTCACTTTCAAATCCCATGTCACGCGAGGGGGATGACATGCTCCCAAAACTACCCCCGGTTCTTAAACTTTTCCCCGCTTCACCCCTTGTCCTATTTACAAATACCATGTCACGCGAGGGGGATGACATGCTCCCAAAACTACCCCCGGTTCTTAAACTTTTCCCCGCTTCACCCCTTGTCCTATTTACAAATACCATGTCACGCGAGGGGGATGACATGCTCTCAAAACTACCCCCGTCAGCACTACTCCCGGTTCGTTACTTTTACTCATCCATATGTCTTTCACTTTCAATTTCAATGTCACGCGAGGGGGATGACATGCTCTCAAAACTACCCCCGTCAGAACTACTCCCGGTTCGTTACTTTTACTCATCCATATTTATTTCACTTTCAATTTCAATGTCACGCGAGGGGGATGACATGCTCTCAAAACTACCCCCGTCAGAACTACTCCCGGTTCGTTACTTTTACTCATCCATATTTCTTTCACTTTCAATTTCAATGTCACGCGAGGGGGATGACATGCTCTCAAAACTACCCCGTCAGAACTACTCCCGGTTCGTTACTTTTACTCATCCATATGTCTTTCACTTTCAATTTCAATGTCACGCGAGGGGGATGACATGCTCTCAAAACTACCCCCGTCAGAACTACTCCCGGTTCGTTACTTTTACTCATCCATATGTCTTTCACTTTCAATTTCAATGTCACGCGAGGGGGATGACATGCTCTCAAAACCCCGTCAGCACTACTCCCGGTTCGTTACTTTTACTCATCCATATGTCTTTCACTTTCAATTTCAATGTCACGCGAGGGGGATGACATGCTCTCAAAACTACCCCCGTCAGAACTACTCCCGGTTCGTTACTTTTACTCATCCATATGTCTTTCACTTTCAATTTCAATGTCACGCGAGGGGGATGACATGCTCTCAAAACTACCCCCGTCAGAACTACTCCCGGTTCGTTACTTTTACTCATCCATATTTATTTCACTTTCAATTTCAATGTCACGCGAGGGGGATGACATGCTCTCAAAACTACCCCCGTCAGAACTACTCCCGGTTCGTTACTTTTACTCATCCATATTTATCTCACTTTCAATTTCAATGTCACGCGAGGGGGATGACATGCTCTCAAAACTACCCCCGGTTCTCCAACTTTTTTCCGCTTTACCCTTTGTCTTATTTACGGAATCCCGGTTACGCAATTGTTGTGGTTCATTGAAACCATATCGACTCTTTGATATTTTTTGTTCTTCTTTCTTCATGAAAGATCTAGTCGCAGTTTCTCATTTCTTCACCGGAATGACTGGGCTGTCCGACTAGAAAATGTCGCAGTTTCTCATTTACTCACCGGAATGACTGGGCTGGGCTGTCCGACTAGAAAATGTCGCAGTTTCTCATTTACTCACCGGAATGACTGGGCTGTCCGACTAGAATATGTCGCAGTTTCTCATTTACTCACCGGAATGACTGGGCTGTCCGACTGGAAAATGTCGCAGTTTCTCATTTACTCACCGGAATGACTGGGCTGTCCGACTGGAAAATGTCGCAGTTTCTCATTTACTCACCGGAATGACTGGGCTGTCCGACTAGAATATGTCGCAGTTTCTCATTTACTCACCGGAATGACTGGGCTGTCCGACTAGAAAATGTCGCAGTTTCTCATTCCCTCACCGGAATGACTGGGCTGTCCGACAAAAACTACAAGGGAGACAACGTCAATTAGCCTCCACGTGGCGTCTCCTGGAAATACTCATCATCATGTGAGTAGCTAATAATTGACTTTTTCAGCTCACGCCGATACCATACGAAGACTCTGTTTATGGAAAACCATTTACACCTCCACCGAACGTACGACATCTCGGCCCGCCACATGAGCGGGAAGTCATACTTTCCGTCCCGGGGGGTGGAGGAAAAAAGTATACCGCACGCGGGAGGAAAAAAGACTACCCCAAATTGCGGTTTTGACACCCTCGCCTTTCGGCTCGGGTGTCAAACTAACGCGCAGTTTAGGACAGCCTAATTTCCTACCCTTGCCGCGTGATGTATACACTGTAAAAAATATGGTGTTGATTGTGTTTAGAATTTAACACCGTTTCAACACAGCGAAGAATTCTATAGTGGTTCACCCCGTTCTGTGTCAAATCACAACCAATCGGTGTTTTTTTTTCTGAACTGACTATGATTAGTGTTGAATTTGACATCGAACGGGGTCTTATGACTTCAAACGGGGTGGACCACTATAGAATCCGCGCATTTTTTACAGTGTACTTTCATAGGTAGGTGGGTGTATATGGGGCATTCCATGTCAACTCGACCAATGATTTTCCCTCACCATTTTTGAATCGCTTCATAATTTTTTATACGATTTTCCTATCTCAAAATAGCACTCCCAAATTTTTTCAGATTTTTTCCGCAATCCGTTAATTTTTTATTAATATTCAATCCCATCTGAAAAAAGTTTTTTTTTAAAAATCTCAAAAAATTCTCAAAAATCTAGTTGTTCATTCCAATCATTTTGCCACCTGGCCCATGATGGGACCTTTTTTTTTTTTTTTTTATATCACTTTAAACATTTTCACCAATCTTGCAACGTTACAAAAAAATCTGAAAAAAATCTAAAGAATCTAGTTTTTCATTCCGATCATTTTGACACCCGGCCCAGTATTATAGTGTTGGACTCTCAAGTCCGATTCTCAAATATTCTCGATTTTATAATGAACGTAATTTTGCCACCAACAGCTCGAACTTCAAGTCTAAGGATAGAATAAAAATGTAAAAATCATTGATTTATAATAAACAAATATTAATTTGTAGTTCATTTATCAACTTGTAGAGTACAAAGACATTGAATCCCCAATACTCAACGTACCCAGTACGCGGCCAAAAGAACGAGTGTATAACACTTCTCGAGTATTGGGGATTCAATGTCTTTGTACTCTACAAGTTGATAAATGAACTACAAATTAATATTTGTTTATTATCAATCAATTTTTTTCAACCTCCTTGAAGTTCGAGCTGTTGGTGGCAAAATTATTCATTATAAAATCGAGAATATTTGAGAATCGGACAGTATAATACTGGGCCACTCGGAATGAAAAACTAGATTCTTTAGATTTTTTTCAGATTTTTTTGTAAAGTTGATGTTAAAAGGTCCCAGTCATAGGTGGCAAAATGATGTGGAAACAACAATAATTTGAGAATTTTTTGAGATTTTTAAAAAAAACCTTTTTTCAGATGGGATTGAATATTAATAAAAAATTAACGGATTGCGGAAAAAATCTGAAAAAATTTGGGACTGCTATTTTGAGAAGGAAAATATAAAAATTATGAAGCATTCAAAAATGGTGAGGGAAAATGGTTGGTTGAGTTGACATGCCCCCATATATGATTGGAATTATACAATATTCATCAACAAGAAAGTGCAAATAAGACCTGGCGGCGAACATGGCTGACAGGTGAAAAATGAACCCTTCCATCTACGTGCCTAGTTGAGAAACTTGTGTCATTCTGTAAATTTGACTTGGCGATGAACTAAATAAAGAGTATGGATTATTCATGATACCGTGCATAGCAAGACGATTGAAGATCAAAATAGTTATGTTCAGTTCTACCTAAAAAGTAATTACCAAAAGTAGATAATTCCTGTAGTAGCAATTGCGTACGCAATAAAAATCTTTTTTATGTACCGTAAACTGATCGAGGGATAATGAAGGGGGGACTGTAATGAAAAGGAAATAAAATATTTTAGAATTATTACATTATTTGTTTTTTATTTTTGTTATGTTTGTTATTTTTTATTTAAAAATATAATATTTTTTTACCCCGCCACCCCAACCCCTGCCCCCTCCGCCACCCCCACCCCTGCCCCCTCCGCCACCCCCACCTCTGCCCCCTCTTCCGCCACCCCCACCTCTGCCCCCTCTTCCGCCACCCCCACCTCTGCCCCCTCCTCCGCCGCCCCCACCTCTTTCCCCTCCTCCGTCACCCCTCCTCCGCCACCCCCACCTCTCCCCCTCTTCCGCCACCCCCACCTCTGCCCTCTCCCCCGCCACCCCGACCTCTGCCCCCTCCCCGCCACCCCGACCTCTGCCCCCTCCTCCGCCACTCCCACCTCTGCCCCTCTTCCGCCACCCCCCCACCCCCTCTGCCCTCTCCCCGCCGCCCCCACCTCTGCCCCCTCCTCCGTCACCCCCTCCTCCGCCACCCCTACCTCTGCCCCCTCCTCTTCGTCTCACAGACCATTTCCACCTAGAACGAAGATAATTCGAATGACAATGCATTGGCACTACAGTTATGTTGCTGAGAAAATATGTCAAGAGTCAATTACTTTCATTGTGTCTAGATACTTTACTCTGTGATTTGCCTCGACAAAGCTAGTATAGTATATATTATGCAACTAGGAGGCAAGGACCGTTATCTCCTCGTTGCACACAACAATCCGACACCTGACTGCGAATGCATATGTGCGGACTCTAGAGGTGTACAATAATAACACAGCTACTTTTGGTACCGAAAACTACCATTGAAAAACGCGTGAATCATACTCGCGATATACGAAGTTATATCATTATTATTGTTACTATCATTATAGTAGATGTATAATTACACTCACGCATCGTTCCTTTTTTTATTGTTGGAGGGGCCCGGCTGCTGCCCCTCTGCCTTTCTCTTCTGGGACTGAAAGATGAAATAGATTAATCCAATTTATAAATTTATAAATTTTACTGCCGCGTGTGTTGCAGGTAGTACTGATGGAAGCAGGTTTCCATTATCACACAATTCGACTATTTCTTTTCAGGAACTTGACAAATTATCAAATCTGATTTTCCCTTACTTATAGACCCACATTTGCATTCTCTGACGTTATCTCCTTCAAATTCATGCTACATAATAGTTGAACAACATGATTATGACTTATTGGTTTTCATCAATTATAACCACCTGTTTCATTTCCTAATTCGCATAACAAAAATGATTCCGAATTACATGATGTTGGTAGACCCGTACACTCTGTTACCAATATGCAGAATTAGATCTTTCGGAATTAGTTTTATGCGTCACAACCAGTAGCATGATTCACAATTTCAGAAACCAATTTCACTTCCAAAACCATTTTAGTATGTGACGAAAGTATGGGGGGTTCCATGGCATTTCACCTAATCGGTGAAGGTCACCGACGCCGATCTTGATGTCAATTTTTTTCTCAATTCGTGCATCGAAAAGAGTGAACACGTGTTTGGCCGTTTTTCGATTCAGCCATGTTTTCTATTTTTTTGAATTTTCCAATTTTTCATCCTTTTCGCAAACGGACTTTTTTCAACTGGCTCTAACTTCAAGAGCTTTGACTTTTTTCGAAAAATGGTAAGGACATAAAATGTGCCAAAAAGACCGAGATTTTCGAAAAAAAAATGCACAATCTTTTCCAACTACACCGTTCTGGGATATTTTTGATAATGGAGAAAAAATCAATATATTATTTATTTGGACACCTTCGATTTTCCTGAAACTTTTTACCTGAAATCAACCACTTATAATCAAGTTATCCTCCAAAGGAAATTATGGGCCTCGGATTCGTTCGGAAGTTACACCATCATAGGTGCCAAAAAATCGGACAATCGCAAGAAATCTCAGGGAAATCAGTTTTATCAATTTTAATTTCGACAAGAAAAGCGTACTTGATGAAAAATTGAATATTGATGATTGAAATGATTGAATTTGAACTATTCAACTATTTCAATATTATACTATCATTAGTTAAACTATTGTATTCGCTTTTTTATCGGATGATTCATCGAAATTTCGAGATCTCAGCATTTATACGGTTGAATTTTTCAGTATACAAGATAATTTGTTTTGTTGCGAGCTTGAGTTCTGATTGAGTACTACCCCAGCTCGCTCTTCTGTTCGCTGCAACCGTCGATAATGTCCACGTTGACGTACACTTGAAGTTTTATTTCGAATTTCGCGAATCTAGAACTTATTTTATGATCGGAACCACGTGAAAACTTAGTATCTACATTCATAAATGTACGTGAAAATATACTTGGCACGGTAAAAAAATTATAATCTCTTTTTTTTTCACGACGTCGGGTATTTTTTGAAAAATTTCATTTTTCAGCAAACACTGATTTTTGGAACATGAGAACTTGTCTGCTCAAAGTTAAAATTGATTTCCCTGAGATATATTGCGATTTGTCCGATTTTTTGGCACCTATGATCGTGTAACTTCCGAACGAATCCGAGGCCCATAATTTCCTTTGGAGGATAACCTGATTGTGGGTGGTTGATTTCAGGTACAAAGTTTCAGGAAAATCGAAGGTGTCCAAATGAATGATATAACGATTTTTTCTCTATTATAAAAAATATCCCAGAACTGTGTAGTTGGAAAAGATTGTGCAATTTTTTTTCGAAAAGCTCAGTCTTTTTGGCACATTTTTATGTCCTTATCATCTTTCGAAAAAAGTCAAAGCTTTCGAAGTTAGAGCCAGTTGAAAAAAGTCTGTTCGCGAAAAGCATGAAAAATTGGAAAATTAAAAAAAATTGAAAACGTGGCTGAATCGAAAAACGGCGGAACACGTGTTCACTTTTTTCGATAGACGAATTCAGAAAAAAATTGACATCAAGATCGGCGTCGATGACCTTCACCGATTAGGTGAAATGCCATGGAACCCCCCGTATGCTTTTTTTATAAGACGTGCGATATTCCCACAGACGAATAATCATAACGTATACGTCATCAGAATGAAATTCAAAGATGAACACAATACTTGCAACTTCATTGACGGAAACTCGACGGATCACTAACAATGTTGCAAAGCCTGATTCAAAGGTAACAACCGTCCGGCGAACGAATAAATTATGTCGTCATACTTCTATGACACATGAACCATTCGTTGATTTTAGTGTGTAATGAGTATTATAGCATAATTATATTCACCTCTTGCCCAGAGTTCTCCCCTTCCTCTCCAAGCTCAGCCAGCTTAGCCTCGAGCTCGGCCTTCAATTTCGCCGTTGCCTCCTCTGCCATCTTCAGAGCTTGAATCCTCCAAGCCCAATCCGCCTCCATCTCCTTTTCCTTTTCCTCTTTCTCCTTCTTCTTCTTCTTCTCTCTTTCCTCCTCCTTTCTCGCGTTCTCCTCTTTTCCTTCCTTCTCTTGCTTCCCTCTTTCTCTCTCTTGTTTTTCCCCCATTTCTTCTGCCTCTCGCGCTTCCTCCTCTTCAGTCATTTTCTAATTGACATGGAAATTTTTCAGTAACTAAATATCCAATTAACCGATCCAATAGTATATTGTGTGACAAGGAGGCGAACTCGGTCTTTTTATGCCGAGCGTAAGGTGAAAAGACCGTTGCCTCCTCGTGGCACAATACACTTTACATAGTAAGAAGAGTATGATCTACGCGTTTTGAGCTTGGGTGAAACCTTCGAATAATCTGACATTCGACTGTAAATGAGAAAGAAGACCACCAATTTTTATTCCTAGGACATCCACTTTCCCAGTCCTCGGAGTGAAAGTTATACTTTTATACGGAAACATTTTGTAAACAATGGAGACAGTACCTAAACGATTCTTACCACGGAAGAAAAACGTCGCTCATTTCGATTATTATCTGAGTCTACGTGCTGCAAGAGCAAGAACAGGCTCTTTAGTGGAATTCCACGTGAAACTTTGAACCAAAATGTACCTATCACAACGTTCGTTTTGTGCAGGAACAAAGAAATGGCATCGCGATTGAAGCACGAAGGCTTAGACATAAATCGGAATAAGCGAGGCAATTTTCCTTGTCCCGTGGTAACAATCGAGTACAGCATCCCCTCAGATGGATAGATCACATCCCGAAAACTATGAGGGCACGGTCAAACCATTAGAAAGATGACTAATTTTTAGCGATGACCAGTAAAAATTACAACTTACCGTAACGGATGTTTCACGCCGAATGAAATCCTGATTCGAAATACACTAAGCAAACACACATTCACAGTACAATAGTCGTGAAGAAGTTGCGCGCGCACAAAAGCCGGCTAGCGGGCTACTCGATCGCGACGCCGCGCGGAGGTATCGTTGAGCGTGGGGCTTGAGAGACCTAGGCCCAGGGCCGACCCAAGCGCGACGCGGCCCGAATTCCGCGCGAGGCTCGATGTTTATATATTTACAGTTAGTTACGATTTTATATTCAATTCGATGCAAAGGTTTTTCAGTACCTGTAACGCGCTCATAATTTCTCTCGTCATTATTCAGCTACGTGACGTTGGAGCGTCGAGTAGAAAAAAAAAAATAAACGAATGAAAATGAATGAATAAAATTTCAATCGTATCACGAAAGACAGAGGTCGAGTGTTTGAACCGGCCAGTGTCAAAAAATTTTTTTTTCCAGCTTCGATTGGCGTAATAATCGTTGTTATTATCATTACATTATTATCATTATTGTTATTATTATAATTAGTATTATGATGTAGATATGTATCGTGATAAGTAATTGTAATGATCGTCGCAGTCATCGTGTAGTTCGTAAGTTACGGGAAACGATGCTCGACACTGGCCGAGAGTTCAGTGGCGTAGCGTCGAGTCAAGTCGAGTGCTCAGCTGAACTTGGCTTGTGCGGATTGGGACGGTACGAGGAGGTGAAGAGCCGCGAGTGTTGTGTTATTGCCGGCTTTCGCAGGACATCCGATAGACGTGTCGCGAAAGTGAGATTCGATTCTCGTAGAACCCTTTCTGCTCGGGAGACGCTGTAATTTACAACGGGGACGACGTAGTGCAGAAGACGCGGCTACAGCTGTGCCCGGTCGAGGATGGACTACGGAGGAAAACTTCGTCAACACTCGAGGTAAGATATTACTTCCACGTTATATCTGCTGACGAAGTTACGATAGGGAAAGTATCCAGATGTAAAATTGCAGTGATGGAAAATCTCTTTCCCTCATGTACCCGTCCCAGGCGCAGAGTGACGAAGTCTGGCGACGTCAGGATCAGACGAGAGAGCATATCGTAGGATTTTGGCGCTGGATATACTGCGAGTTATTCCCGACCGGGCTGGATCTCCGAAGCGCGTTGAATGAACCCACCCGTCGACGACAACGAGCTCGCTTGGTCCCGTCTCAGATGGTTGGTATTTTCTTATCAATCGAAACTGTAAGTCTATTATTTCGACAGATGTCATGCGAGATGCGGAGAAAGGAGCGAAGGCTGAAACACCGATGAGACCTCGTTGGAAAGTTGGCGCAGAGGCAGCTAAACGATGAGCGTAGGGAATCCGGACTGAATTACAAACAGCCATCCTATTACTACTCCCGTAGCCTGTGTCGAACACAACTAACGTGTTTCGGTATACACCGAGTTTGCGGTATGTTAACTTTTTTTGTTTCCCTGATGTACGAGTCGAATCAACGAAGAATCGAAGCTGATGTGATCTTTGTCCGATGCAGGTAGTGGTTCCAGACCCGGACCGAGCACGTCGATAGACCGCCGAAGACTTTCCGGAAGAGTATATCGGTAGCACCTGGTGAAACTGGCCACGGCTGAAGTTCAGACGGACTTTTGGGATCATCCCACGAATGTCGTTGACGGATGAATTTATACTGGAAAATTCTCTGAATAACCGCCGCTGAGTCGGCGACGCAGGTCTGTGTTCCGGAGCAGAAGTAATCCTAGAGAACTCTGCGGATGGGTATCGTACGTTATCGGCCATCGTGTTTGCTGTTTGTTATTTTAGTTTTTTTCTTTTCTTTCTGTTCTCATTAGCTTCACTAGTACGCTCGAATACAGAGGAAAAACTGGTCTTGAATGTAAAATGAAATTATTGATCCTACAGTAGTGTTATCTCTGTGTATATCTCGAGCCAGAATTTGTTGAAAACATTCGCACAGATTCTATTTTAAAACGTGTGATGTGAGATATGGACTCTGGATGGTTTGTCAGTAGGCAGTATGAAAGTACTCAGATTATCAAGATCAAGATTAATCAATCGTGACACAGAATTCGATCAATATTTTGATTTATCTAAGAAAAGGTAGTTAGTCAATTGAAGGATGATCCAAAATAAATGACCTTGTTTGTTTGAATAGTACGTCTGAACGGATGATTATGAAATTTTCTGAGAGAACGTGGAATTCAAGACAAATCTTTCTTCTTTCAGACTCCAGTGGATGCGCAGCGGAGACATACTACGAGACGATCGACCACAGAGACTTTGCCGAATTGAGGGAGATTGATGGTGAAGACACAGCGGGGCAATGATCGACAAACTTGCATTATCTTCTCTCAATCAGGGACCAGGGTCTTTTGTGGACCGTCGGTTCTCACCAATGATCGACGAACGTCAACCGCTGGCTCCGTAGAATTGTCAGCTGGCATGTTCGTATAGGATCTGGTAATCGTGGCAAGGCTGGGACCGGGCCTTGATTTTGATCAGTGTTGGGCAGCATCCAATTACATTGTGTAATTAATTACATTTCAATTACCAATTACAGTAGTAATTTGTAATCGAAAAAAATTCAATTACCAATTACAGTAGTAATTTGTAATCGACAAAAAATTCAATTACCAATTACATTTTTAATTTGTAATTGAAAAAAATTCAATTACCAATTACATTTTTAATTTGTAATTGAAAAAAATTCAATTACCAATTACATTTTTAATTTGTAATTGAAAAAAATTCAATTATCAATTACTTTTGGAATTTGTAATTGAAAAAAATTCAATTACCAATTACATTTTTAATTTGTAATTGAAAAAAATTCAATTATCAATTACTTTTGGAATTTGTAATTGAAAGAAATTCAATAATCAATTACAATTGTAATTCGTAATTGGTAGAAATTCAATTGCCAATTACATTTTTCATTTGTAATTGGAAAAAATTCAATTATCAATTACTTTTGTAATTTGTAATTGGAAGAAATTCAATTACCAATTACAATTGTAATTTGTAATTGAAAAATATTCAATTATCAATTACTTTTGTAATTTGTAATTGGAAGAAATTCAATTACCAATTACAATTGTAATTTGTAATTGAAAAAAATTCAATTACCAATTGTAATTTGTAAATGAAAAAAATTCAATTACCAATTACAATTGTAATTTGTAATTGAAAAAAATTCAATTATCAATTACTTTAGCTACTTGAAATTTTTATAGAAACTGCTCTGGAAATTACGTAGAAACCTGCAATTCGAGAAATGTTATTGTATTACGTAAATATTGTTGATCATGCCGAAAGTTTGCTGCTGGGATGTTAATTTTTTATCGAAAAACCGTGCCCACGGGCAGGTTTATGCAAAGTGTCCAGCTACCTTCACCAACAAAGGCAGAGAGGGGTCCGTGTACCTGCGAAGAGACTAGGGAGAGGGAAATAAATGGTGAAGCCTGCTGGTCATTTTCGCCATACATTCCAGTAGGGTATACAGTTGACGAGGAGAGGTGCAATACTTAGTTCAGGTTTATTTTTCTTTCCCATATCGATCTGACCACGATAAATTATAACATCTTTGAATATCCTGTGACTCATGATCATGAAGTATGTTCAAACCACGTCTCATGTGTTTTCCATGGTTTATAAAATCAAATTATTTGTCTAGTGTGAGTAATCGTAAGTGAATTTATGTAATTTAATTTTTTTACATCCTGCAGTTCAAAATAAACAAATGATGTAATAAAGACAACTCGAGTGATATTCATTCACCTTTCATTCGATGTATACGTTACAATATTTCATTGGCGTAGCCAGGAGGGGGCAGGGGTGGGTACGGCCCCCCAGAAAATCTGGTGGCCCCCCCCCCCCAGAACAAAATGCTGGCTACCCAATGCAATTTTTCTTACCCTGCTCGTGGTGAAATTGTTTTTATTTTTCCAGCTATGAATCAATTGTAAATGCAATTGAATTTCGGAGTCCAAACAATTCGCGAGAATAATCTTTGGTGCACGAAGGAGGGCAAAAATAGAACAGGGATCGATCCGGATAATCAATTATCATTTGTTCGATTATTTTTTATCACTTTGAGTACTTACCGCGTTATCGAAACAATAGTTGCATTATTTATTATAAACACTGTATGGCTCTCTCTCTCTCTCTCCGGAACGCCAGCCGTATACCTAGCCTAGCACAATTCGAAATAATAATAGTTGTAACAATGAAATGTTATTATTATTATCATTATAATTATGATGATAATTTTCGAAATGATAATAATAATAATAATAAACAATTATTATCATGATAATAATAATGATCTTTTTTTCTTTCTCTACAAACACTCTAACATCCTGCAAAACGCACAGCACAATCAAAATTCCGGATCTTTTTAGAAATTTTCAAGTATCATCGTAAAAAAAATTAGACAAAGCAGAGGTGTAAAGTCGTATATACGCCATTTATTATTATTGTTATTATTATTTTTTTTTTATCTTGAACATGTTGTGAAAATCGGAATTTTATTAGTTTCTGAAATAATAATAATAATAATAATAATAATAATAATAATAATAATAATAATAATAATAATAATAATAATAATAATAATAATAATGAATGGCGTATATACGACTTTACACCTTTGCTTTGTCTAATTTTTTTATGATGACACTTGAAAATTTTCTCGAAAGATGCGGAATTTTTATTATTCTGTGCGTTTCACAAGATTTTTAGAGTTTTTGTAGAAAAAGAAAAAATTTTTTTCATTTTCATTTACAAATTTCACCACTTGCGAGTAAATTTTTTTCAATGATAACAATAATTATTATCATAATAGTAATTGTTATTATTATTATTATTTCGGAAATTATAATTATGATAGTAATAATAATAATAATAATAATAAAAGTAATAATGATAATAATGCATTGTTATAACTATCATTATTCCGAATTATTTCCGTTTGAATTCCCGCTCAGCTGTCATAGCGCTGAACAAGGAACGGCGGTTCGTGAAACGCAGGACCGCGAGACGAAGGTTGGCAACAACTGTGAGCTTGGTTCCCGGTGAGCCCGCGCGTCGAAAAAGGAGCGCTGACGGGCCCGACAAGCAACGCCAAACGATCCAACATGGATGCTTTATACCGAGAATTTCAGTCTTTTTCTGGAAACAATTCTGAGGCTTCATCGTTGAGTGAAATGAACAAGTTTTGCGATATATGTGAGTGGAATTATATTCCTGAGGGCGCTTGATAGTTCGTTTCCACCCTTGTGATGCGTAGTCCGTGATATCAGTGAAAACAAGTGACGGTCCCACGCTTCGCGACACAAAAAACCCTTATTTTACTCGATTTTGGTGAGATACACGTTCATGCCAGCTACCAATTTAATACAAATCGTCTAGGGAACCCATTAAACACCCCCCGTTCATATCAGGCTTCATCATTTTTTAAATACGGAAACGGCTGACTGGAGCATGCTCTTAATAATCATAGTTACGTAGATAGTATGTACACACGATAACAGTGTCTCTCTTTCTGGGTCATTCGTATGAGTTAGTAGCAGCAATTGTTTCTGGGATAGCTCTCTGGAAGGTAAATTACTGTTGTGCCCAACGATTTATTATTACTCTAGTTCAGACCCAAGCAGAAACGCATTTAAAGTTAAATAGGAAAACTCGGTTGGCTCGTCGAATAGCAGCTCGAGCCTATTGTTCGCTCCCTACTGAGGTGAGGTTTGAGGTGGGGTATTCGTATACAAATACACAGGTATTATCATGACGAAGAAACGAGGAGCGTGGAATTTTATCCGCAAATCTCATAATCAAGGCGCCACAGGTCTGGGTGTGCAATCCCTAAAGCCTCCACATTTCTGAAATTCCATACTCCTGAATAGAATGAAAAGAACTTTGAAATTTATATCCGATAATATGCGCGGCTTTGTCGAAACTTCCCACCAGATATTTTGCACCACCAAAATTGTATTACGGACGGACATTTTGCGTGCTGTGCTACCACTCGGATAGTATGTGCAGTAGTGCTTGAGCAAACGCGATCACAAAGCCCTCGTAGGTAATCCCAGGATATGGTCTAATAGCATTAGTACTACTGCACTCGAGTAAGACAAACATTACATAAATAAATATATTACAAGAATATATTTAAAAATATGGCATTGCTTACTGAATCAACACCTGCAACGAGCTTGCACAAACTGGTACATTAATTTTATCCTTTTACATTCCGCCTGAATAATTTCATTTCTAGTACCCAACCTTTGTACCAGAGTCGACACCCACAAGGATAAGATAATATCGCACCCCTAGAACAATAGTGTAACAAGCCGAAATTTCCGAATTTTCGTTTTACTGCGGAATATTACTTGTCAAATGATGAAGCATTTGGAGAAAAAAAAGTGGAATTTTTTCAGTGCAATATAACTGTTAAAAGTAGGAAGTTATAGTATTGATGCGACGCAAAATTGAAGCCGCTGAGAGCAATACTGTAACAACTCAAAACTGGCATGAGATTTTGGTGCAATAGTGTAACATTTCGAAAATTATTATTTTTCCTGGTGCAATACTGTAACAACTAGAAAAAATTGAAATTTCTTGGTGCAATACTGTAACAACTTAAATTTTTTTTTTTAATTGGGCATCCACCAATTATCAGCCAATGTTTGGGCCCTTGAAAAATCGATTTGCCGCAGTTTCAGCCCAATAGGACGTAGTACTCTTCACGAGGAATGCGATATCCAATTTTAAGGATACCATTCTTATAAGTATTTTTTATCGTATCTTTAGCGTCACAACGGAAATTCGACAAAATACGTTTTCCATGTGAAAAACTCTCAGGTTTTCGAATCCACTTTTTATTTTTCATTAACTCTACTAATTGTAAAACCATCTCAAATCTTGAGAATAAAAATTCAAAAGAATGCTCAAACATTGAGCAGAAGGAGAAATCGCTCTTTTTTGTGAAAAAAACGTCTGTCCGAGGTGGTTTCAGCAGAGTTGATGGAAAATAAAAAATGGAATCGAAAACCTGAGAGTTTTCCGCACGGAAAAGTATTTTTTCCCAATTTTCAATGTGATGCTGAAGATACGATAAAAATGCGCATAAAACGTTGTCCTAAAAATTGGATATCGCATTACTCATGCAGATTATTACGTTCTATGTATTAGGCTGAAACTTGGTGGATTTACCAATTTTAGTTCATAGAATTCGAGTGAAAAAATTGAGGCAAATCGATTTTTAGGTGCCAAACCTTGGTTGATTATTGGTTGAATTACCCACATGAAAATCAGGATGCATTCACAGTGTAATGAATGAAAGACTATCATTCTTCAAATTCAACTCGTATATTAAAAAACTCAAGTCTACCGGACCGTAGTTAAGGGGACCCGTATACAGCTTGAACCTCGGCTTGAGCTCATGAATTCCACATACCCCAAAAATCATTCATATCTTAACTCACACGATGAGGATTCGTTTTCTGAAACAAATGAGACCTCATAAGGTCAAATCGAAGCAACCATGTGCCTAAATCCTCGTGACAAGGATTTGAGCAACATGATTTTTTTTATGTGTAACGAACTTTGGTTGAGAAATAAATTATTTTTGGAGCATTTGGAATTCATTATTTCAAGCTGTACGGGTCCCCTTAACAAATGAATATCACTGGAAACTACCGGTGTAGACATTTCACGATTAAATGGACAATATTTATTTGAAACAGTGTAATATCTTGAAATAATTAACCATTATCATTGCAATACTGTAATATCTAAGAAAAACTGAATTTTCGTGGTGCAATACTGTAATAAATAAAAAAATAATAATTTTCTTGGTGTAATAGTATAATATCTTTGAACGTCGGGAAATTTATTAATATTTTAGAGCAATAGAGCAATAAGTCACAATTTTTCGGTCTGACTTGGTGCAATAATGTAATATCTCAAAATCTTTGAAATCATTTTGTAGTATCTCAAAATCGACTAAGGCTATCCATTTCAATGCAATACTGTAATAACTCAGAAAAATTTCAATAAACCGATGCAATACAGTAACAAGTCGAAAAAAAAACAAAATTGTTAGAGCAATACTGTAACAACTCGAAAAAAAAGAATATCCCTGGTGTAATACTGTAACATCTCAAAATTACCGTCAAAAAATATTTTTTGACTTATTACAGTATTGCGCCACGGTTTAATATTTTTTTTTAGTTGTTACGGTATTGCACCGGGAGGATAATTAAAATTTGGTTTAATATCTCAAAAAAACGGCGTAATTTGATCGCAGCAGCCAGATAGCAATATAATATTACTTTTTTATCACCTGGTACATTTCAGCGGAATATTTCGTCTATTTAAAAAATTTGTCCCCCATGAAAATATGTGGTCACGTTGATTTATAACTGATTCTACTTCAAACGCGATTTTCTCGGATCGAGATTTTTTGAGATGTTACACTATTGTTCTAGGGGTGCGATATGTACGTTGTTTTGTGATTAATTAGTTTTTAAATCTCGGGGCTACTTAACCAGGGTATCGAATCAGATACTCCGCAATAGCTATCTTCGTAGAACGTGAACATGTCTTTCGATGCAATGAAACTATAGCTTGAAAGCAATTGCTGCGTAATAATTCATTGAAGATATAAGCCATTAGTCAAACCTACACTCTGTGGAATTACAATATTTGATCTACGTTTCACATAGGAAAGGATATACGGCATGAATGATGTGTAATCTAAGCTATTCGACGAAATAATCACAGCTGTGACAATATTCTAGTAATTATTCCGAAGATTTCTTTGTGTTTCCTATACCTGACTTGACTACAAGGATCTGGTATTCTATACCTCCATCTAACTTGTATTGTCTGTTTTTATAAATAGATTCATTATCAGAAGGTGAAATCGAGAGACTTGGCTTTGACATTCTATATCTCAGTGAACATAAGTAGTAACGCATTCAGACGTGAAAAATTTGAATCTCGTTCTCTTCCGGGTTTCTAACAAACTCAACAAAGCTTCGGGTCCGAACTCTCCACCATGTTTTTGTACTTTGAGATGAAGTAAATCAAAGCCAGCTTACGTCCCAATCGTAATTATTAGGCTAATACTACCTATATCAGTAAGCTACAGCAGTCTGTAGTGAACTACTTATCATGAAATCTATTTACATAGGCACGAATGCTAGATAAAATGAACGTTGAGTTACTTCGGTGAAATGTTCAATGTGTATAACAAAACTATCCCCGTTTATAATGAAGAGTTGAAACAAGATTTAAAAAAATGTGGACCAAAAGGTGAACCCGAAAAACAGTTTTGAATTGAACTACTTGTTTTACTTTCCAGAGGCGGCAGGCGGTGAACTTCTTTCTTGTTCCGCGTCCCGGCATTAAATCTTCTTCTTTTCCGAATGACCAAACAACCGTGAAACAATATCTTTTCACGTACAGGGTGAAAAAGTCACCGTCGAGATTCAATTGTGTCGTTTCAGTTGCATCAATATTTTCACCGTGGAGAGCTCTCTCGTTCATGAATCTGTACAGAACCCCATGTGTCCGCGCTTCACCGAGTAATCTTCAGCGTACGCGATGCTCATACGCAACCCTGTTTTTTAGACTCCGCTACGCAGTCTAAACCAAAGTCCTTTGCGCCGAGGCAAATTCTCGTTCAAGCTCGAGATGAGATTCTCCTCTCATCCCCTCATCCTCTTCGTTTGAGTCGGACTGGATAGTTAGCTCGGCTTGTCCCCGCGCACTCGAAGCCGGGGATTCATCAGCGTCCGATGAACTCAGTGCGGAATCGCAAAGTGCAAGTGTATTGACTATATCAGCTACCTATAGCTTTGAATGGACTTGACTGGTACTTCGGAGTCGCGTTTGAACAGTTTCTAGCTAGACGATCTGACGCGTGCCTATGTAAACCCCATCGAGGTCAAGTACGACCCAAAGCGAGTAGCTATTCCTACGTTGCATATGTATGCCAGTACTGTTCGGATCCAGGAGTAGGTGGAAACTGCTTCGCCTTTTGTCTACAAAAGACTATTCATTGGCTGCTTCAGTGTGACTTGCACAGACTGCGCTTCAACCACACCATGTTACAGAAAAATGTCACACCGAAAGGGTCAAGATACCACACATGTATTTAGTCATAATAGCAAAAAGAGTGTATCGTTTGTAATATCGACTACCTCTTGTTCTATTCCAAACCAACGTGACTTCAATTCGTAATTTGTAACATAAATTTGCTACTTTTTCACGTAACCGTTGACTTTGCAGCTGTGGATAAGAGAAACAATGACGACACAAACTAGCTTAGTTTTTATTCTTTGGTTTCATGAAAACAAATGATAAATTACGATAATATTGCATAATACTTGAGTACTTATTGAGACTTGCACTGCATATTTTCAGTGGACACTGATCGTAGCTTATGAGTCGAAGTACACGGCTAAATACATAGACTGCCGTGGAGAGTCCGTTGGACAATATCTATTCCAGTGGAAATATGGCTGTTGTTGTTGGTCCAAGGACTTCTTTGGACCCTGTTGTCATCTCGATCCTCTATTTCGATCCTGGAAAATGTCTAAAGTCAAGTTCACAGCTCCTAACAGATTTATATCTGCAGGTGGTACCGAGCACTATACAAACTATACAAACGTAATGCCAGCTGCATCTGAAGGATGCAGGCTAAAAGTCAACTCCCCAAAAGTCTCAATACGCTACTTGTCCAGTTATCCAAACATGCATCGGCAGTTACATATTAATAAACACAATGGACGAGCGCAATTCACTATGTAACCACATGAAAACTATTCACCTGTAACCAAGTCCGAAATATATAGAAAATTGAGTCTCTCAGAGCCATCATGAGATTTATTCATCTGTTGGCAACATATCGAATTTCAGGAAGTTTCAGCGAGTTTTTTCTTCGACAAAAACGGAGTAAAGGACAAACCTCTACTGAGATTCTGAGATCATAAAAATTCTGTTACCATTGTATTGTGGTACCAAAACTGTACCGAAATTTTGCCGAGCTGTTCCAACACAATGCAGGAGGATAGCGTGCTGAATTCCGTATAGGAGTTGCCTCGGTCGTACCGGCGAGGTTGATGGTTTCTGATTGTCCACCATCGTGATTCATGTTCGCACTTCGGCTACCAGAACAGGTAACAGTTTAAGCTATTGGCGCTACCTTGCGACAGGACATTGTCTAATCAGGAATTAATCGAGCCTGGTCGATAAGAGGTGGGACTCAACCATGCCGAAGGCTAGCCAAACTCAGTAATCCAATCACGCAATCACAGCGATCGCATAAGTGGCTAATCGTGAATAGAGTCGGGGCAGTTCACTGTCTGGTGGCCAGTGCAATCATCCATTACACTCAACCTGATTAAGTGGGGCAACCTAATCCGTTAATCTACCCGCGACACTTGAGATGAAATTCCGATTTGTTTGGGTTGGGACGCTGGTCGCTCACGTGTACTTAGATATTAATCACTAGCGGCCCGATCCCCAGAAGAGCTTGGTGGTTAGTGTAGTAGGTGAATAAGTGCCCCAGAGAATTATTGGTTGAACATTCTTTAAATTCTTTTTTCAATTCCGTGAGTCAACTTCATCACTGTGAGACCGGAGGTTAAATTAACAAGCGGGTTTGGGCTGACTATGAGCCAGCCTTCGAACTTCCCGTTATTTATTTGGTTCTCAGCTATTTTGAAATTTGTAAATCTGACCTCAGATTCTTGATCAGCGGTTCAAAAAACCTTCGAGTACAAATTTCCGTAAGATTTCGAATGTTTTTAGTATTTTCCCTAGCAAATTGGACTCGCCATTTTGAATTTCGCTGATCTGACTTCAGATTTGTGATCGGTGACCCAAAAAACTTACGAGTACCAAGTTTCATCCAAATCCAAATGTTTTTAGTTTTTTTGCAGCATATCGAATACGCCAAATGAAAATGTTGCAAAACTGACTTCAGATTCGTGATCAGCGATCAAAAAAACCATATGGTACCAAATTTCATTGAAATCCGTTGATTCGTTCTCAAGATATCGTCATTTTTGTTGTGTTTTTTAGAATTTTGTTATCTGAATAGTTCAAAAAGTACTAATCACACACACCCAGACGTCAAACTGAAAATAGTCAGAGGTGTTTCTTTGGATCTCGAAACGATGAAAACTCAACTTTTCATTTTCGGGGTGATCATAATAACTTCCTTTTTTATCTGAAAATAGAGAAACGGGAAGTTAAAAAACACCTTCATGTAATGTGTGTTCTGTGGAGCTTTTATTTTGCATTTCATTAATTTTTTCTAGGGTTCCGCTCTTGTCTGTTCGCGAGAATCCAGCCGTGTTCTCATTATGTCGAGGTCTAACTGTGCTGGTTACGAAATGTGTGTTGCATCGTCGTACACATCCTGTGAGCCACCAATTAATTCCACGGTAATTCAACGTCGTAGGGAGGAAGCTTTTGTAGGGTGCGAAAGTGAAGTTAGGGTGATACCGCGATAAGAACAACGGTTGAAAATAGGCAAAAGCAGATCAATTTGGTTCTTGCACGGTGTAAAGTTAGCCGATAGTATTTCTCAAGTAGTTTAGTTTAATTTAATTATTCAAAGGTATTTGAAATCCAATTTATCTTCCATATACACAGAAGCTTGCACATGAATTTCAGCAATCAGCAGTCGGAATGTTGTAAACAAAATAGGTTTTCGCACCATACAGAAGACAAGAAACTACAACTTAGATTGTGATTTTGAAAAGTTTATCATGTGAAAGGTAATGATGACCTGAGAATCTGAAGAGGAGGTTTAGGGTGTTAAAATACAACTCGGCGGTGCATTATATGAGGGAATAATAAGAGACTTCCGTGTACTCTATAAGTGGCATTTTATTCGCTGCCAGAGATTTCGATCAAGAACCGATAAGCGATGACGATAACTTATGATGCATCTTGCTATAGAAATTGAATAGCTTTTTAACCCATTCCTTTCTGAAGCTCCCCATCAACATCCTCTACGCACCTGTGTACGTCGTGTAGCGTTTAACAGAGGCTCAGTGCACAGGTTGTTAAAGCTGGGCTTACCCCGGTGGACTGTGGACTGCATGTTGTTGTGGGATGTTCAATAATAGCTCTTAGCGTGCAGCATTTACTGACAAAGTACCTGCTCCAGGTAGTACATACCCATGTACAAGCGTAGTATGGATATATTACATATACGTGGGGACACACAGCGTGGGTGAATGAATAACACACTGTGGTACAGGTGTTAATTAATAGTGCTTAGGTAGTGCTAAGCTCGGTACATCAATCTATCAATCCTGCAGATAAATTCTGGCCCCACGTTGGACGCCATTGATTGTCGACTGTACTCCAAACCAAAACCGTGTGAAAGATCTGAGACTGGCCTCTAGGCAAATCTGACTGGTTCATCGTTCTGGTGGGCAAAGCAAGTCGCCAGACGCCCAACTTACGAGACTAATTAATGCCCCGGATATTTACGGGTGTCCTGGAGTTTCGTGGCTGCAGACTCCTGCTAGTACGGAAACCAATTATAAGTGTCCCGGAAGTTGGAACAAACTACGGAAACAGTGGGGAAATTGTAAACGGGTTGAACCATCTCTCGTCCACGGGATGAGCTGGATCAGAGGGATCCACGAATGTGAAACACAATCCGACGAATCTTATCCTGCTTAGTCATGGAAACAGGCTGCAATTCATTGCAATTATATGCGTCGTTGGAATATTTTCAATTATACCAGCAAGAAGTGCGTTTTGAATAATGAACGTGAACATTATCCTATGTGCTGACTAAGATACATTCTATTCTGAAACTTGGCCTGGCCACGGTAGTTTCGCAGTTCTGCGATATACCGAGCCGCGTGCATTAGCCGATGGAAGGATCTGAGCTGTAGTACCTGCTCACCTATTAATATCTTGTATAGCAGCAGAAGATGACACCGTATAGTCTGGGAGAAATAAAGTATCAACGGCGATGACACGCAGTATCAGAAGATAACCAACGCGCATTACATTTTATCCTAATTAACGTCGCTGTCTTCGCGTGTAATTAATCTCTTTGCAAACTCGAAGGAACGACAGAAATCTGAGGCAGCTCTGATGTAAGAAATACAAGTCTTTATACCTGTCCATTACTCACATCAACCGCTTCATAAATAAATTTCATGATGATAAATTCCGAAAATTGCCTTACGCGATGTTTGACTACACACATTTTTCACTCGCAGAATATACGAAAATTTTCCATCTCCTTATAAGTATAGTAGAATGTAAGCTAGCTACTGGAATTATCTCAATGCAGCCGTGGATTCTTAGCCTTTAATCAGGGTTATGGGTATTAATTAATTATGAATTGCTGGCTAATATTTAACTACGAACTGAGACTGGTTATTATTCGAAATCCTATTATTATCTGAAGTACTTGAGTTTGATCTACCACATGCATCATGTATATTCGAGAAGTGAAACGAGTTGCAAAAAGACGAAAAAAAAAATAAAAAATTACTCTCGTGATATCTTTTTAATTATTCATATTATTCACTAGCAAAGTGCCACCGCATGAGGGATGGTTGATGTTTAATAACTTCGAAAGGGGTAAGGCTAAGGCAAAAAATCGTGCCCGAGATAAAACCAGCTAAGCCTATGCGTTGACGGAGAGGCAAACCACCTAAAGCTATGTATAATTTTACAGTGGGCAGAGTTTTGCCCGGGTAAATTCCTATGGAACGACGTCTCCCGTGAATAATTATGTTTTTACCCCGTTTTGTAAGAAGTAAGTTCTTCTTCGAGGGATATGAGCGAATGTTATACGTGTGGGTATAGCATCTCCGGTCATAACTTTAATTCGAAAGCCGGAGGTTGAAAGGAATTATGTTCTACGGTTAGTAGGCACGTGACCAAATTACCCAGAAGCCAAACACGTGTGAGTTGACTTTTTGAGTTAATTTGATGGCACTTGCGTGATGGACTTGATTGTACATGCGAGTTGGAAACCTTTTACTCGTTTGATCGCGTGGGGCCGGACTCGTTTGTTCACAATAGCGTTTAAAGCGATTTATACATCGACGTCGTAAACAATATTGAATTTGAACTGATTGCAGGGGGGAGAGTTTCATTTTTGCTATTTGTATTTCACTTTGCTGAAGTAATATTTGTATCCTCATTTTCGGGACACCCTGCCCCACGGGGAGAGCACACAGTTATCAAATTCAATTTCGTCTCGTCGAGAAAATATCAGAACAACTGTTAACAGGATTCATGCGGGCCAATGAACACCATTTGCCTGTATGTACCTACGTGCAAACGAATTATACAAACGCGTCGACACTGCGTTATACAAAATTTCCAACAGACAGATACAAAATTACAGAATGCAAAAAGTTGATTCAAATCTGATTGCCCGAAGCTGCAAAAACCTTAACTGATTGAAATCTGATGCGTATTCATTTCTCTCGCAACCTAACCCGATCTTGAGATTTCCAATCACCAGAGAATGACTTTTATACTTGTACCATACTTTTTTCAAATAAGTTTGATCTCGTGTAGATAACCTCACTTAAAGTTATGACTTTTAATTTGGTGGCTACTAATTGCAAACAACCATAACATAGATGTTGGTTGGAAAACGAGTCTTGTTTGAGATTAGGGTATGTATTATAGGATCACCATGTGAGTCCAGATCTGAGGATGAACGGTCATCACAATAAACACATTTTCCTGTTGAAATCACCGTTACACCCTTGATAATTTTTCCTAATCATATTTCGCGGTCAAGAAACCCTTCATCCATATTTGAAAGATTAGTTTGGAGCTGGCAAACTTTAGAACCCTCACAGCGACCAATTACTCAGTTATCTTGATCTTGATCCAGCTGAGAACTGTTTTCTCTATAGTAGCGTGCTCTGGATTCTTCTGATGCTGTGTACAATATGCCTATGTAGCTTGAATTCCTTAGACCAATTGAGTTTACTGTAACAGCAATAAAAAATGCATGTAAAAGTTGTAATTTGATACATGGTGATACATGGTGAATCCTTAGCTGTTTTGAATGGTGTCTGCATCTGGCTTCTTACATTTGGTCATTGTATAGTCAAAAAACTTTGTAAATGTTTCAGATTTTTCAGTCCATCCTGCTGTTCTGCACTGGCACTTTTTAAAGAATTTTATCAATTCTACGACTTAATGTTTAAGCAGTGACAGCTCTGAATGGACGTTTATTCGTAATAAAAATTGCTGATGTTTCTTCCAGTATATTTTTAGTATTTTGAAGGTTAAATCAAGTGTGGATGCTGCACAAGTCTTCATATTTTTCGAAAAATATGGCGAGACCAAAACTTCGTTGTATCCTCCAATTCGAGATTTATTGAAATTAATATATGGCTCACACCACGAAAAACGAAGCAGCGACTCAGGCAACTTGTGCTGCAACTCGATACAACTATCGATTAGTGGAACGCCCTGTACCTGATCCAAAGAAGCAGTGTGGAGTATTTCCAGTCGATTGGACGGCCTGGGATACCGACTGGGTGCGGTATGGTTGATCTATGCGAAAGAAGTACGAAAATTGGAAGGGCGTGAAGCGTAAGGGGATGAATTGGAGTGGGGTAGTGCGCATCGATGCATCGCTATCTCTGCAATCATGAAATTTGTTCGTTCCATTATAGCCGGAACCGTACCAAGGTAGCACCGCGGATGCAGCGACCGTCTTTACCTACATCGGTGTGTCACGTGCCAACGAACGAAATCCGGCCTTGGAAAATTCTCCCTATTTTATTTTCCCCGTGTGCCAGCTAACTCCAGACACTTTCCTACCGAGCGACACTCGCTCCCGTGAACCACTCCCAAACCCAATTACTTCTGTTTCCGGAAGTTCGACGTCGTCGGAGGAGACGCAACCAACACGAATAGCGAAAGTCTGTGGAACATTCTGAGAAAAAATGTAAGGAAGTGTGTGAGGTATTCTCGGCATGGTTGATGCAGGAAATAATGGCAATCATCGCGTTGTGTTATGCGGACCCGATGAAATAATCGAATCTGCGAGAGTTACAGAGAAGTGAAACGGTCTTCTGTACTGTGTTATACATATAGTTTCAGATTCAGATATTCCAAATCAAAACTCAATGCGGTGTTTTGTTTCATTCAAAAAGAGGTGGAATAATCAGGAGGACCAGATAAAGGTTATAAGTCCGGGAACGTATTCTAATAAAGAAAGGTCATAGAACAAATTTCTTTTTCGAATCCTGTCCCAATTATTGGCGCTGTGAGTTTGCCTTTGTCTCCATCTTGCTCTCTCGGTTTCGGTCTTTTCTCTCGTCTCTCTCTTTGGTCAAGGGTTAGGTAATTTATAGTACCACCGGGATTTGGTATCGTATCTTTGTGATGTTTAATTCAAGAATGGTTCTTCCTTGTTTGTTATCAGTTAATTAAGCAGCTTTCCGTTGGTTTATTTGAATAATCACCGGACTTGAGCTTATTTCTGAATAATCCAAACAGTCAGCGAAAGGTTTTAAAAATACCGATAACGGGACATGAATTGTACTTTTTATGTGATTCGTTCGTTCTAATTATACACAACTTTACTTGTTTTCAGATAACTCGAATTCTCTCATACTTAACGAAGCCATACTGCGAAAACCACGGAAAATTAGACTAATTAAAGAATGAAGGGCACCAGCTCCCTCTCTCTCCTGGTTCCAGACTTTGAATGAATTCCAAAACAAAGCTCACGGGATTAAAAAGTTTCGGGACTTTGTCCGTACCTTTCTCGGTTTAAGTGGTTGTTCACTTTTAATCCAACGAAATATGTTTCTTCTGGCCCGTTCAATCTCTTGTAGTTACATTCTCTCAGCTGCTGTACGCACCACGACTGTGAGAGGAAAGACGGAGGACAAAAAACCTCTTTAAAACTTGGCCAAAGTGTTTTTCCTTTTCTCTTGACACTTTTATACTTGCAACAAAATTACGCAATCTTCTTATCGACTATATGGCCCGTTTTTACTGGAAGGTATATATTTAGGCATAAGCCGTATCTGCTAATACAACAATTCACCAGTCGATGAAATGTTCAGATCACGTCCACTATTTTCGATTATTCACGCACCGGTCAATGCTGATATCTGTTCGATTGTGCGCTCACTGTACTTATGCATCGCTATAGGTTATGTACTGATAACTGAAATATTTGGTGCTTTGACGCGACTTTTTTAATGGCGAATTTCACTGTTCACTCTTCAAACTACCATCTCGTTGAAATTGGTAATCATTTATGAATCGATAGATCCTGGGATATTGCTGTTAGAGGATGTCCATATAGGCACTTGTTGAAAAGTGAACATTTTACATACACACATACATATATCCTAAATATGGAGAGCAATAAATTCACGGTTCAGCCTACCATGCCATTCCATGCTGTGCCACGGTATCTTGCAAACAATCTATTATTGTCTGAGTAAGCAATTTTATTTTCAAAAGAATAACAGTACCTACCAGATACTCTCGGAACGAATTTTACTGTAACAATTCAGCATTTTCGACAAACTGAAAAGTACAGTCTGAAGAGTTTCAATCGATTCCTTCGTTTCTGGTTCCAATGATTCCAGAATTCGATACTTTTATTGAATGCCAAAAAGCCTGAAAAAGTACGCTCCATATCCATATGTGAAGAAGATTGATCGTGAGTCTAATTATCTTTTCTTTCTCCCTTTTTTCATGATAGAAAATAGAAATTCAGCGAACAACCTCAAACTTATTTTCCATGAATTTTCGAACAAACCCATTGTACGTTCGAGTTTCACATCTATTTATAAAATTTTGAAGAACTGGAACCTGGTTAGTGAAGACTGTTTATTGGCATGGTCAGAAATGTGAACCTTATTTCAGGCCTTCAAAGGTGACAACCAGTATGCTGCAGTGTACCCATGCCGCTTTTCCGTCATGGTCAATGGCACGACTACGTCTTCTATGACTTCTTTCACAGAGATAAATTGTTATTACTTGTCTTCCTAGACACTCCCTAAGTATACGTTAGTATATTACGGGGACGCGTTATGTGTTTTCCTTACTGTCAGGTGTCCATCCGGAGGAATATCTACTAAACCGCAGGGTCTGCGGAAGTCCTCAGGTTAATAGCCAGTGGCTGACTTTACCATGTTTCGACTGTTCGCACTTTGCTTGGAACTTCAGGTAGCGAACAAGGATAAATCCACAATAAGTCTTCCTCCAAATAATAGTCTTCCACAAAAAGTCTTCCTCCAAAAATTGTCTTCCACAAAAAGTCTTCCTCCAAAAATTCGACTACCACAAAAAGTCTTCCTTCATAAACATCTCTAAAAAAGGATTGAAATCAGATGTAACTGCCAAGTACAACAGAATACGAATGAAATCCTACTACATGGCGTTGTGCTCGTTCGCCCGCTGCGCTCGCTCACTCGATTGGTTTTTTAAATAATTTGTGACGTCATAAAAATTAGGAGCAAAAAGTGACCAACCGATAAAATTGTAGAAAAAAAAATACGAACACATACATTTGTGAAAAAAAATTGTATAACAAAGTTTTGAAAATAGAAATTTGAAAGATACATTGCTATAAAAGCCCGCCAAGTACCACTCCCAAAATTTTGTTTAAAATTTTTCTTTTCAAATTTTTATTTTCAAAACTTTGTTCTACAATTTTTTTTCACAAATGTATGTGTTCGTATTTTTTTTTCTACAATTTTATCGGTTGGTCACTTTTTGCTCCTAATTTTTATGACAAAATTAAAAAACCAATCGAGTGAGCGAGCGCATCCATGTAGTAGGATTTCATTCGTATTCTGTTGTACTTGGCAGTTACATCTGATTTCAATCCTTTTTTAGAGATGTTTGTGAAGGAAGACTTTTTGTGGTAGTCGAATTTTTGGAGGAAGACTTTTTGTGGAAGACACTTTTTGGAGGAAGAAAGACTTATTGTGGAAGACAATTTTTTGGAGGAAGATTTTAATGTACTTGGCGAAGGTTTTTGCACCAGAGGTGCTTTTTGGGGGATATCACTCCTTTTTGTAAAATTACGTTGAACCACCTGATATTTGTGCTCGCTCGCTACGCTCGCTCGGTCGGATTTCTATAATTCATAGAAGACATAGAAGATATTGTACTCCAACGAATAAGTATAGGTGAAGATTGTTATTCAGATAAAACGAAGGTATTTCGCTATGGAAAACAGACCCAATAAAACTCTGAGAAGTCTATTAGACGAATATGGAACGCTAATATGCAATTATCAGAGTCTTCGAATGAAACGTTATTGTTTGTCAACTGGCTGTCATATGAAGCAGCCAATATATAATGAAGTTAACAAATTGGTGAATATTCCCAACGTGTAACCCTGCGTGCAACCCTCCTTTTTTCTCATCCGAACTTGAGACCGGCATTGGTGGAGTTACTTGCACGCAGGGTTATAACTAGTTGCCGCTGTCATGTTATTATTTTTAAATTTGCGAATTTGAATTTTGAATATATACGTATATATAAAGAGTCCGTCCAGTACTTTTGTGTACGGTATGCAGGGTGCGGAAAAAAACTGTAACCCTCCTGCGGTGAAACTGTGACCCTCCTGCGGTGAAACTCTAGAAGCAAGGAATTTTAGCAGCGGTGGGCAAAATCTTCTGCGCGAGGTTTCTTGCGCTTACACCTTCATCGGAGAAGGCTGAAAATTTTTTTTCACAGTCTCTACTACTATTACCTACTCAGGAACTGTTGGAAAAAAATTTTATTTGACATCTGATAGCGATTCACAAAATTTCACCGAAGTCTCCCCTCAAGGGAATACCTTGGCCGGATGAATACTTTTCAAATTGTCCGACAATGAACTTCAGCATAAGTGGAAATCCGTATCCTGCCATGCTCCAGTATAATGTTTTTATGATTTCCTACAAAAATAATAACAGTATGGAAATATCAAAATCAATTAATAACTGTCGATAAACACTCAATAAAGTCTTCCGAGATGGTACTTCTGTTATTAGATTGTATGGCAAGATTCGTCCGTTCCCTCCGGTCCATCAAGGTATTCTTATCGTCAGAATCCGATGATTTGACGTCGTGTTACTCGAGTTCTCCAAGAGCTGTTCCGCAACGTGAAAATTTAAAGCTAAGTCATCGAAGAAAACCTCCGGAGCATACTGCAGCGTACACATTTTCTCTGTGAAGCTAGAACTAGGCGTGGAAAAATATAACCAAAACAATTGAATGATTTAAACGTAACTCCTGAAACCGGGTAGGAAATGTGTACGGAGCTCTGAAGGAATGTGGATTCTTGTGGACGGTAAAACAAACGTAACACTCGGTTTAGACGCCATAAGCGCAAGAGGAAGTTTTATTTTACAGAGACATCTAGGTGTGCCAACTTACTACTAGGGTGAGTATCTAGGTGTACCAACTTAAAACTAACCCACACGGAACACTTAGTTGATTTAACGTATGAAATACGTTTTAACGTCTGTCTACGTATACAGCTAAAATGATACGTATACTATATGTGTACGCGATGTATACAATCAAGACGTATTTTCTATACGAAGTATATACGTATAACAATTGTATTATTCGCGTCAATGCCAAAGCCGTTTTTTACGTACTGCATGTACGTATAAATTACATTCATATTGCGTATAGTATTATGACAATCATAAAACTTTTATTATATGTACCATCAACGTATATAATTGGTGATTATTTGGATGTTTTGAAAAACCCAGCCTATACGCATTATGTACGTATCTTTCACGTCACGCAAAACAACGCTTTTTAAATGTTTACTGTACATACGGAAGATGTATCACTTAGGTTGCCGAATAAGATCTTCAAGACACCTTCGATTTACGTACGATATATGTCGAGTAAAAGTGAGATCTTCGTATTGATAACAACGTAGGCGACACGAAAGGTATGTTTCGCATACGTATCGCATTGTGACATTAACGACGTATAAATTTTCTTGATCCTAACGTTTAATATACGTGGATGCGACATATTTTTACAGTAAGCCGAAATGCACCTAGCTACCGCTTTTCTGCCATACGTACGTTAGACGTACAGCAGATGTGTGTATCTCGGCGTTGGGCACAACCGAAGTAATACGAAAGACTTACGTACAGCACACGGTTTGTAGACCCACCCGAATGCGACGATTCGTATACGTGAATCAGACGTAATAAGTCAGTAGGCTGAATCTCACTTATAGCTACTCCTTTCCGGCATACGTATATTAGACGTACAGCAGATGTGTTTATCTTGGCGTCGGGCACAACCGAAGGAATATGTGAGCCATACGTAGAACAGGACACAGTTTGCAGTCTCGCCTAATTTCGACGATTCGTATACGTAAACCAGACCTATTAGTTTAGTGGGCCAAATGCAAATTTTCACCGTGTTTTCGTTCTACGTACGATATACGTACGGCAGATGTGTGTATCTTGACGTTTGGCACAACCAAAGTGATACGATAGACATACGTACAGCACACGCTCTGCAGAATCGCCTGATTTCTACGTTTCGTATACGTAAATCAGACGTATTAATACAGTATGCTGAACGCACCAAGCTACCTCTTTTCCGTCACACGTATGTTATACGTACAGCATACAACAGGACACGGTTTGCAGACTCGCCTGATTTCGACGTTTCGTATACGCAAACCAGACCTATTAGTTCAGTAGGCCTGAATGCAAATTTTTACCGTATTTTCGTTCTACGTATGATATACGTACGGCAGATGTGTGTATCTTGACGTTTGCCACAACCAAAGTGATACGATAGACATACGTACAGCACACGTTTTGCAGAATCGCCTGATGTCTACGTTTCGTATACGTAAATCAGACGTATTAATCCACTAGGCTGAACGCACCGAGCTACCTCTTTTCCGTCATACGTATGTTATACGTACAGCATACAACAGGACAGGGTTTGCAGACTCGCCTGATTTCGACGTTTCATATACGTAAACCAGACCTATTAGTTTAGTGGGCCAAAGGAAATTTTTCGCCAGGTTTCCGGTATACGTACAATATACGTACACCAGACGTTCTCAGCACATTTGACAGCTTCAACGATATTCTTTCACTATTGAGCGATCGAGTGTAGTCAGAAATAGATTCTTACAGAGATTAGTGAACTTACATTACTGAAGAATGTATCATTGTCCCTGATAAAATCATGTATAGAAACGCTGCATGGTTGGACAAGCGGCAGCTTAGCGTAGTGGTTAGGGCGTGCGACTAGTAATACGAAGAGTCGCGAGCGTACTCGGTTCGAACCCCGGCTAGGTCTTAGAAAAGCGAAAAATTCAAGCGATCGCAGAATGCGTTTTAATTGACAAGCGTGCTCAACTATAAATAAAAATAACCTAAAATATCAAAAATATCCAATAATAAGTTAAATATAACTTATTACATAATATATTTTTTTTCAATTCCTTATACGTATCTCACACGTTCTCTATACGTATAAATATTCTACCCATGTGTGTTCTCTATACAAAAAAAGCGTAATATGTTATGCATATATATACGTTTGATTTACGTATAGTACACGTATTGGAAATCATGAAGAGTACGAAAGACATACGTATTGCATCAGTATATTAGACGTAAATCGACGTACAGCGCAGGGAAAACTACGTAATATATACGTTTCGATATACGTCTTACAGTGGTTCCTTGTACCTCTAAAATACATATTCTATACATCTTAGCGGACGTTTCGTATTCGTTCCTTACACGGATTTTAGCCGGTCATTTAGCCTATTTCTATCCCAAACGTAAACCTCCAACTTACGTATATCAGACATATAACGTCTAAATTATTACGTCCCATATACGTATAAAATTGGTAAGTGTTCTGTGTGGGTAATATCTTAGAAATGTATTGAGCATACTTTAACACCCCCTCTTGGTCTTACAATTCTAATATTTAAGTTTTCAGTCCCATGCCTCTAATACAGTCTTTTAGTTTTGGAGCAAATAAACCTTTTGTTAAAGCGTCTGCGGTCATTTCCTCCGTAGGAACTTGAATTACCTGTATCTCTTGTTTTTCTATTCTTTCTTTGATGAAATTATGTTTAATATCTATATGTTTGGTTCGAGGGTGGAAGCCCCGGTTCTTGCTCAGGTCGACCGCCCCTTTGTTGTCGCAGTAGACCGTCGTTGGTCCGGTGATCAGCTGTGGCTGAATTTCTTTGGTTAATGCTCGAAGCCATAGCGCCTCCTGGCACGTTGCGGATAGCGCCATATATTCCGCCTCAGTAGTGGACAATGCAACTGTCTTCTGCTTCTTACTTTGCCAGACGATTGGACCACCCTGAAACAGAAAAATGCTGCCCGTCACGGAATGACGGGTGTCGTCCTCGTTCGCCCAGTCTGAGTCGCTGAACCCTTCGATGGTCGTCTTGTCTCCGCGGCTGTACTCCAATTTCGTGTCGATCGTCCCCTTCAGGTACCTCATGACACGTTTGTGAACCTCCTTGGCTACAACCTCGTCTACTCCAAGCTCGGTTGTCACTGGTATGTTTACGTTGCCAATCGCCTCAACCTTCAATGACTGATTATTTGCTGCCATGATACTCACGTTTTTGCAATTTCTGCTATCTTCGAGTTGGTGTCCCTGAGCTAGGATGTGGGTGGATGCACATGAATCAACATACCACTCGTGCTTGGATACTTTGTCGGAGGATAAGAATGCAATCCAGGCTTTCTCGGTCTTCTTCGGTTGCTTGTTGGCTTCTGGCTTCTGCGTAGTCTCTCCAGGTTCCTTCTTCTGAGGTTTCTTGCATTTCGCTGCAAAGTGGCCGATGCCATTACAGTTGTAGCAGCGCACTCCTTTCGGTCTCGATTTTGAAAGAAATGCTGTCTCGCTGTCCGGTCCTTTGGCAAGTTTTACGTCTTTAACATCCTGTAGGAGTTTCGTTTTGATCGAGTCGGCTGTGATGGGTGTACCTGAGCTCTCGAGTCCCATGATCATTGGGCGATACTCATCGGGGAGTCCTGCTAGCAACAGAGTTCCAACCCACTCATCGGGCACAACAAATTTTAATCCATTCAGTTTGTGTGCGGTTGTCATAATTTCGTTGACGTACTGATCTACCGATTTACATTTATGCAGCTGGGTCGTTACAAGGGTTCGCAACAAGCTCACCTTTCGTGTGAGTCCGGAGTCCTCAAACGCTGCTTGTAGTTTGTCCCAGGTTTCTTTCGGTGTCTTCGCATCCTGTATGTGTACGTAATTCATCGGATCGACGCACAATATGATCTTAGACTTCGTCTTCGTCAGCTTCTTTGGGTCGAGTTCCGTACCTTCCACGCAGGCCCACAATTCTTCATGTTCCAAGAATGCTTGCATAGCGAATCTCCAGTTGGGGTAATTCTCCCTGCCTCTGAGTTTTTCGATCGCCTGAACTCCATGCAGAGATGACGCCGGTTGGGGTTGTGGCGCGTCCGGCATCTTCTGGGTTTGTAGGTTATGTATCGCACCCATTAAGCTTTTTTCGGATTTACGATTTACGGTAAAACAAACGTAACACTCGGTTTAGACGCCATAAGCGCAAGAGGAAGTTTTATTTTACAGAGACATCTAGGTGTGCCAACTTACTACTAGGGTGAGTATCTAGGTGTACCAACTTAAAACTAATATCTTAGAAATGTATTGAGCATACTTTAACAAGCTCTATAATCGCCTCGAAGCGTATTCCGAGTTACGTCTGCTCTAGATTGTCCGCCGAGATATACGTCTGTTATTCCTTAGGACTCGTCGAATATCAATAAATCAATCGTCCGAATTAATATTTTTACACAAGACAGAGCATGATGCGAACGTTCAACAACGTAGAGTATTATTTCAATTCAATTACGATGTAGCACGATCAATCCCATAGGTTATGTATTCCCAAATTTCAATGACTTATCTCATTCTCGTAGAAATCATATATTCACTTCAGTGGAGAATCGTAAATTTCATTGTTTCTTATCCCATCATAAATAAGTCGTAAATAACGTCACATTATTATAATATTTCCAGCGGTAACAATAGTTAACATATGCGAATTCGTGATAAAAACTGTTGTTGACCGCTTCGTCAACCTAGCAGAACCTAACCTCACTTAATCTAGCAGCCGCACTAGTAGCCGACATGCAAATTATAAAAACCACCAATGTTCCCGAAGCCTGTGATTGATCTAACTGGTTCAGATTCATAACCTCATAACTTAATTATTCCATCAAACTGGCTCACATCTTGATTTTACTTATCACACGTAGCAATAATGAGCAGACCGAAATGTTCCGTTACTGATCGATTCTCTCGATCTATTACATTTAAGGATGTATAGGCTATACAATCTCAACCAAAAGTGAGTCTCGTCGTCAATATTGAGTACTTCGAGATGAGATAAAAATCGGAAAAAAATCAACCACAATCAAGATGATAAGAGTATTCATTTTCAATAATAATAATGTCCAGAAGTTATCAACAAATTGTTTAAACAAATCATTGTTTAACAAATTTCCTGGTGACGTTATTTTTTTTCATGTCAAATGAATTTGTTAATCTTTCTGAATACACATGAATTTTTTCAGAATTTTGTCACTTTTTTTAAATTTCCGTTTTCGGAAATTTCCAAAGGCTGTATTCACAAAACTATTAGTTCCCCGCTCCGGAAACTTCGGAATTGTAATCTACATCGTTTCCACAATAACATATCCAAAATTCAGATTTTTTTCTCCATTTTTCAAAATCGAAAACGGGAATTTGAAAAAAGGGACAGAATTCTGAAAAAATTCATGTGTATTCAGAAAGATTAACGAATTCATTTGACATGAAAAAAAAATAACGTCACCAGGAAATTTGTTAAACCATGATTTGTTTAAACAATTTGTTGATAACTTTTGGGCATTATTATTATTGAAAATGAATACTCTTATCATCTTGATTGTGGTTGATCTTTTTCCAATTTTTATCTCATCTCGAAGTACTCAATATTGACGACGAGACTCATACTTTTGGTTGAGATTGTATAGCCTATACATCCTTAAAAATGGCGGCTCGTTTACATGACACAAGTGGGAGGCCGCCTTTTTCCGCGCCAAAATTTACCGCGCAGCAGACACCGCGCGTATTTTACCGCGCAGAAAAATACCGCGCGGCCGCAATTACCGCGCATGCATAAACACTGCGCAAGTATTTTCCGCGCAAGAAAATACAGCGCGTCATCAATTACCGCGCATGGTTTTCTCCGCGCGATGTCAATTACAGCGCACGAATTCATTGGTCGATTCAAATCAATATAATATAAGAGGCTTAGTTCGTATGTGTAACCGTTCTTGCGCGGTGATTGTTGGGGTGCGGTGTTTTAGTCAAATTTTTGGTCGCCGAGTTGACAGCTGCAGACTTGTAGCTGCATACTTTTGGCTAGTGGGATAGTTTTTATTTACCTCGGGGAGTGCGCGAAGCGCACGAGGCCGCGCACAACAGATTACTGCGAAAAAAATACCGAGCCTAGGAACCCAAAATCATACAACACACACACAAACTGGTAAGAACCCAGAAGGTGTTCCGTGACGTCACAAAGTTATCGTTGTATGTACATATATATCCGAGCGCGAATGAAAAATACTTGCGCGGTGATTGCTGGGGCGCGGTGTTTTTCGGCGCGGAAAATACTTGCGCGGAGTTTGTGCGTGCGCGGTAATTGATGAGGCGCTGTATTTTCTTGTGCGGAAAATACTTGCGCGGTGTTTGTGCGTGCGCGGTAATTGCGGAGGCGCGGTATTTTTCTGTGCCGTAAAGTATGCGCGGTGTTTGCTGTGCGGTAAATTTTGGCGCGGTAAAGACCCCTATCCCACAAGTGCCATCTAGCCGCGGATGTGATCTATTCAGATATAACATATACCATTGCCGTAGAGGCGAAACAGCTCCCGTTCGGGTAGCCAGCTTATTTAATTATTCTTTAATTAATTATTCGAGTTTTCTTCACGGTGTATTGAGAATATACATGTTATATTGAATTCTACATCTGAAAATACTTCGCGCAAGACTCATCAATCGGAAAATAGAAGAAACAGCCGAAAAAATCTGCCGAATTCAATCTCGGCAACGGCGCCACCTGGGGATGACTACGTGTACTCTCTCTACCCTACTGAAAAAGATCCTGTAAAATATTACATGAAAAAGTACATAATAAATTACATGATAAATTTTATAAAGTTATGATTGGATTCATGATACGAATTATTATGTACTTTCTCATAAGATTTTTCTTCTAACCATCATTTTGTACAAATACACATAATTTATTTCCTAATTTATCGTAGGATGTTTTACGTCATGATCAGATTTTATGATAGAAAAAGAAAAAAAAGGAATCCCTGAATCGGGATCGAACCGCCGTCCTTTGAATTCGCAAGCAGTGACGCTACCATCTGAGCTACGGTACTTCATAGTAATACAACGAGGTTTCAGGTTCATAAGTTTTGATATGATTGTGATTGATTTCCAGTTTCTTTGGAGAAGTTGGAACTCGTAAATTCCCTGGTATAAATTTTACTTTTTTTTCTTTTCTATCGTAAAATCTGATCATGTAAAACATCACACTATAAATTAGATAATAAATTATGTGTATTTGTACAACAATGGTCAGAATAAAAATCATGTGATAAAGTACGTAATAATCTACAACATTCTCAATTTACATGATAATTCATATCATGAATCCAATCATAACTTTATGTAA
Source organism: Euura lappo (assembly GCA_018257835.1). NCBI lineage: Eukaryota > Metazoa > Arthropoda > Insecta > Hymenoptera > Tenthredinidae > Euura > Euura lappo. Next base: position 44,425 of record JAEUYN010002242.1, read on the forward strand.
TTTATTATGTACTTTTTCGTGTAATATTTTACAATATCTTTTTCAGTAGGGTATACTCGTCTGCTCCCTGCGCAGTCTAAAATGGAGATCGCCCTTCTTCCCTAATTTTTCATACTCATAGCGATTTGCAAAGCCACGTGGCTGGGGAGGAGATGACGGAGACGAAATTCCTTGAGTGAAACGGACCTGCCAGATTTTTCAAATGATAATATCTCATCTTCTCGTGCATCGATTCGACCGGAATAGGGCTTAAATGAAATCTTTTCGTGCCGCCAATCTAATATTAATTCTTATAAGACCCATAGATATCGCGAAATGGAAGAAAACTGAGATTCTGATTACCCCCACCACTGCGAACAGCTCCCGTTCGGGTAAATAGACTCGGTGAGTCTACGCGCGGCGTTTAAAAAAAATTTTTTTTAATGTACTTGGCGCGAGACTCTACCGAGTCTCTTGTTCTTGGACTTCGAATCACCTAATTGATGAGGGGCTTCATAGTTACTTCGAATATGCTCCGAGAAATAGGATTGAAAAATTCGATCACTCCGTTAAAAGTGTGAGGATCGAATCACACAAGACAAAACAATCTCTGAATCTCTGTTAGCAAGGTAGTTAGCATTGGAGTCTTGAAATTAGGCAAGATTAGATTGGCTATCTAGAGAGTAAGGCGCTTTCTGAAAGTACGTGCGTTTCTGGCATACTTATCGTCCAATTAGTCCAGAGAGACTTGAAATATTTCTAAATATGATATCGGAACTACTCAGATCCGAGTAGATCTACTTGGCTTCAATGAGCAACAACATTTCGCTGCGATTATTCCATCTACTCATCGCCACAGATATACCTAGATCTAAAGTAGACCTACCGATATCTGGCTGGATATACATAGATCTAACAAGCATGAGCAATCGAACAAGACATTAGATCAATTCTTAGCTACTCTCTAAATTTGAATTAGTGAATAGTCACTGATCATCAGCGAATAGTCACTGATGCCTCCAGTTATAAGTATACCACTGGAAATCAGTGAAAAGTCACTAATTTATCCAGTGAATTTGAATCACTGATTCAAATAGTGAAATTTTCACTTATTGAATGAGCGAAAATTATTGGTTCTTATATATATTTGATCCGGTTGAAGATATTCTCGAAACGGAAAGACAATATGGTATATTCGACACATTTTTGTTTCGCGAGTCTTTATTGCCAGTAAAGAAAAAACAGACTCCTAACGCAGATGAAACTTCTCCGTCTCCCATCTCGTCGGAGCGAGCCAAGACTGGACGCAGTGAGAAAACCTAACCTACCAAAAGTATAAGGAATTCAATGTAAGACAGTGAACAGCAATATTCACACAATTCATTGATTATTTGCAACTAACAAGCCAAATTGTGAAGAATTTTATAAATCCGCATGTGTACTTACGTTATGATTTTTAGTGAACAGTTCACGTGGTTGAACCGATGCCCAAATCAGCACGCAACATATGAACGCGAACGATTTGGTGGTTAGTAGGCAGCTCCATGGCGGTTAGAGACTCGGCGTACGTGGCGCCCCTAGCGTTTGTCACAAAAGTCACTGACGAAACAGTGAAGTTATGCACTGGTTTAGCAGTGGTAAAATCACTGCTGAAATGGAATTCACTGATACTCCAGTGAAAAAGGGTTCAAGTCACTGTTTCTGCAGTGAAATACCAAGTCACTGATTCAATTAGTGAAATTTTCACTGATTCAAATTTAGAGAGTACGTAGATCTACGAAACTCCTCGGAGATTTAGGTGAATCTAGGTAGATCTACGATTTTCCAGAATTTAGATCTACTTAGATCTAAATTAGATCTCCGGAGATGGGAATTAGATCTAAACCATTTTTTCCCTGGGCTCAGGAACGCCGCAGTATGTTGGATTGCCTATCGCTCAGCGTATAGGTTTCCGTATGCCCTCACCGCCCAAAACTCTATGCGGTGAACGACAGGCAACCCGACGTACCGCAGCGTTCATTAGGAACCACCGGGTGTGTTCTGTTGCGGAAAACTTAAGCATTATTTTTTTTCAAAACCAGGAGTGTAAACGAACTGTTATTCATTTCTGGTTTAAACTGCCTGATTGAGGTCATCAGAAAAGGTCGACACATTGCAACCGAACTATTTCAATTCGCCCGGATTCCAAGAAACTCGTATAATGTTCAACACTGTGGTCAGGGAAAGTATGATGAATGACGTCAACTCAGGACTTTAACCGCTCTGGCAATGTGGAGATCATATAATCGTTGATATGTTCAACCAAAGAAAGGAAAAGATTGATGAAGGAAACGATCCACATAACCGAAAATATGAATGGAATTGTCAATAAAAAGACTCACATTGGTATAACCTTAGTCATTCGTACTACGATATTTTCGTTCAACGTTGTTTCAAATAGTAAACGCAACTTCATCGTTGATGTTTTTGCTCTATATTTCAGGAATGTAATCCTTTTCACGTATTTTGAACCAAACTCAATCGAAACGTCCCAGAAATTGCCGAAGTGATTAGGACGTTCAAGCGAGACAGTGATTGCTGCTACGCATATAGTGAAGTATAACTACATGAAACTTTGCCACTTATCTCGGGATAATTTACTCTTAGGTGGTACTGACGATTTCAAGAGTAATTTGATGCCATACCGTACGGGAAGGGATTGACCGTAATGACGTCATGTATTGCAAATTTACCTAAATTATTTTTGATGCTATATGAATAGCAGAAGAATGAACTGACTGACGCCCGATTTGGCACTTTTTTCAGGTCACGAGTGAGGTAGGCCAAATAGCTAATAACTTTGTTGTTGGTAAACCTCAACATAGTTCATATAGTGACTCTGATTAACAAGCAAAAGAAGAAGTATGAACTGACCTTCGCAAATTGTAATTTTCTGTGACCAGGCTTACGTACTATTATTTGATTGATCTGAAGGCTACTGCTTTCACTGAGATACCGCGCTGCAGTTCTCGTTTGATTAGTCATAGCTGTTTTGATCGCATTATACGGAGTGCAATTTCCCGAGTTGGATGTGGCGTCAAGGATATATAGAGGTAGGTATAGTTGATTCAACTGAAACATCAGCCTTCGGTGCATATATGCCCGGAACAGGAATATCCTGGCTGTCAGTGATTTGGCGCCACGCGTTTACTCTGCGTAATTTCAATTTCAACGTAATTATTCATCTGCCAGTAGATATATTTGATAAATATTCAGTATGCCAAGCACAGGTGATCGCTTTGAGCTCTACCAGAGTGGAAATTTTACCGGCGCTTTGAAAGCTCGGATACAAGACAAGCTTGTAAGGCAGTAGTCAGAGCCCGATGGAGTTGAATTTCTAATGCTATTTAATTGATGGATTGAAGAAAGAGACATTTGTAACGTCAAATCCCTTCGAACTTTTCACCTCTTTTGGCGTAGATACGTTATGGCATTCGATTTTATGAAAGCGATTAGCTGCTTAGTGTTCCTAAAAATCTTGAGCACAAAGGCGCGTCTGTAAAAGCGAAATTCTGTGTTTGCGCGCATGTGGAAGAGCGCGGTGGATGTTTTTTTTGTGCCTTTTCCTTTGGGTTTCTTGTAAACCTCAAAAGAGATAAAAAAAGGGCAAGTTTCGCGTGCCTTTCCACGTGAGATAACAGCGCCAAACCCTCCGGGATGAATAATACGAGGCTGACCAAAGAACCGAAAGACAATGAAACCAGGGGCAACGCGGCGAGCAAGTTTCCCGCATGCACCTCAAGGATCGGGTTACTTCCAGGTTGAATAAAATAAACACCACGTCTTCTCATATGGTAGTACTTGGAGTGAAGAACTTGAAACTTGTGTATTTCATCTGAAAATTGAAGGAATATTTTATTCCAGACGGCGTGCAAATATTGCGAAACTTTTCAACCGCCCGCGCCGAGTCCATTACGTTCGCAATCAATTCAACCGATAAATCTTCCGCATATTTCTTTCTGACAAGATATTACGAATATTAAATTTTGATTGGCTATCCTTCATTCTCGTAACAGCTTATATAGGAATACGTATAATGATTTCTATAACACGTGCAGGAAAATTGGGGTATTGCATGGCGGTTTAGCGGTACAAAAGCGGACGATTGCATGCGGGGATTGTAGGGTTAGGTTTGTGCATGCGCAGTCCACAATTTCATCACTTTCGTCCCTGTGTCGCGGAACGAAACGACTGACGTGAATTTCAAGGTTATGTCCCGCTACTGCCATGCAAGCCCATCTTTTGAAGCAATTATTATAAAAAATATCGTGTGTAACAAGAGACGATTTGCAGCCCCTGTGATCAAACTTCACACTCGGCGCAATCGCCATCTTTCGTCCCTTGCTATTGTACGAAGTTATTCGAATTCTCGAGGTTAAGAATGACCCAACCGCGCTTTCTTCATCGTTCCCGTCGACGATACCGACAGCTCGACCAAAAGACAAAGATTTCCGGGAAACGTAGCTCGCTTACGTTATTAAAGTCGTTTGATGTCTGTGTGCATTATCGAAGCTCGTTTGCGCCTGTCTGGGGAGGAGTGGGGGTTTAAGATTGCCTTTCTTTTTATTACACCTTTTGCTTCCTTCTTCACCTCCCTCGTCCTGTTTTTATTTTTCTGCGTTTTTTTTCCGTTATCTTTTAAGTTTCACCCCCTTTCTTCATTCCCTTTATCCTCAGAGCTGGTAATGCCGAACATACCTCCTCGTCTTCTTATCCCCATACTTATCCCTTCCTTTTTAGCAGAGACGAGATTTCTGTATTTAATTTGGTCTCAGCTTTTAATCAGAGTCTTTACACCGTTCGTTCAGGCGTATACTTTTCTCAAGCATTGCGCAGCCCTACAGCTAAGGCGGAGAATATACTCTGACAAAGCTTAAAGAGATTTTGGTTTCTTTTACTCACTGGTCGTTTGTCACTCCCCGTTTCAACGTGAAATTTACTGACTATTTGCAGACTCCAATGCCCCAAGAAACGTATAGAAGCATGGAGTTTGTTACAAATCATGAAACGAAATTGCTTGATAAAAGTTATACGTATGAGTAATAATTTTTTCAACATTCAATCACCTTGTCACTTACTTGATTATTCAACGCCATAAGAAAGCAATTGAAGTTGACCAAGTCTTCATGTATATACCGAGCCTTTCTGAGGAAGCGAAACAGACCCTCTCTCTCCCTCGCCCAGGTATGCCCAACGCAGGCCTGTGGAGGGGGAAGGGTTCGTTTCGCTTCCTCAGAAAGGCTCAGTATGTAATATGTGTATCCATTTTCGGTCAGCGTGCCGTCTGCGTCTACCCTCCAAAATATTCACATTTCGCTTCACAATTGATTCTATATTCTTAGAAGAAACCCTGAATGTTTTCATTATTAACGCAGTTTTAATCGATATTCTCATTTCTTCTTCTGCTAATGATTGTTTTTCCTTTCTTAGTTCTTTTTGCCACCTCTTGAAGTCTTTTCTTCACCTCAGCAAATCCCCTTTCTTCCCCATTCTTCGGCTCGCTTTCATCATACGCTGCTTCTCCTCCTCTTCGCTAAGGTCCACTTCTTTCTCGCTCTCTTCACTCTTGGCTTCCAGCTCTTTGCTCCCGCCAGTCTGCTCTTTTCTTCCCATCGCGGCCAGCTCTGCCCATTTCCACCTTCTTTCTTTTGACTTCCTTCTCTTGCTCTGCCCATTCATTCCTCCACTCTCCATTTTCGGTACTTTGTTCTAGTTTACTCTCAGTTCGTACTCTGTCCTAGTTTTCCAATACTTCTTTTCCTTTTCATCTTTCTTCCATTGCCCGTTTATAGACGAGCCATCTGTTCCTCCTCTGCATGGAAGTGAGGTCCCTGTCAATCATCAGTTGACACCGCCCCCAAATATTGTACCTTTTCTTTATTATCTCTCCACTCGCTTCCATTGTTTCCATATTAGAGTTGCAATAACAGTAATCCAAAATTAATGCACTATCCATTACTTGAATAACGGTCAATGCATTATCCAACCATTGGTAATCAACAAACTGAGGGACAATGGAATCGAATTGCATTATCCATTACTCAAGTGATGGGTACTGGATTCGAATTGCATTATTCATTACCAAAGTAATGGGTTATTGATTCGGATTGCATTCGAACTCCATTTTTTATTACCAAGCGAATGGGCTAGGAAATTCTAATTACAATAATGCATCAGAATCAATTTTTTTTATCATTCGCCGTGAAATAATAATTCATCAGACATACTACCCAGTTGAATGGAGTAAATTTGTTTGTAGTAACAGAATGCACTGATCCATCAATAATGATAATAATGACTTTGTACTCAACCTCGATATAAATTGAGGAAATTGTATCAAAAAAGAGTATTGATGAACATCTGCCAAGAGATTTTTGAAATAATTATAATTATGTTCATCTAAATAGTTAGCATCCACGAAGAATCAATTTTTCCATCCATGCCTTTTTATTTTACCTTTTCCGCATCATTCATACCCGAAAACCGTTTGAAATGGAAAAGGTTGTACAAAGAAATGACGAAAAACAATAATAAGACACTTATTCCTCTGGAATAAATCACATAAGCGTAGGATGTGTCGTAGTGAAACTGTATGATAGACATTTAATAAGAAAATTAAGTAAAATCAAGAGACTCGGTAGAGTCTCGCGCCAAGTAAGTTGAAAAAAACGCCGCGCGTAGACTCACCGAGTCTATTTACCCGAACGGCAGCTATTCGCAGTGGTCGGGGTCATCAGAAATCTCTGTGTTCTTCCATTTCGCGATATCCATGGGTCTTATCAGAATTAATATTAGATTGGCGGCACGAAAAGATTTCATTGAAGCCCTATTTCGGTCGAATCGATGCACGAGAAGATGAGATATTATCATTTGAAAAATCTGGCAGGTCCGTTTCACTCAAGGAATTTCGTCTCCGTCATCTCCTCCCCGGCCACGTGGCTTTGCAAATCGCTATGAGTATGAAAAATTAGGAAAGAAGGGCGATCTCCACTTTAGACTACGCAGGGAGCAGACGAGTATAGAGAGAGTACACGTAGTCAGTCCCCAGGTGGCGCCGTTGTCGAAATTGAATTCGGCAGATTTTAGCGGCTGTTTCTTTTATTTTCCGATTGATGAGTCTTGCGCGAAGTATTTACAGATGTAAAATTCAATATAACATGTATATTCTCAATACACCGTGAAGAAATCTCGAATAATTAATTAAATATTTATAAATATAATATAATAAATATAATAAATATTAAATATTAAATTCAAAGTATAGAAGAGCTGGAAGTTCTTGAAGGTTCTTCGATGCCATTTGGTAATCTCATTTTGGGAGGAAAAGTCCTTCGTCGAAATACGGGAGGATGAATTCGGAGGTGAGTAATTTTTCTTTGCAACTGTTTTGGTCATTATTGTAATGTCAAAATTACAGCAACCAGTGGATTAGGCCTACTAGGGATACCACTATAAACTTGCCTCCAAGAGACAATTAAAATTGAATCGCTTTTAGCATCTGTCTCACGAACATCGCTAAAAGCTGGTTTGAAAAACCTCTTTATCAAGTTTTTCAAGTCGGTCAACGTGTTGTTCGACGTGACCCGGTATGTCCCCCCGCCCATACATATAAATTATATGATTATAAATTAATTTGAATAAAATGAAAAAAATTTAATTTGAACGAAAAACTACCTGTCTGATTCAATCAATCAAAGTACCTGTGGAAAAATTCGTAATTTTTGGTATAAATTACGCCTTCTGCGTAAACTTTTTACGTAGTACGTGGTGCTTTCACGTGACGCTTCCAGAGCGACGTCCCATGTATCACGTAACCCTTTCGGCGTGACGTCACATGTAACACGTAACCCTACCACCCGTAACCCCCTACCCCCGTCCCTCCCGGCGTAACGGTTTCCGTGACGCTTTCGGCGTAACGTTTTTCGTGACGCTTTCGGCGTCACGTCACATGTAACGCGTAACGACCCCCACCCCCGCCAAACCTCAGTAAGGAAGGTTTTTCCACGGCTAGATGGCACTTGTGTCATGTAAACGAGCCGCCATTTTTAAATGCAATAGATCGAGAGAATCGATCAGTAACGAAACATTTCGGTCTGCTCATTATTGCTACGTAATATTATGATACATGATAGATATGATATGAGAATCATTATTGAGAAAGTAAAATCAAGATGTCAGCCAGTTTAATGGAATAATTAAGTTATGAGGTTATGAATCTGCACCAGTTAGATCAATCACAGGCTTCGGGAACATTGGTCGTTTTTATAATTTGCATGTCGGCTACTAGTGCGGCTGCTAGATTAAGTGAGGTTAGGTTCTGCTAGGTTGACGGAGCGGTCAACATAAGAGTTTTCATTACGAATTCGCGTATTTTAATTATTGTTACCGCTGGACATATGATAATGTGACGTTATGTACGACTTATTTATGATAGGATACGAAACAATGAAGTTTATGATTCTCCACTGAATTGGATCTATGATTTCTAAGAGAATGCGACAGTCATTGAAATTTGAAATTGGTACAGAACCAGACGGGATTGATCGTGCTATATTGTAATTGAAATGGAATAATACTATACGATGTTGAACGTTCGTATCATGCTCTGTCTTGTGTGAAAATATTCGACGAGTCCTAAGGAATAACAGACGTATATCTCGGTGGACAGTCTAGAGCAGACGTAACTCAGAATACGCTTTGAGGCGATTATAGTGCTCATGACCGAATACGTGTATTACCTCAGAACTTGTCGATATGAACAATCGTTCAATTGTTTTGTTTTGGTTATATTTTCAGACGCCTACTTCTAGCTCTACAGAGAAAATGTGTACACTGCAGTAAGCTGCGGAGGTTTTCTTCGATGACTTAGCTTCCAATTTTAACGTTGCGGAACAGCTCTTGGAGCACTCGAGTAACATGACGTCAAATGATCGGATTCTGACGATAAGGAGAATACCTTGGTGGACCGGATGGAACGGACGAATCTTGCCATGCAATCTAATAACAGAAGTACTATATCGGAAGATTTGATTGAGTGTTTATCGATGGTTATTCATTGATTTTGATATATTTGCACACTATTATTATTTTTGTAGGAGATCATAAAAATCTTATACTGTAGCATGGCAGGATACGGATTTCCACTTATGCTGAAGTTCATCGTCGGACAATTGTAAATGTATTTATCCGGCCAACGTATTCACCCACACAGCACTTTATATTTCAGAAATATTTCAGGTATGATTCATCTGAAACATGTTATATTTCATTGAAATGTTTCGGAAACATTTCAGAAATGTGTAAATGTCCGCGATATAACCAACTTTACACTTCTGACACATTTCTGAAATATTTCTTGAATATTTCATAAATATCTCAGTAACATATCCGAAATCTTTCTGCCATGTATCCCGGTTATACTTCAGTTATATGCCTGAAATATTTCTTTGATCTTTTCCACTGTTTCTGACACATTTCTGAAATGTTTCCACACATATTTCAGACATGTTTCTAACATATTTCTGAAATATTTTCGGACATCTTTCAGACATGTTTCTGATATGTATCGACAACGTAACATTCCTAAATGTCGATAACATAACAATTCTATGTTTCAGCGATATGATATGATACTCACATTTGTCGACGACATTGCATTAGTACCGAGGATATAAAAAAATATTCTGTTTGAATTATTATTCTGTTTTTTTTTTTTTTAATTTGAATTCTCTGACGGTTTTTCCGTAGAATCCAATATAAAACAAAACTGATCGTGAGTATAACCCACGATGAGATATAGCGATCAACTTCGATCGCATAAGAAGCTACCCAACACTGCCCAACAGTCGCCTACCTATTATAACACCGGGCACATTTCACTTGCGAGAATAGTGCGCCGCTATGTGGCGATACTTCGAACTTGTTGTTACGTAACAGATATGTATCAGATACATGAATGAGACATCACAATGTTATGTAGACTTAGAATCAATCGACATATTTCCGTAACACTTCAGAAATAGTGACGATGTTATATTGCATCCGAAATGTTACAGAAACATTGCGAAAATTATGAAAATGTGCGTTCCAACAGACATATTTCCGCAACGTTTCAGAAATATAAAAAATGTAATATCGCATCTGTAATGTTTCGGAAAAATGGCAAAAATCATGAAAATGTGTGTTCCAATCGACATATTTCAGCAACGTTCCAGCAACATACAAAACGTTATGTCGCATCCGAAATATTGCGGAAATATTGCAAAAATTATGGAAATGTGCGTTTCAACCGACATATTTCCACAACGTTTCAGTAACATGAAAAATGTTATATGGCTATTGACATCTGTCAGGAACGTTTCTGAAATAATGAAAATGTTATGTTACATCTGGAATATTGCGGAAACATTTCGGTAATGTTGAAAATGTTATATTGCTGTTGACATCTATCAGCAACGTTTCAGAAATATTCTCAAGTTATGTTATGAATCTGAAACATTGAAACATTTCGAAATATTTCTGAAATATAACGTGCCGTGTGGGCACAAGGGAAGACCGGTTAAATTTTGAAAATCGCAGATGTCATATGAAAAAATCCTTCCAGCAGTTTTTGAGTAATATAGACTGTGAAAAAATATTTCAGCCTCCTGCGATGAAAGTTCAAGCGCAAGGGACCTTTCAAAAAAGATTTCGCCCACTGCTACCAAAATATCTTGCGTCTACACTTCCACCGCAGGAGGCTTACATTTTTTTCTGGCACCCCATACTGCCGTTATTTCAAAAGTATTGAGCGGACTTTTTTATACACCTCTTTTTAATATTTCAAGAACTAGAAACCTATTTTGGCCCAAAATTGCATCGAAGTCTCCCCTTAAAAACGGAACCTTCAGTATCCCGTGTAGAAATTGTGTCCGGGCGCCAAGTGGGGCCAAGTTAATTTTCCTCGTTATACTTTTGGCCCAAGTTTGGTTGTCCGTATAGGGCCAATATCCGAATATAACGCTTTTTTTGTTTGGCCCCATACGGGTTCTCTAACTTGGGCCAACATTAGTAGCCAAACAAGGGCCAACTTTAGATGTCAAACTTGGGCCAATAATAAAATGTAACGCTTTTTTTGTTTGGCCCTATATGGGAATTTAAGCTTGGGCCTACATTGGTAGCCAAACAAGGGCCAACTTTGGATCCCGAAATTGGGCCTGTATACGTTGACAAACTTGGGCACAAACTGGCCGATAAACTTGGACCTAGAATGTACGGCAACCTTGGGCCTTTATTGGCTGTATTTTCCGATGCCCCATCAATTATAAAAATATTTCAAAAAATTTAGGCTGGAAGTTCTTCTTCCGGTATCACTTCCAAACGATCCGATTTCAATTAAGTGACGATGATTCACTTTTTTTCTAATGAATCGCTGAGTTTGATCAAATAAAAATTTTCATGTCCGCCACCGGTCTCGAACCTGCTACCCTCCGATCTTCCACTTATGAATCCAGTACGCTGTCCGCACGACCACCAGGTCTTTGTTAACATCGAGCTACGAATCAAAAATTTATAGTATTGGGAGGAACAGTGGACACAAACTTGAAAGACAGACGATTATAGTTATTTAGATGAGCAGAGAATGTCGCAATGTCATAATCATATACTTTCCCATACAACCCAACTAGCCCAAATTAGGTCTAAGCTGGGCACAGGCTTGAAAACTCCGGACAAAATCAATTGTAATGCCTGGATGAACCCTAGAACTTGGCCGAAGTTTGGTAAAGGTCAGGAAATTAGCCTGGACAGAATAAACTTGGATACCCAAATCAGCCCCAACTTGGCCCAAGTTTGGCTAATGTTTGCGGAATGTAGTTAAATTTAGTTTGGAATTACAAATAAGCCCCCATTAGGTCCCAGTTTGGCGCGAGTTTGGACAAACCAAACAATTTCGGCATCAATTGATGGGGATTTCCCGAGTAGGGCCCCGCTTGGTCAAAGGTGTGCGAAATGGAGTTAAATTCAGTTTGGAATTCCAAATAAGCCCCCGTTAGGTCGCAGTTTGGCGCGAGTTTGGACAAACCAAACAATTTCGGCATCCATTGATAGGGATTTCCCGAGTAGGGCCCAGCTTGGTCAAAGGTGTGCGAAATGGAGTTAAATTCAGTTTGGAATTCCAAATAAGCCCCCGTTAGGTCCCAGTTTGGCGCGAGTTTGGAAAACCCGAACAATTCTGGCATTATTTACTGAGGATTTCCCGACTAGGCCCCCGCTTGGTCAAAGGTGTGCGAAATGGAGATAAATTCAGTTTGGAATTCCAAATAAGCCCCCGGTAGGTCCCAACTTGGCGCGAGTTTGGAAAACCCGAACAATTCTGGCATTATTTACTGAGGATTTCCCGACTAGGCCCCGCTTGGTCAAAGTTGTGCGAAATGGCGTTAAATTCAGTTTGGAATTCCAAATAAGTCCCCATTAGGTCCCAGTTTGGCGTGAGTTCGGAAAAAACGAACATTTTTTGCATAAATAGATGAGGACTACCCGAGTGGGCCCTAGTTTGGCAGAAGATTGGCAAAACCAGAAGAAATTTAGTCTGGACGGATAAAGAAGGCCCAACTAGGTCCCACTTTGGCAGTAGATGGGCAAATCCGGACAAAATTAATCCAGGATTCCTCAAGAAGCCCTGCATAGGCCCCAGTTTGGAAACAGTGTGGAACCCCTGTTGAGGAAGCCCTGATTACGCCTGACCGGGGCCCTTTCGTCAGTCTTGGATGCCTAACCAATTTTCTACACGGGTAAGCGAACGCAAAGTAGGCCCCAGTTCGGCAAAAGTTTGGCAAAGCAGGATAAATTTAGTGTGGCCAGACAAGTTATCACCAATCAGGTCCTACTGTGGCGAAACTTAGGGAAACCAGGACAAATTTAGATAAGCTTGATATGTAATCCCAAAGTAGGCCCCAGTTCGGTAAAAGTTTGGCAAAAGCAGAATAAATTCAGTGCTGCGAGATAAGCAAATCCCGATCAGGACCTACTTTGGCAAAAGTTAGGAAAACCAAGAGAATTTCAGTTCGGCTAGTTAAGCGAACCCAAAGTAGGCCCCAGTTCGGCAAAAGTTTGGCAAAGCAGGATAAATTTAGTGTGGCCAGACAAGTTATCACCAATCAGGTCCTACTGTGGCGAAACTTAGGGAAACCAGGACAAATTTAGATAAGCTTGATATGTAATCCCAAAGTAGGCCCCAGTTCGGTAAAAGTTTGGCAAAAGCAGAATAAATTCAGTGCTGCCAGATAAGCAAATCCCGATCAGGACCTACTTTGGCAAAAGTTAGGAAAACCAAGAGAATTTCAGTTCGGCTAGTTAAGCGAACCCAAAGTAGGCCCCAGTTCGGCAAAAGTTTGGCAAAGCAGGATAAATTTAGTGTGGCCAGACAAGTTATCACCAATCAGGTCCTACTGTGGCGAAACTTAGGGAAACCAGGACAAATTTAGATAAGCTTGATATGTAATCCCAAAGTAGGCCCCAGTTCGGTAAAAGTTTGGCAAAAGCAGAATAAATTCAGTGCTGCCAGATAAGCAAATCCCGATCAGGACCTACTTTGGCAAAAGTTAGGAAAACCAAGAGAATTTCAGTTCGGCTAGTTAAGCGAACCCAAAGTAGGCCCCAGTTTGGCAAAAGTTTGGCAAAGCAGGATAAATTTAGTGTGGCCAGACAAGTTATCACCAATCAGGTCCTACTGTGGCGAAACTTAGGGAAACCAGGACAAATTTAGATAAGCTTGATATGTAATCCCAAAGTAGGCCCCAGTTCGGTAAAAGTTTGGCAAAAGCAGAATAAATTTAGTGTGGCCAGACAAGTAAACCCCGATCAGGTCCTACTTCGGTGAAACTTAGGGAAACCAAGAAAAAATTAGATTGGCTGGAAAAGGTAAACTCCAACAAGGCCCCAGTTTGGCGAATGTTGAGCAAAAACATAACAAATTAAGCCTGGACCGCCAAGCTCACCCCAGTTAGGCCCCACTTTGGTAATCATCAGGCAGGCCTGGACAAATTTGATTTGGAATCCTAAACGATGCCTGCATAGGCCCTCGTTCTGTAACAGTGTGGAAATCCCTATTGAGGAAGCCCCGGCAACGCCTAACTAGAGCCCAATTTTAATCTAGGATGCCCCACTAATTTTCTACACGGGAACCTTCAATATATTACCCTAGTATCGCATTCTCAGTACATGTTTTCTATGTTACACCCAAAATCAAACACTGATACAAGTATTCTCCGCAACGACTACCTACTAAGTGATATTCATAGAAATGAATGTGAAAATACTGACAACCGAATTGATACGGCGAGCTAGGAACATCAGAAACCCTATCGAGTGAGCATAGCGTACGGGACCAATTAACAGCTAGTGAATCGAAATTCTGCAAAAAGTAGTGATATACCCCCAAAAAGCACCTCTGGTGCAAAAACCTTTCGCCAAGTACATTAATGTGATCTGTCTACAAAAAATCTATGAAGAAAAATTTGCCTTCAACAAAAAATAATTCTTCAAAAATACCTACCAACAAAAATTCGTCTTCAACAAAACTCGACCTTCAAAAAATTTTTCTAAAAATAGAATTGATATCAGATACAACTGCCAAGCACAACACATGAAAATTAAATTAGAGTAAACGGCATTGTTCTCGTTTGCCGGCTACGCTCGCTCACTCGATTGGTTTTTCATAATTATTGTGAAACAAAATTCGAGGAAAAAAAAAATTGGAGAAAAAAGTTTGGGGAGTGGTACTTGGCGGGCCAGGTGTGGGTAAATGCAGGAGTATTCATTCAGGTCCCCATGTCCCATTTTTATACATTGCTATGATGGCCCACCAAGTACCACTCCCCAAACTTTTTTCTCCAATTTTTTTCCTCGAATTTTGTTTCACAATAATTATGAAAAACCAATCGAGTGAGCGAGCGTAGCGAGCAAACGAGAACAATGCCGTTTACTCTAATTTCATTTTCATGTGTTGTGCTTGGCAGTTGTATCTGATATCAATTCTATTTTCAGAAAAATTTGTTGAAGGTCGAGTTTTGTTGAAGACGAATTTTTGTTGGTAGGTATTTTTGAAGAAATATTTTTTGTTGAAGGCAAATTACCCGTGAAGGTAAAAGAAAAAAATGGAACTATCCTGAGTGAACGAGATTAAATATCAACAGTTATACACTTTGAAAATGATCGTTCTGTGTTGGAATCTTAATAATGATTCATCAATTATTGGAACTTTCCAGTATGATTCATTTATCAAAATAATTAAAAATGGAGCAACGTTATATTATTGATTAACAAGAAATCTATGATCTGAAAAAATTGCATGACTCATTAAATATGTAATAAATAGAGTAGTAGTATCCCATTACAAATTACTGTAATGATGCGCAATGGGGTGGTATCGCATTAATGACTGGAAATATGATAGATAATGCAGCGAATTTGGATTGATAATTACCAAAATAATTCGTAATGGGAAGAATTCGCATTAATAATTACCAAACTAATGCGTAATGAGAAGAATTTGCATTAATAATTAGCAAAGTAATGAGTAATGGGAAAAATTTGCATTATTGATTAAAAAGTAGATGGGTTTTATCGATATTTTCGATACGGGCTGCCAACTTCATGTAAGATGAGATGCCAACTTCATGTAAGACGAGGTTCGGCCGACTTCGTGTAAGATATTCCAATTTCAAGTAAGACATGTAATCGAGCGTGCAATACCGGCTGCCGACTTCATGTCTCAGTAATCGAGCGTACACAAATTGCCGCGGTTATCGGGAGTTGCTTTGTGCTAATTTATTTTCAGTTACGTTAATTCAAACGAATATTGAAAGTTAAAAAGTAATACATAACGAGTCGAAATAACAAAATAAGGACGAACGAATATTGAAAGTCAATAAGTAATACACAAAGAGTAGAAATAACAAAATAAGGACAGTATAAATTAGACGAAAAGCATGAATCCGGAGCTCACGGAATATATTTCACGAAGAGAAAATGAAAATCAATTTCTTATCAAGAAAATAATAAGAGGGTCAATTAATCAAGGAAATAAGATCTCTTCCGACTTTAGTAGGGGAAGGCAATGCACAGCTAATGCTGCTACAGCTCTGGTAATGTCTACTGTAACAAATCCGTTACATTGGACAAGTCAAAGTATTGACAACCTCCTTAAAATTGGAGATAAACTGTATATTAGTAGTAGGCTCGCACGTGATAATGAAGTTCATCCGAATACAATAAATCAGAATATCTGGCTGCATCTGATTTACAACCTAAAAAGTATTGTGATCAATTCAATGAGTCATACGTTAGAATTCGGAGACATAATATTTGGCCATCGGTTTGACGATAACAGTGAGATTGGTATGCCTAATTTGAAAAACGCGTTAGTTTATCTGTTCACAAATTTTATGTGTGGTATACTAACGATTAACGGAATATCAGTAGCAATTGGGAAACTTGATAACCAATTTTGGATGTTTGATTCATATTCGAGGGATAATTTCGCGAAACCGTGTTCTGATGGAAAAGCTTGCTCAGTATTGGTAGATTCAATGCAATCATTATACTCA
>JAEUYN010002243.1:0-194122 GCA_018257835.1 Euura lappo
TCGCGTAATTTTGACAGGTGATTGAATTTTTTTCGAACCAAAGTTAGCCAACTTGTGACCAGAAGAGTGTAGGAAAGTAGAAAAAGGCCGTCCGAGTACGACAGGCCGTTTCTGGACACGAATTCGCGTATTTTTGACGCGTGATTAAATTTTTTTCGAACCAAAGTCAGCGAACTTGTGACCAGAAGAGTATAGGAAAGTAGAAAAAGGCCTTCTTAGTACGACAGGCCGTTTCTGGACACAAACTCGCGTATTTTTGACGCGTGATTAAATTTTTTTTGAACCAAAGTCAGCGAACTTGTGACCAGAAGAGTGTAGGAAAGTAGAAAAAGGCCTTCTTAGTACGACAGGCCGTTTCTGGACACAAATTCGCGTATTTTTGACGCGTGATTAAATTTTTTTTGAACCAAAGTCAGCGAACTTCTGACCAGAAGAGTGTAGGAAAGTAGAAAAAGGCCGTCCGAGTACGACAGGCCGTTTCTGGACACGAATTCGCGTATTTTTGACGCGTGATTAAATTTTTTTTGAACCAAAGTCAGCGAACTTGTGACCAGAAGAGTGTAGGAAAGTAGAAAAAGGCCTTCTTAGTACGACAGGCCGTTTCTGGACACGAATTCGCGTATTTTTGACGCGTGATTAAATTTTTTTCGAACCAAAGTCAGCGAACTTGTGACCAGAAGAGTGTAGGAAAGTAGAAAAAGGCCGTCCCAGTACGACAGGCCGTTTCTGGACACGAATTCGCGTATTTTTGACGCGTGATTACATTTTTTTCGAACCAAAGTCAGCGCACTTGTGACCAGAAGAGTGTAGGAAAGTAGAAAAACGCCGTCCCAGTACGACAGGCCGTTTCTGGACACGAATTCGCGTATTTTTGACGCGTGATTAAATTTTTTTTGAACCAAAGTCAGCGAACTTGTGACCAGAAGAGTGTAGGAAAGTAGAAAAAGGCCTTCTTAGTACGACAGGCCGTTTCTGGACACAAATTCGCGTATTTTTGACGCGTGATTAAATTTTTTTTGAACCAAAGTCAGCGAACTTCTGACCAGAAGAGTGTAGGAAAGTAGAAAAAGGCCGTCCGAGTACGACAGGCCGTTTCTGGACACGAATTCGCGTATTTTTGACGCGTGATTAAATTTTTTTTGAACCAAAGTCAGCGAACTTGTGACCAGAAGAGTGTAGGAAAGTAGAAAAAGGCCGTCCGAGTACGACAGGCCGTTTCTGGACACGAATTCGCGTATTTTTGACGCGTGATTAAATTTTGTTCGAACCAAAGTCATCGAACTTGTGACCAGAAGAGTGCAGGAAAGCAGAAAAAGGCCGTGCGAGTACGACAGGCCGTTTCTGGACACAAATTCGCGTATTTTTGACGCGTGATTAAATTTTCTTCGAACCAAAGTCAGCGAACTTGTGACCAGAAGAGTGTAGGAAAGTAGAAAAAGGCCGTCCCAGTACGACAGGCCGTTTCTGGACACGAATTCGCGTGTTTTTAACGCGTGATTAAATATTTTTCGAACCAAAGTCAGCGAACTTGTGACCAGAAGAGTGTAGGAAAGTAGAAAAAGGCCGTCCGAGTACGACAGGCCGTTTCTGGACACGAATTCGCGTATTTTTGACGCGTGATTAAATTTTTTTCGAACCAAAGTCAGCGAACTTGTGACCAGAAGAGTGTAGGAAAGTAGAAAAAGGCCGTCCGAGTACGACAGGCCGTTTCTGGACACAAATTCGCGTATTTTTGACGCGTGATTAAATTTTTTTTGAACCAAAGTCAGCAAACTTGTGACCAGAAGAGTGTAGGAAAGTAGAAAAAGGCCGTCCCAGTAGGACAGGCCGTATCTGGACACGAATTCGCGTATTTTTGACGCGTGATTAAATTTTTTTCGAACCAAAGTCAGCGAACTTGTGACCAGAAGAGTATAGGAAAGTAGAAAAAGGCCTTCTTAGTACGACAGGCCGTTTCTGGATACAAATTCGCGTATTTTTGACTCGTGATTGAATTTTTTTCGAACCAAAGTCAGCGAACTTGTGACCAGAAGAGTGTAGGAAAGTAGAAAAAGGCCGTCCGAGTACGACAGGCCGTTTCTGGACACGAAATCGCGTATTTTTGACAGGTGATTGAATTTTTTTCGAACCAAAGTCAGCGAACTTGTGACCAGAAGAGTGTAGGAAAGTAGAAAAGGCCTTCTTAGTACGACAGGCCGTTTCTGGACACAAACTCGCGTATTTTTGACGCGTGATTAACTTTGAACCAAAGTCAGCGAACTTGTGACCAGAAGAGCGTAGAAAGTAGAAAAGGCTCCTTTCTTAGTACGACAGGCCGTTTCTGATCAATGAATTCGCGTATTTTTGACGCGTGATTAAATTTTTTCGAACCAAAGTCAGCGCGAATCCTAGACCAGAAGAGTGGTAGGAAAGTAGAAAGGCCGTCCGAGCATGACAGGCCGTTTCTGGACACGAATTCGCGTATTTTTGACGCGTGATTAAATTTTTTCGAACCAAAGTCAGCGAACTTAGACCAGCGAGTATAGAAAGTAGAAAAGCGCCCTTAGTACGACAGGCCGTTTCTGACACAAATTCGCGTATTTTTGACGCGTGATTAAATTTTTTTTGAACCAAAGTCAGCGAACTTGTGACCAGAAGTGTGTAGGAAAGTAGAAAAAGGCCGTCCGAGTACGACAGGCCGTTTCTGGACACAAATTCGCGTATTTTTGACGCGTGATTAAATTTTTTTTGAACCAAAGTCAGCAAACTTGTGACCAGAAGAGTGTAGGAAAGTAGAAAAAGGCCGTCCCAGTAGGACAGGCCGTATCTGGACACGAATTCGCGTATTTTTGACGCGTGATTAAATTTTTTTCGAACCAAAGTCAGCGAACTTGTGACCAGAAGAGTATAGGAAAGTAGAAAAAGGCCTTCTTAGTACGACAGGCCGTTTCTGGACACAAATTCGCGTATTTTTGACGCGTGATTAAATTTTTTTTGAACCAAAGTCAGCAAACTTGTGACCAGAAGAGTGTAGGAAAGTAGAAAAAGGCCGTCCCAGTACGACAGGCCGTATCTGGACACAAATTCGCGTATTTTTGACGCGTGATTAAATTTTTTTTGAACCAAAGTCAGCGAACTTGTGACCAGAAGAGTGTAGGAAAGTAGAAAAAGGCCGTCCGAGTACGACAGGCCGTCTCTGGACACGAATTCGCGTATTTTTGACGCGTGATTAAATTTTTTTCGAACCAAAGTCAGCGAACTTGTGACCAGAAGAGTATAGGAAAGTAGAAAAAGGCCTTCTTAGTACGACAGGCCGTTTCTGGATACAAATTCGCGTATTTTTGACGCGTGATTAAATTTTTTTCGAACCAAAGTCAGCGAACTTGTGACCAGAAGAGTGTAGGAAAGTAGAAAAAGGCCGTCCCAGTACGGCAGGCCGTTTCTGGACACGAATTCGCGTATTTTTGACGCGTGATTAAATTTTTTCGAACCAAAGTGAAGGGAACTTGTGACCAGAAGAGTGTAGGAAAGTAGAAAAACGCCGTCCGAGTACGACAGGCCGTTTCTGGACACGAATTCGCGTATTTTTGACGCGTGATTAAATTTTTTTCGAACCAAAGTCAGCGAACTTGTGACCAGAAGAGTGTAGGAAAGTAGAAAAAAGCCGTCCGAGTACGACAGGCCGTTTCTGGACACGAATTCGCGTATTTTTGACTCGTGATTAAATTTTTTTCGAACCAGTCAGCGAACTTGTGACCAGAAGAGTATAGAGCAGAAAAAGGCCTCTTAGTACGACAGGCCGTTCTGGACACGAATTCGCGTATTTTGACGCGCGTGATTAATTTTTCGAACCAAAGTCACGAACTTGTGACCAGAAGAGTGTAGGAAAGTAGAAAAAGGCCGTCCGAGTACGACAGGCCGTTTCTGGACACGAATTCGCGTATTTTTGACTCGTGATTGAATTTTTTTCGAACCAAAGTCAGCGAACTTGTGACCAGAAGAGTGTAGGAAAGTAGAAAAACGCCGTCCGAGTACGACAGGCCGTTTCTGGACACGAATTCGCGTATTTTTGACGCGTGATTAAATTTTTTTCGAACCAAAGTCAGCGAACTTGTGACCAGAAGAGTATAGGGAGTAGAAAAGGCCTTCTTAGCAATGACAGGTCACTTAATACAAATTCAAGCGTATTTTGACGTGATTCAATTTTTCGCGAATCAAAGTCAGCGAACTTGTGACCAGAAGAGTGTAGAAAAGTAGAAAAAGGTCATCTGCGTACGCTACACAGAGTCTGGACACGAATTCGCGCATTTTGTACGAGTGATTCAATTTTTCGCGAATCAAAGTCAGCGAACTTGTGACCAGAAGAGTGTAGGAAAGTAGAAAAAGGCCGTCCCAGTACGACAGGCCGTTTCTGGACACGAATTCGCGTATTTTTGACGCGTGATTAAATTTTTTTTCGAACCAAAGTCAGCGAACTTGTGACCAGAAGAGTATAGGAAAGTAGAAAAAGGCCTTCTTAGTACGACAGGCCGTTTCTGGACACAAATTCGCGTATTTTTGACGCGTGATTAAATTGTTTTTGAACCAAAGTCAGCGAACTTGTGACCAGAAGAGTGTAGGAAAGTAGAAAAAGGCCGTCCGAGTACGACAGGCCGTTTCTGGACACGAATTCGCGTATTTTTGACGCGTGATTAAATTTTTTTCGAACCAAAGTCGGCGAACTTGTGACCAGAAGAGTGTAGGAAAGTAGAAAAAGGCCGTCCGAGTACGACAGGCCGTTTCTGGACACAAATTCGCGTATTTTTGACGCGTGATTAAATTTTTTTTGAACCAAAGTCAGCGAACTTGTGACCAGAAGAGTGTAGGAAAGTAGAAAAAGGCCGTCCGAGTACGACAGGCCGTTTCTGGACACGAATTCGCGTATTTTTGACGCGTGATTGAATTTTTTTCGAACCAAAGTCAGCGAACTTGTGACCATAAGAGTGTACGAAAGTAGAAATAGGCCGTCCCAGTACTACAGGCCGTTTCTGGACACGAATTCGCGTATTTTTGACGCGTGATTAAATTTTTTTCGAACCAAAGTCAGCGAACTTGTGACCAGAAGAGTGTAGGAAAGTAGAAAAAGGCCGTCCCAGTACGACAGGCCGTTTCGACAATAAATTCGCGTATTTTTGACGCGGCATTAAATTGTTTTTGAATCAAAGTCAGCGAACTTGTGACCAGAAGAGTGTAGGAAAGTAGAAAAAGGCCGTCCGAGTACGACAGGCCGTTTCTGGACACGAATTCGCGTATTTTTGACGCGTGATTAAATTTTTTTTGAACCAAAGTCAGCAAACTTGTGACCAGAAGAGTGTAGGAAAGTAGAAAAAGGCCGTCCCAGTACGACAGGCCGTATCTGGACACAAATTCGCGTATTTTTGACGCGTGATTAAATTTTTTTTGAACCAAAGTCAGCGAACTTGTGACCAGAAGAGTGTAGGAAAGTAGAAAAAGGCCGTCCGAGTACGACAGGCCGTTTCTGGACACGAATTCGCGTATTTTTGACGCGTGATTAAATTTTTTTCGAACCAAAGTCAGCGAACTTGTGACCAGAAGAGTGTAGGAAAGTAGAAAAAGGCCTCTTAGTACGACAGGCCGTTTCTTGACACAAATCGCGTATTTTTGACGCGTGATTAAATTTTTTTGAACCAAAGTCAAAGGGAACTTGTAATTCAGAAGAAAGTATAGGAAAACAGAAAAAGGCCTTCTTAGTACGACAGGCCGTTTGACACAAATTCGCGTATTTTTGACGCGTGATTAAATTTTTTTCGAACCAAAGTCAGCGAACTTGTGACCAGAAGAGTATAGGAAAGTAGAAAAAGGCCGTCCCAGTACGACAGGCCGTATCTGGACACGAATTCGCGTATTTTTGACGCGTGATTAAATTTTTTTCGAACCAAAGTCAGCGAACTTGTGACCAGAAGAGTATAGGAAAGTAGAAAAAGGCCTTCTTAGTACGACAGGCCGTTTCTGGACACAAATTCGCGTATTTTTGACGCGTGATTAAATTGTTTTTGAACCAAAGTCAGCGAACTTGTGACCAGAAGAGTGTAGGAAAGTAGAAAAAGGCCGTCCGAGTACGACAGGCCGTTTCTGGACACGAATTCGCGTATTTTTGACGCGTGATTAAATTTTTTTTGAACCAAAGTCAGCGAACTTGTGACCAGAAGAGTGTAGGAAAGTAGAAAAAGGCCTTCTTAGTACGACAGGCCGTTTCTGGACACGAATTCGCGTATTTTTGAAGCGTGATTAAATTTTTTTCGAACCAAAGTCAGCGAACTTGTGACCAGAAGAGTGTCGGAAAGTAGAAAAAGGCCGTCCGAGTACGACAGGCCGTTTCTGGACACGAATTCGCGTATTTTTGACGCGTGATTAAATTTTTTTCGAACCAAAGTCAGCGAACTTGTGACCAGAAGAGTATAGGAAAGTAGAAAAAGGCCTTCTTAGTACGACAGGCCGTTTCTGGACACGAATTCGCGTATTTTTGACGCGTGATTAAATTTTTTTCGAACCAAAGTCAGCGAACTTGTGACCAGAAGAGTGTAGGAAAGTAGAAAAAGGCCGTCCCAGTACGATGGCTGTTTCTGGACACGAATTCGTTATTTTTGATGCGTGATTAAATTTTTTTCGAACCAAAGTCAGCGAACTCTAGACCAGAAGAGAGAAAAGTAGAAAAAGGCCTTCTTAGTACGACAGGCCGTTTCTGACAATAAATTCATTTTTGACGGCATTAAATTTTGAACCAAAGTCAGCAAACTTGTGACCAGAAGAGGTAGGAAAGCAGAAAAGGCCGTCCCAGTACGATGGTGGCCGTATCTGGACACAAATCTGGGCGTATTTTACGCGTGATTAAATTTTTTTTGAACCAAAGTCAGCGAACTTAGACCAGAAGAGGTAGGAAAGTAGAAAAAGGCCTTCTTAGTACGACAGGCCGTTTCTGGATACAAATTCGCGTATTTTTGACGCGTGATTAAATTTTTTTTGAACCAAGTCAGCGAACTTGTGACCAGAAGAGTGTAGGAAAGTAGAAAAAGGCCGTCCCAGTACGACAGGCCGTTTCTGGACACAAATTCGCGTATTTTTGACGCGTGATTAAATTTTTTTTGAACCAAAGTCAGCGAACTTGTGACCAGAAGAGTGTAGGAAAGTAGAAAAAGGCCTTCTTAGTACGACAGGCCGTTTCTGGACACAAATTCGCGTATTTTTGACGCGTGATTAAATTTTTTTCGAACCAAAGTCAGCGAACTTGTGACCAGAAGAGTGTAGGAAAGTAGAAAAAGGCCAGTACGACAGGCCGTTTCTGGATACAAATTCGCGTATTTTTGACGCGTGATTAAATTTTTTTTGAACCAAAGTCAGCGAACTTGTGACCAGAAGAGTGTAGGAAAGTAGAAAAAGGCCGTCCGAGTACGACAGGCCGTTTCTGGACACGAATTCGCGTATTTTTGACGCGTGATTAAATTTTTTTCGAACCAAAGTTAGCGAACTTGTGACCAGAAGAGTATAGGAAAGTAGAAAAAGGCCTTCTTAGTACGACAGGCCGTTTCTGGACACAAATTCGCGTATTTTTGACGCGTGATTAAATTTTTTTTGAACCAAAGTCAGCGAACTTGTGACCAGAAGAGTGTAGGAAAGTAGAAAAAGGCCGTCTGAGTACGACAGGCCGTTTCTGGACACGAATTCGCGTATTTTTGACGCGTGATTAAATTTTTTTCGAACCAAAGTCAGCGAACTTGTGACCAGAAGAGTGTAGGAAAGTAGAAAAAGGCCGTCCGAGTACGACAGGCCGTTTCTGGACACGAATTCGCGTATTTTTGACGCGTGATTAAATTTTTTTCGAACCAAAGTCAGCGAACTTGTGACCAGAAGAGTGTAGGAAAGTAGAAAAAGGCCGTCCCAGTACGACAGGCCGTTTCTGGACACGAATCGCGTATTTTTGACGCGTGATTAAATTTTTTTTGAACCAAAGTCAGCGAACTTGTGACCAGAAGAGTGTAGGAAAGTAGAAAAAGGCCGTCCGAGTACGACAGGCCGTTTCTGGACACGAATTCGCGTATTTTTGACGCGTGATTAAATTTTTTTCGAACCAAAGTCAGCGAACTTGTGACCAGAAGAGTGTAGGAAAGTAGAAAAAGGCCGTCCCAGTACGACAGGCCGTTTCTGGACACGAATTCGCGTATTTTTGACGCGTGATTAAATTTTTTTCGAACCAAAGTCAGCGAACTTGTGACCAGAAGAGTGTAGGAAAGTAGAAAAAGGCCGTCCGAGTACGACAGGCCGTTTCTGGACACGAATTCGCGTATTTTTGACGCGTGATTAAATTTTTTTCGAACCAAAGTCAGCGAACTTGTGACCAGAAGAGTGTAGGAAAGTAGAAAAAGGCCGTCCCAGTACGACAGGCCGTTTCTGGACACGAATTCGCGTATTTTTGACGCGTGATTAAATTTTTTTCGAACCAAAGTCAGCGAACTTGTGACCAGAAGAGTGTAGGAAAGTAGAAAAAGGCCGTCCCAGTACGACAGGCCGTTTCTGGACACGAATTCGCGTATTTTTGACGCGTGATTAAATTTTTTTCGAACCAAAGTCAGCGAACTTGTGACCAGAAGAGTGTAGGAAAGTAGAAAAAGGCCGTCCGAGTACGACAGGCCGTTTCTGGACACGAATTCGCGTATTTTTGACGCGTGATTAAATTTTTTTTCGAACCAAAGTCAGCGAACTTGTGACCAGAAGAGTGTAGGAAAGTAGAAAAAGGCCGTCCGAGTACGACAGGTCGTTTCTGGACACGAATTCGCGTATTTTTGACGCGTGATTAAATTTTTTTCGAACCAAAGTCAGCGAACTTGTGACCAGAAGAGTGTAGGAAAGTAGAAAAAAGCCGTCCGAGTACGACAGGCCGTTTCTGGACACGAATTCGCGTATTTTTGACTCGTGATTAAATTTTTTTCGAACCAGTCAGCGAACTTGTGACCAGAAGAGTGTAGGAAAGTAGAAAAAGGCCGTCCGAGTACGACAGGCCGTTTCTGGACACGAATTCGCGTATTTTTGACTCGTGATTGAATTTTTTTCGAACCAAAGTCAGCGAACTTGTGACCAGAAGAGTATAGGAAAGTAGAAAAAGGCCTTCTTAGTACGACAGGCCGTTTCTGGACACGAATTCGCGTATTTTTGACGCGTGATTAAATTTTTTTCGAACCAAAGTCAGCGAACTTGTGACCAGAAGAGTGTAGGAAAGTAGAAAAACGCCGTCCGAGTACGACAGGCGGTTTCTGGACACGAAATCGCGTATTTTGGACACGTGATTAAATTTTTTCGAACCAGTGATAAAATCGCGTTTTCGAACGAAAAGGTTCGAAATTTGAATTTTTACGCGTAACGACGCCTGTACACGACGAGTGAAAACATCGCGTTTTCCAACGAAAAGGTCCGAATTTTCAATTTTCACGCGTAACGACGCCTGTACACGACGAGTTTTCGATCGAAAAAACGTGAAATTCGATTCTTTTTTCCTTCACCAACTCCGACCAACGACGACTAACGACTGTATATAATGAGTGAAAAAATCGCGTTTTCGAACGATAATTTCTCAAATTCGATTTTTCATTCACCAAACGCGATGGTTTCCCTTATCTTCTCAGTTGCTTTCAGAATGCAAACTAAATATACTTTTTTGAAAAATTATGTCAACTTATACTATATATATCATCTTGTAGCTGGGACCCCTCTTGTTTAACAATCACTATCATATAATTTAGTTAGTCTGATAACCAAAGGAAGAATCGTCAATAACATCAGATAGGTCCCGCGAGCTAATTTTTCGGACTTCTTCTTGCATTTTTTTCATATAGTTTTTTTCTGAGTTGAGATATCGGGTATGGCCTTGCATAGTCTTCTTCCTGGCATTCAAAAGATTCGATTTCACTATACTGACGAGTTGGAAAATATGATTCGGAACCCGTGTTAAAAGCAAAAGAAGTTGTGGGTAGCTGTACGCCCAGGGTGGACCTCAGCGGGTTAATTTATCGATAAATTATGTAGAAAATTGAAAATAAATTTCTCGCGTGTACGGCCGCCAAACTGTGTCAGTCGGTGCATCTGTTCATAAATGTTCCCACCGTAAATTAGAATAATAGTTGGAAATAACGATTGATCTGCATCGAAAAATCATTAATCAAAATAAAGTCATTTGTCATCAGTTTCGAGATGACATTTAAGGTAAAATAATTTAAAAATAAAAAAAACTCGCGCCGTGACGACCGAATCACTGGGCCAGTCAGTCGGTAAACCCGGGTACGGACTGAGTGTATATGTCTGTCCATAGATGTCCCCACCGGTCTTCCGTGAGTAGCCGATAGAAAAAAACACGACCCAATCTTCTGTATTGCATAACCTCGGTATAACCGGTGGTTTTGCGTCGTGAATAGAAAAGAAAAATGTCTGCCCTGAGTTAGATAGTCTGCGATAATTGATACAATACAATATTCGGATAATGGATTGAATTTTATCTGAAGTGAGTCCCTTACAATAGTAAATATTCGATAAAGTAGTACTAAAAGTGACGAATAAAGAATCGAGTAATTTTTGTGAGCGGGAAGATAAAAAAAAAAAACAGTAAAAATGTCGTCGAGGGGAAAACGTTACGACAACGTTGAAGCAATAACCGAGAGTTCTTCGGAGGAAGAATACGAGCGTGATCGGTCAATATACAACAAAAATTCTGACGAGAGCTGCGATTCGATGAAAATGTCGCGAAAGGCCGCCGACACGTCGTCCAGTTCGTACGACGTGGCCAAACGAGGTCGCGGCCACTCGAGGAGGCCTTGCATGAACAAGAACGCCCAAGCAGCCCGAGAGAACAGAATAAGGAAAAAGAAGCACCTGGAACAGGTAGAGAACAAACTATCGTTTTATCAGCAAAAGAACAAAAGTCTCGTTAGCGTTATTCAGAAACAGGACGTCGACATTAAGAAATTAAAGGGCGAGGTTACCTACCTCAGATGCATCCTTAAAAACAACACAAACATCACCGCCTTGTTGCGATCCATGAACGACGGGCTGAGCAAAACCCCCAGAGCCAAGAGGGTATCGAAAAATACGCACTCGGAGTTCGATCATACCTACACGATACCCGAGACCCAGGGCGACGAGGAGGAGAACGGAGACGGGATATCGTTGGATTTTGAAAAGGAAAAATCGCCGTCGTCCGTGTTCACGGAGTCCGGAAAATTGTTCAGCGACAACGTATCAGATAACGAAACGATGGACGAATGGTCAAGACTGAGCGTAAATATTTATGACAATTTTCAAAGTTTTGACGATGTTTTATGTCCGACGGATAATATGGAAAATTTAAACAATATTTACAACGATACGAACGTTTTGGAACAATTCAGAGACGCTGGGATATGCTTGCACGTCAATTCGGATAAAGTATCTCTGGAATTTTGTTCAATTTGTCACATGAACAGCCTAAACTCGTCCCCGGAATGAACGAACACCTCAAGAAAATTAAGGCGGTTTTATAATTAATCTCCCAATTTTCTACTATTTTCATTTGTTTTATATTCATTAGCAGAATGAATGTGAGTTCGATTCATTTTTCTGTAAAACATTTATAACTAGACGATAAGATGCGACATTGTTTTTTTTTCTTTATTTCGTTGTAAATAGTTTATAAAAAAAAGAAAAAATGTTCGTTGCAACGTCGGCGATGAAACGCTACCGATTATATTTAATACCGATTGGATGTTAGATGTATTAATTTAGGCTATAATCATCCTCCGAGAGTGTAAAAAATGTTTACTTTTCCAGAACAGTGGATTGGCAGAGTTTACACGGCTGTGTTGGGGATATTATTAAAAGGTGGGCGTCGATGAAAATTCTTTGGCGAGGCCTGATTTAGCTGGTTAAAATCATTGATGATCGCATAATTAAACGTGTCTAACTACAATTGAAGCAGAAGTATGAAGATTCGTTGCGTAAATTGGATCCAGTTTCGTTAGCTCGATTGAATTGGGGCTAAAATGTGATGAGATTAAATGAAATTGTCGTGGTTTTAACTAGCCTAGGCCTCGCTAGTCAGATATTGTGTCCTATTTGCATAATTCATTGTTTGGGATTGGTTACAGTCCTTGCGTAACAAGTTTGGACTTTTTGGAGCTGCGGTTGGACCTATTGAGTATTGAATAAAATTTCAACATGTCCACAGGTTGAGTATAAGTATCCACACGATTCTTACGTAATACTGTACACACATATAGTTCAGACGTTAAATTCCTCTGCAATACTTTCTGATCGACTCAAGATAACAGAATTCTAAAACAAGAAGATTAGCTCTTCTCGGACAAACTGTACAAGCATCGTTCATATCGGATCGAGTTGAACAGAAAATAACAGATTGTTTCAACTTGTTGTACATTTCTTGCACTTTGTCAATTTTTTTCGCGAGATTTAGTAATCTTCTGATAAAATTCTCGATACATTCTATAGCAAACGACTAGAGGACTAATATTTCAACAGTTTATTTTTCATCGATTGGTGATTTGAGTTTCAGCTACAACCATCAGCGACGATTGAATGAAAACGGAGCTTGCTGTGGTGTCGAATAATTGTCTGGCAACGTTTTAGGAAAAAAATTGTCGAGGTGTATAGTATGAGTATTTAATTAACTATTCAAAAGAATATTACCCAGTTATCAGCTGGTCCTGCTGACTCAGGTTTTTCTCTCGATAGGTAATAAAATTTCCAAACAATTGTGTTTCCATCTCATTTTTACAATCTCGACAACATTTTTGCTATCGAATTTGCCTGACGTTGAGAAAGAAAATGTGTAAGTAAGCTTTTTTACAGCTCTCGGAGGTTCGTTATAGAATTAAACATAATCAATGATGTTTAGTTTAAAATCTTGTTACGCATTAATAAACTAACGCATTTCTTTGGTATAGAGAAATACTTGTAAAATAATCTTTATTAAAGGACACTTGAAAACTGGCAATAATTCTGTTCCATTATTCTCATAGTCAAAAAGCAACTATCAAGAGAGTCTAAAAAAGCGTTTTTCAACTAAATTGCGGATACTTTCTCAGTCAAAGCTCTGATTACAAATGAAGTCTAGAAATTTTTGTAAATGCTAAAACAAGACTTTCGCGATATAGACAGAATAGGTACGTTCCACAGGCTTTCGTTCTTACAACCACTCAACAATCTCTTCCGATTCAATTGGCAAATCGTTGCGTGAGATATTTGTGCATGTAATCATAGACGACCAGCATGATCGCTCCTCCGGGTCCCAAACGAACCACTTTTGGCAACAGTCCCTTGTACAGGGCTCGGAATCTGAAAGAAAGTAATTCAATTAATCAGTCTAAGAAACTAAAAACTAAAATTCATCCATAATTCAGCGATTCCACACGAACCCTTCTTCGCGATAAACTATAGCTACAGTCCTGAATGTTCCTTTGTATTTAACACTATCTGGATTGGGCTGAGGTCCTTGGATACGACTCTTGGCGACGTCGAAGGGAATATTCAGGCACGACGCCATGGTTCCCGATGTGAAACCGATAGCCACCTGCGAGGATTCAAACAGATCACAAGTTTTATCAAAAATATATTTAGGAAAGTTCCAAAATGTACCTTTGTGAAAAATTCTAGCCACGGGTCCTTGTTGATCGGTAAATAGCCTTTGACGGAATGATAAAACCCGAAGTATACAGAGTTGAAGACTGCGTTCCTCAGTACAGTGGCGCTCAGGCCTTTGTAGAGTCCGTTCAGACCGAATCCCTTGGTCCGTATTATTTCCTTCGTGACCAAAAAGGTGGACGGACTCTCCTTCATTTTTTTGCGATTAGACTGTAAGTGTACTTTTATAACTTCGAAGGGATTGACCAGAACTGCTTCCGTTACTCCGGCGAAAAATCCAGCGCATGAAAAAGTCTAAAACACAACATAATCCGGTTGCATTATAGGGATTATCTATATCCTCGCATGCGTCATCCAAGTCACGACACACCTTCCTAGCTCAGGATTTTAAGGGTTTGGGAATCTTAGTGGGTGTTGGGCTCCAAAACTCGTCGATCCTGTAGGCGGTGAAAATCCAAATAGAAGCATAGTATGTGTTAGTATTGCTTTTTCTCGCACAGCTCAAAAAGCCCCGTGAAATAATCTTTACATTCAGGACATGCTGCCGAAGATAATCAACCACGTACCAGAGGCGTTGGGCTGCTTGCGCCGAACAAGAAAAACTGTTTGTATTGTTCGAAGGTGAAGAACTGGAAAGAGAAAACGTTGTTATGGAAGATTAAACAACATCAATTGACTCGTAACAGAGCAGCTCACTTTGACAGCTCGTTTCGGAGTCTCTACGATAATCGGAGGGACGATTCCCTTCCAATACGCCCCGAGTCCTTCGCTGACGTACATTTTCTTCATGCAGTCAACGATGCCTGTGTAATATGTCGGATCTTGGGCGGTGGGTTTGACCTGCAGTTGAAACCGCGTTTTGACGAGGTCCATCGGATGCATGATGCATACTTCTACAAAACCGGCTGATCCTCCGGCTCCTATTTGTATCGCGGCTTGTTTGAGGACGCCGGGACCTTCGCTTTGCTTCGCCATTATTGAAGATTCTATTCCTCTACCTCAAACGATTCCTTTATTCAATAGTTTTGCTCCTACGATCGAGCATCGCAGTATACGCAGTTAACTGAAAACAAAACACGGTGTTTATGGACCTAAAGCTGATTGTGAGTAACGCGAAGAATGAAATCAGCCTTGCGTAACTGATACATGTACACAAGCGTTATCAGTGATACTTGAGACTTTATTATACCAAAGATAACAACAATGGTCAATTTTTCTTCTGCATAAAATATTATGACATATATTCCATCTAATTCCTATAGATACGACGTAACTTTTATACGTTATATTAGTTAGACTGATTATAAATGTCAGAGCTTATCACCTGTGATACGTATATCGCATTGCCTCATTTTATTACGACAATTGAAAAAAAAAACGCTTTAACGCCTAGGGGGGGAAAATACTTGGAGAAAGACGCGTCATTCCGTCGATTTCTCTCACACATATCCCTGTTTATATGTATATGACGTATTATTTTTATTTCTGGATCTACTTCGGTAACTTTATATTTACACTATTAGCGACAATGCGAATGACCTAGTTTAATCTTATCCTGTTTCGATTTTTTTACTTCTACACAACAATAATATGCGTGTTAATTTAAATGTATATACAGGGTGAATTCCTCACGACGATACAGTCTGAAGTTAGCTAGAATCGAAAAATGAGCTTCAATACCGAATCGGATTGGTCAAATGTTTGTTTTTCCAACTTTAGCTAACTTCAGACTGTTCCATCGTTAGGAATTATTCACCCTGTATAGCCGAGTTTCTGACAGTAGAATATCAGCTATAATTACCGATTGTTTATATTCGCACGTAGAATATCGTTGATGAAATTAACACAATGGACTTCGGTACGAATGTCCGTAAATAAATGAAAAGGAGGGAGGTAGTAGTAGGTAGGTATAAATATTCACAAGGTTCCAGCGAGAGCGGCTCACCGCTCGTCACTGACGCTACTCGCCCTTGGTCAAAGTATTTGTATGAAAATCCGCTACTGATGACACCGGGTTCGGGTTATTTTTAAATCCAGGTTCAACACCTGCAGTTTTAACTTTTCGCAAGATTTACCGACTTCTAATAAGATTCTATTTCTATAATAGCCTAAAACCAGCTCATTTCTTCTCCTAGCATCTTCATATCCTAACTGCAATGCATCAATAACAAAGAAATGAAAAAAAAAACGGAGAAATGACGTCATACACCATAGGGCTAACACCTACACGTGGTCTTGACATTTCTTTCTGCTATGCTGTCAAGTGATGATGACAAGCAAATCGCACGCAGATGCGATATTACGTAACGATGATGATACGCAAAATATTTAAACAATAACAAATCGCGTGTGCATTAAATTTAATCTTAATCTCGCATTAAATGTGATTTCGATTATAATTGCGCAAAATTTTATTCATAGCATATTAATCTCATACTCGATGTAATGGTATATTTTCATTGTCTGTAGATAAAAAACCTTGAAATGTTATCATCTCGTGGTATATCTGGCTTTTTTTAGTCTTAACATCAGCTCGAGTAGGATATGCCTGCATATATCGAGTTGTCTATTGAGATTGAAGACATTCACCGTGTACTGGCACACGAGTCTTCGTCGTCATTAGCTACGGTTACTTATTTCATTGGCATGTTTTCTACTTGACGATAAGAGCGAGAGAAAAAAAAACGAATTGATTAACAAACATGGAATTAAGACACAGAAAGGTAAAGTTTACGATCGATAATAAAATAGACAGTTTTCATTTAGAACATTCATTTAAAAAAACATCTTTTTTTATTTCAAATTCAATCATTCTAGAGCCACATGCACGCGGATCTCTTGTTGCCGTTCGAAGTGACGTGGCATTTTCACATATAAAAATTATTATGTCGGACCGTCTCGGCTGCCCGTCGTGTAATCAAATGCTTTATTACATTCATTATCGATAAATTGCCCTCCGCCAAATGCCATACATACCCTATATACCCGTAAGTTTTTCATTAAACGATCTAAAGACTCAAATCACTAATCTAATGTGCGATATTCGTCGCTAACCCGCAACGATCATACACGTACACGTTATGCGTGTAGGCATGTACGTATACACGCGGGAATATACATTTAAAAACAAACACGGTCCACATGAAGAATTTTTTCCGCGCTTTTTTCGTTTTCGCCAATTTACCCAACCGCGGGAAAATCGCTTATCCGTTTCAACAATTATTCCTAACCTACAAATTACCAAATCTGGGATATTCACGTTGCAGTGTTACGTAACTAACGCCACGTTGTATACACAACATCATAATTTACTTCCTAGCTAATACTGAAACGAGTTTTAATCTCCGCGTCTTCGTTACGTAACCGAGTGATAAAATAATTCTGCTTGTAATGCTTCTCGATTATTTCGACAACACTTTCAGCTGGCTATCACGTATCCCTGCGGTACGACAAAGTAATTTAAATTTCAATCGTTTCCTAATTTTCAGTTGGAAGCACAAAATGGAGACTCTAATTATAACAAGACGTCATCGCGCTCGAAGAAAAGGGCACCGCGTCCCAGAAATAGAATGTATATTGTAATGCTGTCGATAATCGGGGTATTCCTACTCGGCTACATGGCGTTGGGTAACGCCCTGGTGCCCCTGACCTTCGGCGGCAGAGTCATAGACAGTCTGGCCTTTTCTTTCAATCTTCAGAAACCCTTTTTCGCCGTTATCATAGACGCCGGATCGACGGGGAGCCGCGTCCTCGCCTTCAGCTTTCACGAGTCTATCGTCAACGGAAATTTCATACTCGACGACGAATTGTTCGAGCAAATCAAACCCGGCCTCAGCTCTTTCGCCGACGATCCAGTCAAGGGCGCCGAGTCTCTTCAGGTCCTGTTGAACAAGGCAAAGGCCGTCATTCCAAAATCTGAATGGGCGAATACCCCCCTCAGCATGAAAGCTACCGCCGGCCTGCGCCTACTGCCCAAGGAGAAGGCCAACAGCCTGCTAGAAGAGTGCGAGAAACTTTTCGCCAACTCTGGCTTCCTCACCTCCAAGCGATCCGTCTCAATCATGGAGGGTACGGACGAGGGGATCTTCTCCTGGTTCACCGTCAACTTCTTGCTGGATAGATTGAACGCCCTGAACCATGAGAGCGACGTGAACACAGTGGCGGCTTTGGACCTGGGCGGCGGGTCGACCCAAGTCACGTTCGCCCCCGATAGCAGCCACATCAAGGACCAGGAAAAGCACATATACACCATCAATGCCTTCAACAATAACGTCAGCATTTATACCCACAGCTATTTGGGCATGGGTCTGATGGCTGCGAGGAAGGAGATTTTGACCCACGGCCAGATTGTGGATAAGAAATCAAAATCTCCGGTCGAGATACGGTCGGAGTGTGTCAATCCGATAATATCGACCGAATGGAGCTACGGCGGAGTAGATTACTTGGTCAAGGGGCCGAGCAATGGAACGCACAAAATTGTCAAGACGCAGAATTTCGCAGGAGTTGACGAGGACATGCCCGTCGTCAGGTTCTCGGAATGTCTGGACATAGTCAAAAACTACGTAGGCACAATTGTAAATAAACCTCTAGGACTGGAGAACCGTGACATCATGGCTTTCTCCTATTACTTTGACCGGGCCACCGAAGCTGGACTCATTGATCCGTACAAAGGAGGGACAGTCACCGTCGCCGATTTCCTCAAACAGGCCACAGAAAGCTGCGACTATCCAAACACTGAGCAGCCGTTCGTGTGTCTGGACTTGACCTTTATTTATGTCCTGCTGCGAGACGGTTTCAATCTACAACCGAAGACTAAACTTCAAGTGAGTTTAAGAAAATATGATGGAATTTTTTCTATCTGCTGGTATTTTTCTTTGTTTATTATAATCATTGTTTTTTCATTTTTCTTTTACAGTTGTACAAGAAGATAAATAATCACGAATTGAGTTGGGGTTTAGGAGCAGCATTCAATATCTTGCAGAATGGACTTTGACGCATCTTTTTAATAGACTAGTTTATTTTAAAAACAGCACAATGATCTTGAAAGAGTATTTTTTACTCACGAAAGAGAGATCATAGATTATATAATTGTGATTAGATTAATTATCGTGGTAAAACGATCTGTGGATGGAAAAAGGAAAGTTTTTTTTTTTTTTTCATTTTGTATATTCGTTTGTTGAAATCAAGACGTAAATATATCTGAATAACAAACTAGTATACAATATATATATATATATGTATACATAGCACAAAACTAATGTTGCGAAGAAAAAAAAATAATAGGATTTTTAATTATATTTTTGAACGAGCCTCATGATAATTATTGGCGACAACTAGGAAATTTTTGTAAATAATATTCATACTGCATGATATAATATTTTCATACAATATGTATGACCTTACGACTATCGGAACGAAACACATCGATTTCTAGTGCCTTCGTAAACGAAACAGATATATCACTGACAGTTATGACATTCCATACATATTTGTGGAATTTTTTTTTATTGTTTTGAAGACTTCTAAAAATGTTATTATTACATGTATTATTGTACCACCGATTGAATACTTTAATGACTGTCAATTTACTTCGATTAAACGATAGTAACCGTAACAAGGAAAGTATAATACATGCTGTGATATGAGTAGCAATTTTATCAGGAAAAAATCAAATAATGCGAAAGTCTACAATCCTGGAGATGTTGCAACTTTCATCGTAGATGTGGATACCTGAAAAGTTTGTACAAAGAGAATTGAAAATAAATAAAGAAGATATATGTATTGTCCCTCTAAATGCAGAATTTTTAATTTACTTCCGTTCATCCCATCGTGTTGTTCAGCAATTACCACAAGTTCATTCGTGGAATTCAAATCTATTGCCGCTCATTTACTACGGCGAAAGTAGTTCGAATTAGCGGCACCTTGCGCCGGTAATGTAGAGAGTTATATTATCTCGCTGTTCGACCGGTTGCCGCTCATCAGGCGCTCGTGGATATCGTCATTCATCGAGCATTTCAATCTCTGATAGGGCTTCGAATACTTTTGAATATTACTATTTCAATTCATGAATTCTAATTCGATTATGGATAATATTCTTATTTTAAAAAAAAAAGTACGATTATTACAGATCTGATTAATCATCAGTATTCAGTCTCTCAATAATTCCAGAAGCACCGAAAGTTGCATAGAATCAGGCGTAATACAGACAGATCAATTCATTTCTATCGAAAATATCTGAAATTATTGTCAAACGATCTCGATTTCGAAAGTCTATGAATTTATCATGCAAAGGGAAGATGAAAAATGAGTCTAAATAAATAATAATAAATAAACAAATCTAAATAACCCCAAGTTTGGGTAATTGGCTGCGTATAAATCGCTAAAGAAGTATAAGAATAGAGAAAAATGAAATCAAGATGGCGGTAGAAGCATTCCTCTGTAATTTGTCATTTATACAGTGGCTTCAGGCCACGCTTACGTGTGTCTGTCTCGACATCCACACATGCATGTTACTTTTACGTCACAGCGCCCCATTTTAATTCCTCGCGCGATTGACGCTTCGTCTACTAGGAGCGCCACCGTGCAAACAACCTGCTGAAGGGAACAGGCATTAAACAATTTGCGATATAACTTTTTATCTAAAATCGAGATTAAAGTGTAACAAACCAACTGTGAAAGTGTTATTTGATGCTGGTTGGGTGAGTTTCGAGCCGAATTCCAATACCCATATTTTTAATCTGACAATATTTTAAAATTAGGCCACTACTTAAAGGCGTTGCTGTCACTTGGCTTCTTCCTCCAGATTAGCGACAATAAATCACGATTTCACTATCTTCTAAACGACTTTGAATAACGTTTTTTAAACCCGAAGAGATTCTTATTTTACTATAAAATTTGCGGTTAAAAATCCTCGGTCGATTCGTCGTCGAATCATCTTCACACTCGATGATTCAACACGTTAATTCAGGCTGTAGTAGACTAGTTATTCGTGTTTGTAAATTATCGTAAGTCAGGCTGATCAAACAATCCAGTGGCGATAACTCTGCCACATCTATCACTGATGTTTGTTCAATTGTCCTTATCAATTATTCGGCCGCCTACATTGTCGGAACGGAGCACACGCAACTGAATCATTTCCATTCTGTCTGCAGGACTCTGCGAGCATCCTGCCAAAATGTTTGCAAAGAAAAAGAAAAAGCCGCAAATCTCAACGCCGACAAATTTCGAGCACAGGGTTCACACAGGCTTCGATAAACGGGAGGGTAAATTCGTTGGGTTACCTTTACAGTGGGCTTCGATCGTCGGCAACAACCCGACAAATCGACCATTGCCTCTGGTCGACCCGAGCGAGATAACGCCGACGGAGATATTGGACCTGAAAACCATTGTCAGGGGTCATAATGATCCTAGAATCAGAATACCGGGTGACAAAACCCTGGAGAATGGATTACCCAAGACTAGCAACGTCGCCAGATCGAATTCCCTCAGGTCCTCGAGCCCTCCGAGACTCAGGAGAGACTATAGAAACAACACAAACCTTCCGCCATCCGTTCCGGAGGGGCAGGAGATGACCACGAGCCCCGTCCAGCCCCAGGCGTACTCGAATTTTGGAAAGCCGCATTCTTACACGGACGGGTTCAGGCAGAATCCCGGAACCTTGGCTTCAAATTTACAGAATATAAATACCAACTCTAATTTACAGAACGTCAATCCAAATCTACCAAATTTCATTCAAAATGTTCAAAATAATAATCCAAATATGCAGTCTTCTCCAAATTTGACTCATCTCGGTTCAAATAGTCAAAATCTCATGCTTAACTTCCAAAATCTAAGCCCCATATCGAATTTACAAGGTATCGGTAATACCAACGCACCTATTTCCAGTCCCAATACCCCGCAGCCTTCGGATCACGATTTTCAGAGGCTCAATCAACCTTCGAACAGCACTCAGTCCATGGGTCCGTACAACGGCAGCATCCAGGTACTTGGGATCTCACAGAATCTGAAATCTGTACGATAATAAACAATCGATTAACGATCTCTTTGTACTCCAGGTGGCGAGCGTCGACTCATCGTCGAGGGATCATCCGATGCCTCACGGACTGATGGTTCAAAAAATTCAACCAAAGATATCGCCGGTCGGTTCGATCGCTTCCCAGAGATCTCTCAGTCAGCTGAGCTCTCACAATCTAACGAAGCACTCTCAGGCTTACGGAGTTACAGAAAATCCCCAGAACATGCACACGCATTTTCAGAAGCCGATAGAGTCGTCTCAGTCGATGCACAACTTGTCGAAATCCGGGATGATGGCGACCCCCCCGATAACTACTTCTACTCCCGACCAAAATCAGAACTTGAAGAGTTCCGTTTCCTCTGGAAATTTGGCCACAGGGTCGGGAAGCAACGCTAACAAGCAGAGCGCGGAGCACAGATTAACTCACGAACAATTCAGAGCGGCTTTGCAGATGGTAGTGAGCCGGGGAGACCCGAGAGAGAATCTGGAAAACTTTTTGAAAATAGGAGAGGGAAGCACGGGTACCGTGTGCATAGCTACCGACAAGAGCACGAACCGTCAGGTGGCCGTGAAGAAAATGGACTTGCGGAAACAGCAGAGAAGAGAATTGCTGTTCAACGAAGTAGTGATAATGCGGGACTACCATCATCCAAATATCGTCGAGATGTACGACAGTTTTTTGGTAAACGACGAGCTCTGGGTCGTCATGGAATACCTCGAGGGAGGAGCGCTCACGGATATCGTAACGCACTCGAGAATGGACGAGAGCCAGATAGCCACAGTTTGTTCGCAGTGTCTCAAACCCCTGGCTTACCTGCATTCCCAGGGCGTTATTCACAGGGATATCAAGTCCGATTCCATCCTTCTCGCTGCTGACGGTAGAGTCAAGCTATCAGACTTCGGCTTCTGTGCCCAAGTCTCGCAGGAACTTCCAAAAAGAAAGTCTCTGGTCGGAACTCCGTACTGGATGAGTCCGGAAGTAATTTCTAGGTAATAATGACTCCAATCATCGATCGAAAAACACTACAGTCGTTGAAATGATCCTTCAAACTTGACGTATCGAATTTCTGATCAACAGGTTACCGTATGGACCAGAAGTTGACATCTGGTCGTTGGGTATTATGATAATCGAAATGGTTGACGGGGAGCCGCCGTTCTTCAACGAACCACCTTTGCAAGCGATGCGGCGAATAAGGGACATGCCACCACCGAAATTGAAGAATTCTCACAAGGTGAATTCGTCGTTGATACTCATTGAATAAAAAAACAAACAATTTTTCGGGCATAAATTATGATTATATTTTTTTTTCCATCAGGTGAGTCCTCGGCTCCAAGGATTCCTCGAGAGAATGCTGGTCCGCGACCCTGCCCAGAGAGCAACGGCGGCAGAGTTACTTCAACATCCGTTTTTGAGGCAAGCTCAAAGTCCCAGCATACTGATACCGCTTATGCGCGGTGCACGGCATACGAACTGTTAATAATATACACAAGACGTTTCTTTTTTTTAACAATTATTCACGAGTACACGTTGGATTGAATCGATAGATTTAGGGACTTTGAAAAATGTTTGGAAAACATAGATTTTATACGATATTATATCACAATTCCCGACGGACAGTTAAACGATGCCAGTTTTATGAAAGATGCATGGGAAGTTTTGTGATTTGATTTGGTAAACGTTACACGGTATTAGAACGAGGTATTATTGAAAATATTGTTCGAATTTATCTACTCCGAATAATTTATGCATACATATTAGGTAATTATTGAATTCCATATGTACAGTACACAATCGATTTGGCTGCTGCGATAAAATCTTTTCATGTTTAACTTTATCGTTAACAGTAGATTTTTCTTAATAATCTTTACACGTGTGAAAATAAATTCGTTGACAGGCTGCTAAAACGAAGTCATAATGATGCAAGTGATTCAAACAATGGCGGTATTATGATAGTTATAAATTTCACAATAAGGATTGAAATTGCATGAATGAGTTCAGTCGTGATCACGAGCCTGAAGTGTGAAATTTAAATTAGTGTTATTTGTGTTCCGGTAGAACACAGCTCGTCCCTTTTGATATGAATGAATTCATTTTATCGTGAATAAATGGCAGCTGCGAAATATTGAGATTGAAATATTTTATACAAGATAATTATGGTATAATCGCGATGGCAACGGTAGTTGGTTCAAAAAATGTTAGCAAACAATATCATCTATAAGTGCCTTACCAATAAAAGCAAAAACAAAAAAAAAAACTAATGTTGATTGAAGAGTGGAAAAAAATGTAAATAATTAATTTAAAATATCATAATAATTTTTGGTATTACTTTCCACCAATCTACACATTAGCCAGATACATGGCGAAGGAATAATAGCTGCTAAACTAAAGAGCCATGATGTATACTATACTATAATTTATAATTACTGTTATGATATAAACTTAGTACACCAGATATTACAAATTTGGAAAAAAAAAGACTGCTGGGCTGCCCTGTGGAGGGTGATTGCATATTTCTCTTATATTTAAACAAAATCTGGTTTATGCAGATGTAGCAAAGTACGATAAAGTACTTCAATAAATTTCAAGAGTCGAGTCTTGTTATCTTTAGGATAATCTGAAAACAAAGTGTTCCGAAATTCACTCATACACATTCCGCACTGTTGGAAAAAAAAAAATCATTATTAAATTCAACTTTTAGATATTTAAGACATGAAATCGCACTCGACTTATTGTCGATAAATTAATAATGAATTTTCATGCATTTTTAAATCACATGATTCTATTGTATTATTGACGATAAATTGATGGAAATTTGATCGAGGCGTAAGTCTCAAGGACATAATAGTTGATTAGAACTTTGTCGAATTTAATATTGTTGAAATTCTATTGAAATTGAAACCAGATCATGAAACAGATTAGATTCGTTACTCCCAATCATATTATAGTTATTAATACCCATTTTTCTTGCATCGTATTATTATTATGTAAAATTTTAACAAATTCTAAGAAAGAAAAAGGAAATGTCCATTAACCAAAGGCATATTATTTTCACTGTATAAAATTTAAATTTCAGCACGCGCTATTATATAATACGACTTTTCATCTCATAAATAGGATTTTATAATCTATAATGTTACAACTAACGTTGTTTAGCTTAAAATAATGTAACTGACAGTATTTATCACTACATTCCATAAAATAATACAATTCCCAACAAGTAACAAAAAAATAAATTCACAAAAACGCCTTCATTAGGGGCGCAAATATGTGAATATCGATACAAAAATCCGTCTGAAAACTGTTAATCAAATTACACTTCGGCCAGAACTAATGATGTTCAAAATTTTTACGAGAGTTGACTTAATATAGATTTTAATTGATTATGTACACTAATCAACACGTTTTGATTATTGAAATTGTTTTTAAACGCTATTGTTGCGTCAAGTGCCTTATATTTGAAAAAAGGTTTTCAAACACAGGCAACAATATCTCCAGCATGTATTATAGAAATTTAAGGGCCTACTACTTACTAAAATTGTTGAAATGTAGAAATATATTATTTCTTATACAATAATCAACTATTTTCATTCCCTCATGTTATCAATAATCAACAACTGTTCCCAATGTCGATAGCAGATGCAATCGGTACTTTAAAATATTGATAAAAACTTGAGGATCAGCTGCATCCTCTCGACGCATCGAGAAACTGCATTAGCTCAATTTTTAACAGGATCGCATGCATGTGTGAAGTAATTATGTGCCATGTGCTAAACGAATTAGCAGCAAGATATCAAATCTCTTATCTACCATGGTCAAAGAGCAGATAAGAAAAAAATCTCTACGCGATGATTAATAATCAATAAATTCGAAAACACTGATTATTCAATATTTGGACGATTCAATATTACGGCCCCTATTCTTGAATATAAATTGTCTGTTTACTACATTTTAATCTATCTCAGATCAGCCATATTTAAGACGTATCTGTATCGTCAGATATCAGCGAATATGTTAAGATGTTTCATCATTATTGAGGAACATATCATGAGTGATGTAAACAACTGTAATGAGCCGAACCAATGATGTAAGGCTCTGTAAGAGTATAAATAAGGGTGTCTTTTTTAAAACTCTTGAGTTCACTCGCCATCGCCGCTTAAGATACATCAGCTTTTCGTGAGCTCAGTGAGTAGTTAATTACTTATTGTTTTAGACGTAAGATTATTCCAATCGGTAACTCCAAAGCCGTTCATAGTACATCATCTAACAATAGATTTTGATAAGAGGTAATCAATGACACCCCAACTACTCAATTCAGATTGAATTTGTTTTTACACATCTTGATTATGATAGGAGCACAAGATTCAACTGATTGCAGAGCAATTATAATGGTTATAGATTCATATTTCGACAATGGTGGATTCTGTGTTCCGCACCCGTTCCCTCGGAACACCAGCCGAAGGTGTTAGAGATCAGTACGCTGATGGGCGAGCTGCAAAAGTATGGGAAGTCTTCATCGGGGATAAGAAATCCCGTACTCGCAATTACAAGGAGTTCCTTGTTGGCTTGTTGAGGAAGAACAACTGCCGTAGGATCCTTGACGTTGCCTGCGGAACTGGGATAGACTCCGTCATGCTTTTGGAAGAAGGATTTGAAGTCGTTAGCGTCGACGCTTCGGACAAGATGTTGAAATATGCACTGAAAGCTAGGTGGGAACGCCGAAAAGAAAAAGCTTTCGATAACTGGAGTAAGAATACTTCTTTATCATTAAAAAATCATTCTATTCGTTACGTATGGCTATCTGGGTTTCGTTATAAACCATAATCTGCAACGTTGTGAAATAAATTGCCACGTCATGTGAGAATATTTCACAGAGATAGTGCGCGTGCCATTTTTTCATGTGAGTTAAAGGTCATTGTGCAATCTGTTGCTGTTTGGGAACCATGAGATCTGTCCGTCTAACGTCATGCGAGGGCAGAGATAAACACCCTAGAATTGTGAAATGACTGCAGAAAATATTACATGATTTATATTATTTCATAATAATAACAACATATTTGTTACCCACTTTGTTATCGGGTCGTTAATTAACACATTAATATATTTCTGCCAGTTATTGAAGAGGCGAACTGGCTCTCGTTGGCTGATAGTATAAGCCACTTGATTGGCGAGGGATTCGACGCCGTTATATGTCTGGGGAACAGCTTCGCACACATGCCTGATTCTGTTGGTGATCAAAGAGAACAAAAGTATGCATCTGACTCTTGCTTGAACTCACATTGATTACATTCAACAAAATAATCATAATTTCAGGCAGGCTTTTGCAAATTTTGAACGTTGCGTGAAACCAGGTGGTCTGATGCTGATCGACCACAGGAATTATGACCACATAATAGAGACGGGAATGACACCCTCGAAATGCATATATTACAACGTGAGCGATGCTGAAGATTATTGTGTAA
This sequence comes from Euura lappo, assembly GCA_018257835.1. Lineage (NCBI taxonomy): Eukaryota > Metazoa > Arthropoda > Insecta > Hymenoptera > Tenthredinidae > Euura > Euura lappo. Next base: position 27,131 of record JAEUYN010002243.1, read on the forward strand.
CGCATGAATGATTCAAATGTAGAAAAGCTTGAATAGTTGTTTGATTTTTCGTTTCAGAGTTCACACATGACCGATATCAAGACCTCGGTGTTATACGTATGCGGTAAACCAGCGATAGTTACCTTTGATTATTTGATCGACTTGGGGGACAATAAGAGTGGTGAAAATGGCAAAGATTATGATCCGGAGAATATAAGCGAATTCAGATTATCTTATTATCCTCACAGACTCACAGTCTTTAAGGACATGCTGGCGGCAGCGTTTCATCATACCGCCAAACACACCATATACGGTGATTTCAAACCGTTGGACCAGATCGAGAACCCGGGTTTCTACATTCACGTTTTACAAAAAGCAAAGTAAATTTGTAAAAGTAAATTTAGTAATATCGAAGTAGGAAGCTACATTATTTGATTGAAAAATGATCTGTTTATATGGTGGATTAACACACTTGTTTTATATGATTTATATCAATTATTGTATCGAGCTATCGAAACTGCCTAATAAAATGATGTCACTCCATTTACCGAATAATACTTTGGTGAATTTCGTTTACTTCCTGCATAGCGCATATACTTTAACGAACGAGACCAGGAAAACATGAGGATTCAGAATATTTTTGCTTTTCATATTTTGAGTATATTTTCAATATACAAGTATGCGTTTTGTCATTGAAAGGCTTGTTATGGGAGTTCTGTTCACTTATCAGAAGATCCCAATTATAAGTAGAATAAAAATGCACTGCATTTCATTTTTTTTTTTTCTTATACTTTTCATAGTTTTTTTTTTTTCATTATTTTAGCAATAATTGTTGATATTCATGATTCCATGCTTGCTTTTAGATTTAATGATAATTAATACTTAAAAATTGACTAAAGACTCTCAATCGTCAACAATGTATAATATGTTTTTTGTTTTAAGTGTAAAGTATCAAGTGGATATTTATAATTATATGCACGTTGCATATTATATATAACAATAGCAATTTGTTACTAGAATGAAAAAGAAGAAACAATTATCAGCTTTAACTCACATCCCTTAGATTTTCAATCACATTATATCATAATTTTGCGAATAGTATCTCACATATGTATTTAGAATTCTTAATTCTACTTAAGAAGTTAATATTATAGATCTTCGGCAAATCGTTTCAACGGGTCAACGTTTTTATGCGTTTTTTATATTTAATTTTAATCATATTTTTTACATTTCTTCATTCAATCACGTCGCGTAGAGATTATTGCATTGTTAGTATTGACTAACTCTATTCCAATCATGAAGAAAATATTTAACAATACTCCATTTTTTTTATACATTTTTTTTTTTTTTGTTCACAAAAACAATTATAATATTATATATTCAAATGTTAACGAGCATCATAATTGGAAATAGCACAATTTTTTTTTCTTCCCTCGATATGATGAAACTTTCAACCTTGGTAATTATTGATAATGCAAATTCAAACGCAAACAATCAATGTGTTTACAGATATCTTACATATTTGTACTATGCTTTGATGATTATTCATTATATTTCTCTCCTTTCGATATTCACATAAATTTTCTGTAAATATAATAATTTGCTTATTCCCAAAGAATGAGTTGAAATTAATTAATTAACACGAAAAATAACGATACAACATTATATCTCCGATTCTTTTATTAATAAAATAATCTATGACTTTCTTATAGATGTGTAAACATAATGTCGACACGGTGGGTTTTGGATCTTGTGAAATATCAAGAGTATATTTATATTATAAGCACTGAATCGGTTAATATGAAATTGCAGTTGGACTTTACAGAGATGTATCTCGAGCGTTTCCCTGTAGGGGTAATATAATTAGTTGCATCGTATTATATTCAACAAGAATTTACGTCGCTCGCTGTATTATGGCAGAATATTATAATACCGCGGCAGTTTTTTAATTTAATTTATTTATTCTTTTTTTCGTTAATAATTTACAAGAAACGGTACAAACTTTTTTACGATTCAATAATCATAGTATGAATGTGTGAATGTATGAATGTATAGTACGCAAGTTTTTCTGCAATGTTTTGAGAATTGTGAAATTTTACAGGCTGCTTAACAACGAAGGCAATTGGATTAAGAGTTTTTATCTTTGTTTCGTTTTTTTTTTTTTTAATCACTTTCTGTAGACAACTATTCAAAACGCGTATATTTTTTTTCTGCACTCTTTGACTATTCGTTTATCAATAATATTTTATATTGTAATATTTTTTGTAATTATAATATCTAGTATTGCTATATTTGGCTACTGTGAGTGCCGAGTACGCATTTTATCCTTTTTTTTTTTAATCCTTTTGTCATTATGTTGTAATGTTCCCCGGTGATAAATGTCAACGAAAATAAAATTCAAATAAACAACAACAACGTTCTATTCTTTCATCAGCCCAGCTGAACTCGCACAGCATTAGAAATCCCTGTTTCTACTATATCACGAATGATAATACCAGAAACGTTTATAACTTATAATATCAACTTCCAAGTATTCGTACTGTGCTAAAAACAAGCTCGTAAATTATGATTTATATTATACAATTGTTTTTTTTTATGTAGAATGCATTATTTTCATATCATGTTGAAAAATGAATGATTCATCGTCGTACGTGTTACACGTCGGAGCAAAAGAGCTATCGTACACCTCCTTATAAAAATTACAACTCAGGAAGAAACGTTTCTGGTATTACGATTAGTAATCGCTAAATAACGGTAATATCTTCTTCTTTTTTTTTTCAACTAATTCTATTAACTGATTGATTATACCAGACAAACGGGATTGCTTTACAGGCTCGCTGGCTAAGTTAACAAGTTTATTTTCTTAGTTAAATTTCCTTAGCTTTAAACTTTATTTCCTGATTATAAATTATGTTATTTATTTAGGCAGATAACTATAGCTAAGCATCAAATATAAAATTTCTAAAAATTTCTCAGGCATCCCGAGTAAAAACCTAACTTCATTTTATTTATCTTTGTTTTATATCATTTCTTACAATAGACCGTGTAATAAACTTTCCTGATAAAATTTATTCAATTATTTATATTTATGTATAATACGCATATAAATAAGAGTATATATATATATATGGATATATTTATGCTATGTATTTATACCATTTATATACATATACACATGAATATAAATATTTTTAACGAGTTTTCGTGTGTTAATTATTATTACTTCTTTTTTTCTTCCTTTTTTTCCCATAGATTCAATTTAATTTGAAGTCAAAAGTGAGTAACTACCCATTCGATATCTTAATTAATAATAATTAAATTACACTAGTTCTTCTTTTTATTACTTCTTTTTTTTTTTGTATTAATATTGTATTTTTGTTTAACATTTCGATGTCCGAAAAAGCCATCGCAAGCTATTATTATTGCACAAATGTGGCCTTGCTCCATATCACATTCTGCAGCTTTTTTTTAGCTACTTTGCATAATGTTTGTTATCAATTAGACATTATCATACGACTCGTAGGATGTGTAGGTATTTTTATAGCAAGCAAATTAAGAGGCGCCTTTTACAAACCGACCATTAGAATATCAACTTACGCTTGTAAAGCTGCTACTGACGATGGATGACACATATTTACACTGAATCTCGTCAAATTAAAGATTAAAAAATTATACCATTTTTTCCTCATATCGGAAGAAAGCGGTGTGTATTTTGTAATCTCAATTAACAAAACATCAAGTCAAGTATCAATGTTTGTCAGACTTTCGGTAGTTTACTGTACAAAATTCTTTTGGTCCATAGAATTAATTCGAGATTCAGCACAGAATGAGTGCTGACTGATTGTTAAAATTCAAATGAGTATAGGATAAGTTCTAAATATTCGTAAAAAATTCGTTACGAATGTAGAAAAATTGAAGTTATAATTAATAAATTCTAAGATGCGGAGGACTGTATTTAATACATTCACAAATTCACACCAATTTGGTTTTCTGTATTCTTATCGTAGCAAATTCACAAGAACCTAAATGGATATTCTACAGCCGTCCTACAAAAACAAAATTTCCAACTTCGAACATTCATTATTACAAAGTAGTTTTTCTTTGTTTTTTTCCTATTGAAAAAAAAATGTTGCTGATCTGATTTTGCGCCCCAACGGTGTTACTCTGTGCGAGAGGAGTCTAAAACTGAAACTAGCTTTCAAGTCTACATGAAATGTTACTAAATAATGTTGGAAATAAAAAAGTCTACGATCGATGTGATTTTGAGGCGCAAAAACTAGACAAGATATTTTGAAACTTGGCCATTTGCTAATAATTTCTTAAATCGATAAGCGAATTTTCATAAATATTCTCTAGGTCTGGGTGGCGGCCGCTTTCGTTCTAATCTTTCCGACCTCTCTAGCCTTTCCGTTCTGGCCTCTGTGCTCGAGGTAACAGACTCCTCGGCGGGCTCGAGCATCTGCGTCGTTTCAGTCGGATCGGAAGGACTCACAGGCTGAGTAGCCAGCGGGGCTTGGGGCGCAGCACCTTTATTCCGCGATTTGCTCCTACGTTTTCGCAAAATTAATGGTCCCAAGGGATTTACGTCGTCCCTAGAGGTTGAAGCCTGTGTTAAACGTTCCAGCAACTCTTTTGGGGCTTTATATTCACTAGAAGAGCTCATAAGTCGCTCCGTTACATCCTTAGCACGATCGGAATGCGCCTGAGTATAATCATGGAATTTTAGACGTTCGCACAAAGACGAATCTTTATTAGAATCCACAGATTTCGTTTCGACGTTGTCCGCCTGGGTCGAAACCCCGACACTGACAGAACTGGAGCTCTGCGAATGTGTCGAGGTTGAAACGCTCTGGTTGTGTGCTGGGGCGACGGACGTTGGCGGACTACCGACCGACACACGGCTTATCAGAGTCTGTAGCATGTCCTCTATCTTAGCTAATCTCTGATTAACCCTTTGAACTTCAAGCTTTAGATCGACCTTTACTTCTAGTACGGCTGCTAAAATCTCTCTGTCGTTATTCGGCTGGGATATAAGACCCCCGTCGTAACTTTCCAGCCTTCTAAGAGTCAACTGTTTAGAATCTGCACTCAAATTTTGTACATGCGGCTCCTTAAGAGTCTCAGAATCACTGACTTCCTCGATCGTAGCCCCGGGAGCTCCGAGCTTCGCCAATTTTGGGAAAACTTTGTTCGTACCGGCGCTTGAACTCGGTCTCGAATCCCTGGCGCTTAGAGAACGTTTAAAAGTATCGTTAGCTCCCGCTTCGTTGCTTGAGTCTAGACTAGAACTTCCCAGTAGACGTCCCCATTTACTGGGTCTTGTGCGGCTAGTGCTGTTCTCATCGCTCGAAGACATTTTTCTCGAATGAGAAGAAGACTCTCCGTCCTGTTTATCCTTGTTGTCCGCCTTTTCGACGTCAGTGTTATGCCTCTCTCTGCGGAACCTGTATCAAAACAAATTCAATTTTCTGTTAATAAACTGATCTTCTTGACGTCAAGATATTATTTGGCTCGATTAAAAGTACGAAGGTATTTTTAAGAAATATCGTTTTTTTTCTCTTTTTTTTTTGTCTTTACAAAGCTACAAGGCTAGGGTACAGCTCCAGCGGTGTTCACGAGCAACCTACAAGGTGCCTACAGGGATAAAATTTACGGTAAATATGAAAGTACAGGATGATTTTCATTTCATGTACAAATATTACGTGGAGCTGTTGATTTTATTTACGATATCGATAAGTTTCAATATTCTTATTCAGATTTTTATATAGAAACTTTGCGCAACAGCTCCATTTAGTATTGATTAGAGTATCGATATAATGTATAATTATATTCATAAAAATATCAGTGAAAAAGAGAAAGTTGAATCCTAGAGGGTGTCTGTCACATGCATTCCATTGTGTTTATATAATATATTTAGGTAAAAGCGTAATGGAACAAGCCACTCCTTTACCTTGAAAAGTATGATAATCATACTTTTCTTGTTCAAAAAATCTTGTAAAAAAGCATTATCTCTGTTACTTGTCTACAAAAATAGAATATTTACATTTCAAAAAATAGTTCAAGTTACATTTCGTTAATCGACTATAAAGATTATAATAATTAAGAAACAAAATACATGTGTTCAGATGTGTTTCAGTCAGAAGAGTCAACTTTATTTTGACAATAAAAAAAAAACCTAGAGTTGATTCCAAAAGTGATGATTATGTTAATTATTGTTCTTTGAATGATGCATGAATGAAATTGAATTATATAATGTAAATTAATACAAAAGCATAATACAAAAGTTTTTCCCTGCACCCAATAAAATCCCGCATATTTGTTTATGTATTTTACTTGTTACGAATCATTTTTGTCAGGTGGAATATTATTATGTAATTGGTAAAAAAAAGGGTAAGGGCGGTGGTTTGCTATTGTGAGTTTTCTATTCATTCGGGGAGGTTTTTTTTCCTTTAATTTCAATTTTGAGAAATTTGATTTCGCATGATCTACGGCCAAGAGATTTAATATTCATACCTGAACTGCTTTGACAACAAGTTTAGTGAAGACAAAAAGAAGTTGAAAAATGTACCCTCTGTAGAAACAAAATATTCAGGACTTTTTTCTTCAAGTTAATTATAATTTGAAATTTCATACGATTTACTGTAACGCTGTAAAGATTCTAAATTCAGAAGGATCGCACAATCTCTAAAGGCATATTTTTACAGCACTCTAGCATTCTGATATTATCAACAATTTCCACCTTATCCAAAATACAGGATTAGCCATTTATAAAATGACAATTAATCAATTGATACTATTTAACTAATATATACTGACGAATTCCATATTCAAGATAAGATGGGAACGTGGTCTTTGATTCTTCAACGTATATATAATATCAATGATTATCTATTCTTTACGGTTTTAGATGCAAGAAATTTCTTCGATATCAATATAAATATAATCCATATATTCAGTTTCTTTCAAATTAGAACAGTAATTTGTTCAGAGATATCCGCAATGCTTTTCGAAAGACGCTGATTATATAATTAATTTGATCGAATAATGTATTCATGTAATTAAGAAAACAAAAAGATTTGTTTAAAAATCTGACAATTATATAAGCCAGTCCCTCTATTAAAAATTGTAATAAAAATAGAACAAAAGACACTAATAAAATGTAATAATGATAGTAAAAATGATATTCATATCGAAAGATGACACATATTGAATTACGATAACGGAATATAAATATTATATATTTATAATATGTATATGTATTATGTAAGAATTAAAAAAGTGGGAAAAAATGGAGAAATTAATAAATGAAATTGCCTAAAACTGGGCCATGGTGGAAGAACGTTGACAGTGAGCTCCTCGTCTGAATCCTGATGATGACATGTCAGCATCTTAGTCATTAGGGGTTCTCCATCCGTCTTGAACCTTTTCACGGGCCAGCGCAACAATCGACAATCACATAAAGAAATACCCTCATCGTTTTACATAATCTATCCCAAATCCCATAAACTCAAACTTACGATAATACTTCACAATACTCAATATTCAATATTCAATATTCAATAATAAAAAAATTCATCGTCGCTCTGTACCAGAACAAAAAATTAAAAAACAACACTTATTATTCTTCATATAAATAATGCTCTATGTGTATCTTCTATCGAATCGAAGACCACCTCAGTCTGTAGGTAAAAAAAAACCTACTAATTAGACGAACTTGATTTCAACTATGAATACCGCATTCTACTTTTTTTAATGAAGTGAAATGTGAATAAAAAGCAACAAAAATTATCCCCGACGTTATCAGTAGTTGGAAAATATCAATAATTCCAAAAAATCATGTGATGCGAAGGAAAAATCATCATCTCGAGTAGCTATGATTTATTTTCCTTCCTTTCTTGAATATTATGAGTCGTTTGATTGTTCGTAATCGAATCGCGAAGGACAACGAGAGGCATATAGATATTATGCACATGTTTGTACATATCCAATTTCTTTGACATTTATAAATAATTTGATGTAACATTATATTAAAGTATGAATAATACTGGTTTTTAATAATTGATCTATTCTAATAATCATCACGAAAATTCTCTTACCTAGAAAAAATCTTTCGCACAAGGTGATCCTGCGTCTGATCCAACTGCGGTTCGTTTTTCCTACGCTCCGCTAGCTCCTTTTCACGACGAACATCCGCAACCTTTCTGAAGATCAACTGAAAGCAAAATTTTATTCAGTCAAAATCGTAGCGAAAATCTTATTTTTTTAGAAAAATAAGATATTCCTTAATATTTTTATTTCTATAATACTTTTTTTTTTAGTTAAAAATTTTTAAATTTTATTTATACATAATTTTTAATTTAAGTTACATTTAATGTATTTATCATTTTCTTTTTATTTACTGTAAAAAGATTAAAGGTATATCCGAAGTTTAGTAGCCACTTTTCAGAAAAGCGCTTTCTCCTCTTTATTCCTAAAAAAACTAGATCAAAAATTCATTTCGTAATTTTTTTTCGGTACCATTTTCTTTCTAATTCACGCCTATTTTTTATTGCTTGTAAAATACTCGTCAAAAAGATAATTTAGATCAATCTCACGGGATATTCAAATTTCGAATATCAAGGCGTGACCAATCACATTCGACAATGCTTAAAATTGCGCAAGCGCGATGTGATCCAATGAGTCCGTGACGTCAGCGGGTGAATTACGAACTCGTAATATTTTCAAATATGATATTTTCCATATCCTCTCATTTGTATCGAGACTGTAATAAATTCGTAGCGAATTTGCACCGTGAAGATAATTTTTTTTCTTCTATCTACAAATACGACCGATCAATAATTCGATCGTTCTTTATTGATAATCAATAAAAAAAAAAAGAAACGATAGCTTATCAATTATCGGATCATGAGCGTCGATTACTCTACTAGATACGATCTGGTTTCATATTTCAATCAATTTCAATCCCTGAAATGTCAATCATTAATTCATAGTTGAATAATTTTCGTCGCGTGAGAAATAATTGAAATTCCGAGGCAGACCGGGTCATGCAGACATGCGCAATGTCGGTAGTCAATACCACACACTTCGCGAATCCTCGATTATAACCTAAAAACGTCACAAAACGAAAGACAAAAGACAGAAGACAGAAGACCGTCTGTTCATCGTCACGTAGTTGAACAATCGAATTAACGAGACGTGGGGGACACATAACAGACTCTACGCAACCATGTGATGTGATGTGAAGACCAAGGCGCTAAATTTCTCCCTCCTTCCGTTCGTACAAGACAAACAGACGACAAACCCCGAGCCAAGGCAACGAAGTCTCCCATCGAAAAAAAAGGTTCGCTCATTTTTTCCTGCCTCGATATTCAACAATATAAACCGTTTTTGTGATTATTGATAAATAGAAAAATATATATTTAGTTCGTCATTTTAAGGGAAAAATTGTGAAAAATTTTCAGATGGGTCAGGGTTCGAGCCGCTCGTCTCCGTCGGGCAACATGCTGTCGACGGAGGAGCAGAGTCTGGTTGAGAACCTGTTTAAATCAATGTCCCGAAGTTCCGGTTCTATAAAACGAGAGGACGTGTTCAAGCACTGGTCCACTCACCTGGACGACTATCTGCTCCAGTTTGTTGTAAAATTCCTCTGTCACGAACCGGGTAAAAAATTGTCCGCCATAAACGGCGAGAACTTCGGTCGTCTCTATGTTTTCGCCGTGAGGGGAAGCGCGGATGAGAGAACGACTCTGGTTCTTAAGGGTTTCTCTGAAAGCGAGCAAAAATACGAGATTCCGAAGGCCTGTTTCGTCCAGTACGTCGAGGCGACGGTAAACTCGTATTTGAGGCTTCAGAAGAACAGCGGAAACCCAAATTACGGTAGCTGGAGTTCCATAGGGTGCGCGTTGAACACGAGAAGGACGAATCTTCACTCGCAAAGCATCTGCGAGGACGTGGGAAGCGGGGAAGATATAACGTCGGACGAGCTCGAGAGCTGGTTCTCGAAAGCGGCTAACTTCAAAGCCATTCAGTCCCACGTGTTTCAGAATTTGTTTCTGATATCGCAAAAGAAGGGGGACAAAAATACGAGCCTGAAGATAAACGATCTCAATTTATTGCCAGTTTGCAGAGGCCTGGAGAACATACCGCACTTCCCTAGCATCCTGGGACTCAGCGATGTTCTATTTTTGAACCTAACTCTGCCTCACGAGATGAGAAACGAGTGGAGATTTTTATTCTCCAGTCAAATACACGGCGAATCTTTTTCCACGATGCTAGGAAGAATATCAATGCAGGGCGCTACTCTGATCATTATTCAAGACACTGACAATCACGTGTTCGGGGGATTCGCTCCCGACAATTGGTCTCTGAGTCCGAATTTCGTCGGCAATGATTCTTGCTACTTGTTCAAACTAGAACCGAATATATTGACCTTCCCGTCGACGAGCTACAACAATCATTACCAATACTTGAACCTGCATCAGCAGACCATGGCCAACGGTTTGCTGATGGGCGGTCAGTTCAATTATCCAGGATTGTGGCTGGACTGCGAATACGGCTCGGGAAAGTCCAGTCCGACTTGTACGACGTTTCAAAATTACGTTCAACTTAGCGGTTCGGAAAATTTCTCTATAAAACACTGCGAAGTTTGGGGGGTCGGGCCTATCCCAGAAATTGAAGAGAACGAGAGGGGGACTTCGGTTCTCGACAAAGATCCGGCGGCTAAAGTAATGCTAGAGTTGGCTGGCAAAACGCTGCACAGCGAAGGTCTTAGAGATGAGAAAAAAGGATGAAAAAAACAAACAAACAAGAGAATAATCAAGATAGTGTCTTTAGACACGGTACTGCTCCTTTTTTTTATCTTCCTCACGGAATATTCTCACGATAATCTGTAGCGAGGTTCTATTATGTATCATATTGATAATGTTATTTTCTTGTACCAAAATTTTGTTCGTTGCAAATATTATTATCATATCGTTATTGAGCAATGCCAGAGAAATGGACTTCGATATCGTATTGTTAGCTGTTATAATATGTTATATGTGAAACACAAACGCAATATCTCAATGGCCTAATTTAATCTATTAGATAAGTAATTTCAAATTGTTTTATTTGTCTTTACTGTTTAGGTATTAAGTTGCTGTTTTGCAAATATCAACTGTTTTAAGCGTGATTTTAACATTATTACTATACACAATTTTACATATCCATGTCATGTAATTATGATATTTGCTGTAAACTCAACATTCAATATTTGGAGGGGACTATGCGCCCAAAAGCCAGAATAAGAGTTTCGCACGGTTTTGATTATACCTATTTATAATTCGTTTGCAGCTGATTGTTATCGTCTTTTGATACTGTTGAAATCTGAACACAATAAAATAAAATAAAATGAAATGAAATACTAATGAATATCGGACTCACCCGATGGCGTAGATTGTAAGTGAGGACAAGATTGCGAGCAAAGGAGTTGGCGAATGCTTGATAGAAGTCGAGGACCTCTAGCAGTCGATCGCGTTTTATGGTGTGAAGATCGCAGTAGGTCAGAGCTCTGACGTTGGCTGCGCTCTGACCGATGGCGGAATCCTTCCAGAAACTGTCCCCGAATACGTCGCCTTTACCCAGAATTGCGACGACTTCGTCGTCCTGTATCACCTCCAGACTCCCAGTAACGATGAAGCATAAAGAGTCTATAGATTCTCCGGTGTGGTACAACAGGTCCCCCGGTGCGCTATGTGACATCGTGAAGTGCATAGCCAGGGCTCTTAAACAGCCATCCGAGGCCAGTCTGCAACGTACGAAACCTTAAACTGAAACAAGATGTATAGGTGCAGCAACCAGAAGGGTTTGCGATATTAACTGAAAGTAACACCATTGCGGTTGACGATGGGATACATTTTCTATTTGCTTTTTCGACGATGTCTCGAGGAAGAGGTGCAATTATTATTTTATTTTTTTTTTTGTTGTCTGGGGGAAACGCTGCAATAAACATCAATTTTCAACTTCCCGTTTCTCTGTTTTCAATTTTCAGAGAAGAGAGAAAGTTATTGTGAATATCTCCACGTTTTGAGCTCTAGAAAATCACCTCTGATTATTTTCAGTTTGAGGTCTGGGTGTCTGTGTGTATGTGAATTTGCAGAGAATTTGCATGAAATTAGATACCACATGGTTTTTTGGGTCGCTGATCATGAATTTGAAGTCAGATTTGCAAAATTCAATTTGCTGGGGAAAAAAAAAACTAAAAACCTTCAAAATCCTATAAAAATTGGTCCTCCAAGGTTCAGATTTGCAAAATACAAAATATCTGTAAACAAAAATAACAGGAAGTTGTTATGTGCCGTTTAGTTTAAAAATATTGTCTCATCTTCAAAGATGGAAAAACGATAAGTTGATATCGAGGATTTAGTTACCTGCAAACACCTAATAGGCGTTACAGAGCCGGGGTTCGACATTTGTAACTTTTTTTTTGTGTAGTTTCGGTTTGTTTATTTACCTGAAGGCCGGATGCTCGTTGAAGACCTTTCTATTTAAATGGACGCAAATATCTGCCTTCATATCCTTCGGACAGTAATTTAGAACCTTGTCGGTATCCAGTCCCTTAGTCATGGCCCAGGTGCTGACCACGTAGTCCATAACTCGTTCGCTAAGCGCCTTAGGTACCTCGTGGAGTTTCATAAATTCTCTTACGTTGTTCAGCATATCGTGATACTTCGCAGTTGCCGATGTCATCTGCTGGATTATCGTAGTAACGTGTCCAAATATCGTGGCGTACAGAAGAGCTGACATAGAAAATGATTTTTCTAATAAAAACGGATAAAAAAAAATATATTCACCGATTCAAACCGATTTTCCATACCTGCGATGATCATCATGCAAATAGTGAATATTTTTTCATTGTCCGTTTCCGCCGCAACGTTTCCAAATCCGACCGACGTCATGCAGGTCATGGTGAAGTACAGGGCCGTAACATACATTGTGCGTCTTGCAGGACCAGCTATCAACTCGGGTGTGGTACTGGCGTTTGACCACAAATAGCTGTATGGAGACTGCGTAACGTTGGCCAATTTCCACAGCCAAGAATATTGCACCCCCGCATCGGCGTCCGATCGCCCTATGGAATACCTAGAATAAAAGAAAATCACGCTCATCGGACCAGAAATTTGAAAGACGGTCCATTTCTGATAATATTGACTACGGTTCTCGCAGTTTTATTTGTAGTGTCTAACAGCAAATAAAGAATAATCGATATTAATAGACTAAAAATTCGCCTAGAGATCATATTTGCAAGAAAATGTACAACAAAATTTATAACTTATTCGTAATCGTAATAGAAATAATTGATATCACACTGTGTTTGCTAATGAAAGTATAAGACGATGAAAAATAGGCAGAAATGAAGAGAATAGAGAAAAATTATCGAGGAGTATCCAAGAAATCGAGTCTTCTGAAAATTTGAAAGAAAGAACATAGAAATCAATCAGAGCTTGAAATTGTATAATTCATGCATAAAGCGATTTGGTATTAAGCGATCATTCCAAAGTTTGTGATTTTGTTTCAGGTTTAGAGTGGGAATGTCTTGATACAGAATAAAGTTGTAGATCAGGGGGTCAGACTACTCGGAAAACATGTACACAGTGTGAAATCACCTTAAAGTGACGTACCAAATGCAGGCGAGCCAATGAGCAACCAGCATGTAAAAACAGAGTAGCAAAATGAGCATTGCTGCTCCGTACTCCAAGTAACGGTCAAGTTTTCTCACAACGCGTCCTAATCTCAAGAGTCTGACGACCTTTAGGGCTGAGAAAAGACTCCCTATCCCATCTTCGTCGTGGTCAAAAGCGTTGAATACGTCGTAAGGCAAACAACTCAGCAAGTCGATTATGAACCATGATTTTAGATAGTTCATCCTGATTACCTGGAGGATCGAAGAGGATATTTTTATAGCGATTTAACAGATGGATTCAATTTACAATCGGCTAGAGGGAGGAAATCTACCTTCGGATCTGAGACCACCTCGCCACCGGCACCGACGAATGTTGTATGAAAATTTAAAACTATATCGATAAAGAAAATGACGTCGACTATGCTGTCGACGACTAGCAAAGATACGTCCTCGCTAGTCTTGTTCTTAAACGCGACGTTGTAAGGAACCATGATAGCAGTGTAGAAAGTTAGGCATAGAATTATCCAATCCCATATAGCTTTGAAGGCGCAGTAATGCAACAATATATGCGGGGGTGTTTTAGGAGCTTCTTGACGATACTGAGGCATCACGTCTCCGCTCAGGGACATCATCTGTAAACACGAAATTCGAATTACGTTAGCAAGGTGGCGAGTGTCCATGGCATATCGAATTCCCTCAAGTTTTCCAGTTGAAAATTTAAATTTTTCAAGGAATTTTGGAACCTAATTTACTCAAGCAACATAATTTTTCAATGTGAATTATTTGTATCTTAGAAAACACAATAAGCTTGGTAATTTTTCTTTCAATTTTATTTTACATAAACTTCATTTCCAAAGCTTAGTTAATGATTGCGTTTCCGATTAACAATGAATTGAGGATTTTATTCATATTGAAAATTCGCCCATTTTTAATTCAAAGGCTATTTTCAGCTCAAATTTGTCAATGAAAACGTGTTTATATGGCGCTTCAAGATTCGAACCGGGAAACCAATTTAGAATCGAAAGATTCAAGCTTGAAGCCGCCTCAATTTAATTGCCCCGGGAAAATTATCGAATTTGATCAGTTTCCAAACATACCAATAAACATTTCAATTCAGAGAAACCGAGGTAACTTTAGAATCAGCGCGAGATCACAGATATTTTCAAAAATTGTACACGCAAGCTGTAGGTGAAAAATTGAAAAATTCGAGGATATGAGCCCAAATTCTCTGACAATTGCTTGTTCTTCAGATTATCGCGATAACAGGGCTGGTAGCGATAGAGGGGCCCAAAATAATTGAGAAGAGTGAATTTTTTACTCCAAAAAGTGACAATAAGTGACTGGAAAAAATCAATTATAACTCAATAACTACATCAACGTTCGTTGCGAATAATTTGAAGCGATTTCTCACGATACCGAACCGAGATTTGAGAAAAATAAAAGATATTTAGACAATGCGAAACTGAGTTGTGACCAAAAAAGTGTTCAAATCTCGGAAAAAGTGACAAATATTGAGAAAATATATACAATAATGAATTATTAATAGCGTAGCGTAGTATGAAATGCTTTATCTTACGTGAGCCAAGTGCGATTGCTTGGCAGTAGTCGGCAGTGCCGTGTCTTTGAGGACAGGGAGATGCGAACTGAACTGTGAAACCAGAACCGATCTGGATCTGGTAACGGATCGAGCTAGTTTTGCAAACTTTGATAATCCTCCTTTGGTGTCGTCCGTTTCTATCGGCTGTTTCAGGGCGGTGATATCCCGAAACGTTAACAGAAACAGAACGACGAGATCCCTCTCGTTCTTGATCGGCGCGATTTGTAGTAAAAGCCATAACGGTGTTTCTGCATAGAGGAATAAAAGCTTTAGAAAATCTCAGCTCCGCTGGTGGAATCTAATCACCTATTACACCTAAGGTAATCAAAATATCCATCTAGCTTATCTATTTCATCATTACAATTGTTCATTTAAATTGGTCGATCAATTAATTACCCTGAGGTTCTATTATTTACAAGGTACCATAGCTACGATATAGTATCGCTAAAGAAAAATAGATAGAGAAGTAGTATCATAGTATCGTCGATCAAACATATCCGACGACCACATGCAGAGTTTGGAAATATTGAAAAACTCTATATTTCATATCTCGATTGAGTTTATTCATTTTTTTTATACAATAATATATTAATATATAGGAGAAGAAAATAGTGCGATTGAAATTCATGAGTTATAGAAAATATCAGGTTGTGTGAGGTGTTCATTCTATCAATAGATCAGCCATATGAGAAGCATTATCATCAAAGTGAGGTAATAAGACCGTGGCTTACGATTGAAAAATAATCATCGCAGACTGTCAACAGAGTCCCTCGTGTCTCGAAGAGTGTCAACAAACGATGAAAGAGGTTAGGATTCCTCTGATAAAATCGGATTACCGAATTCCCTCTCCTCTTCATTTTGCTTCTGGTTTCGGTTTTTTCTCCCGATAAAAATTCGGTTACCGAATCAACGAAATTTTATATCTCGGATTATTATACCGAAAACTTTGTTCTCATCACAAAAGATAAATCGGTTTTTTGTTTTCAAGATCCGCCAACTTTGTTAGTTATTAGTAATAATAACTTAAAGTCGAGCTCGGTCGATAAGGGTGGAAACGACCTTTGAACTGTTGATTGGGTTGCCGTCCCTTAAGGAGACTTTGAGAGTTTAGTCACACCGACATGGACAACGAGGACGTAAATTTCTTTTTATTGCAAAACCGAGGGATTTATTGTGGCCAAACCCTCGACCGAAATAAGACTAACCAAAGTGTAAACCGTCTGAGTTATGACCCTTAAATTGGCAGCCCTTAATTATTCCTGGGTCAACTTGAATTTAAATCTCGGATAGAAAGAACCCTTATATAAAAGTACCATTGGATGGTCGACTTTATTATTTAGAACTATTGAAAACTATTCAAATTATTATTGCGAAATATTGAAAACTATTCAAATTATTATTTAGAACTATTGAAAACTGTTGAGAATAATTCAATTAATTATTACTTAGAACTATTAAAAACTATTCAATTTGTTATTGAGAACTGTTTAGAACTATTCATTTTATTATTGAGAACTGTTGAAAATAATTCAATTAAGTATTATTCAGAACTATTAAATAAGAACTATGCAAATTATTATTGAGAACTATTAAAAATTCAATTTCAATAGTGCTCAATGATGAATTCGGACATCCAATAGTACTTCTCTACCTATAAGGGATTCGTTAATTGATACTGAACTGAATAATTTATTATTAGTGAAACTTTTTAATTTCGTGTGACATAAACGCGACAGTTGGTTGAGAGAATTATTCGATAGACAGAAAAAAAAAACGTAGTAATCCTCGTAGTATGAAAATTCCTTTTTTTTCTATACATTGTTTGTCAAGATTGATTGGAAAATTGATGAGCGCAAAAAACGTATGAACACAAGATAACAGGCTATCTGAATTGTAGATAGAGAAAGACTAGCGAATCTTGTATTCATGTATTCGAGAGCGGTTTCGCAGTGGCATAATAAGCCGATATCCCGCAGGGCGGATAGAAAAAAAGACGATCATTCTGTTTTGATCCTCTGTGCACTAGACGCGATTGTGTACTACGTATACTCAAAGTTACAAAGACCACATTGGGGGCCATTGATCAGTTTCTCGTTTAAACTTGCCACTTTTTGCCCATTTTTCTTCGATACTCTGGCGAATCGTTACAGTACAGTTACAGATGGGGCAATGCTACGTCAAAAGGATTTCACAGAGCTACAGACGATACCAAAAAAAAAAAGAAAAAAAAGTGGAATCTAGTAGAAAGATTTGATACGACGAATTCGAGTTCTGACTTTCGTCGATGGTCAATTATACTGATTATAAATACACTGTCGAATTGATAGTCTAATTTTACAACCCAAATATTATATCCATCATCGTTTTATTATTGACAGTGACCGACTAGGTAATTGGATAGAGTAGATTATTTTAGTCATCGTAAATTCAGCTTCAACCGCATTCTGATAACTCACAATTATTTCTACTTTTTTCTACTTATAATAATTGAATCGACGAAAACATGAAAAAAGCGTCTTGATTATCTCGTAGACTGGATACAAAAAGGATGAGGCGAGAGTTGAAAGGAAGAAGAAAAAATAAATGAAAGGGAAAAAAAATGTGTCTTTGAATATGGGTAAGGCAATAATTTGTGAGTAGCGGAAAATTGTTCACTCGATGTATAGAGTGTTATATATACAAGTTTGATGTTGCATTCAAAATGTAAATGAGTAAATTTTCATGTATGCAAATGTGTTTACGCGTGTAGCGATATAATCCCCTATGCGTACCTAACTAAATATGCCTATACATGATGTATCGTATACCTAGAGGTGTGTTATTGTACATATAGTGTTATTGTACATAGGTATATATATATATTGTGTAGGGGTGTTTATGTATGAGCTGGCAATGAACGTGATCTGGAAACAGCTGGTTTGCGTTGTTTACTGCTGGAGTATATAGCCGTCTGTTATATAACCATATAAATATACATAAATATACAGGTTATCTATGTATCTTATACATTATAGTTATATGGATAATATAAAAGCATGCACTATGCATTAAGCCAAGGATCAATTAATAGTTAAAGAAAATAATTATTGACTATCAACTAATAAGCAATCAATAAATAATTTATGAGTTGATAAAAGTGTAGAGTGGTATTTTATCATGTTAGAGTAATATTTGTCATGTATATTGATTTATATGCATTCAGTCATGTCGGTGATAAAAAAAAAAAAAATTAATTAGACTGAGAATTTGAATCCAAAAAAATTTGATTCGACTGTTTTTTTTTTCTTTTTTTTTTAATCCACGGTAAATGAACGAAGAAAAAAGCCAGTGTATCGTGCGATTTCTACGATTCTTTGCGGGGCAAATCAATCGCGGACCACTGAATGATACTTGATTTGCCCTCGTAGTGCCGATGAAATTTTACGCGCCCCGACGCGGATGTTGAAAGACCGAGGGAAAAAGGTGTTTCCTCGAAAGATATTGTGATAACATTCGAGTCAGGGATATAAAAAAAAATATCATGTAAGCTTTTATGGGAAGGGCCCCATAAAAGTAGCAGGAAAATGGTCGAGCGAGTGGCTGACAACCACAACCTTGCACCACTTAAACTCTACTTTTCATTGTTTATTATTTACGCTAAAAATCCAGTTTCAGTGTCTGTGAAAATCTGATATTCACATTCTTTCAATTTCGAATTCCTTTTTAGTCGGAAAACCAAATGATGCGGATTCATGGTGGCTACTGGCGACAGGGAAAAGTGATGAAATTCGAAAAATTATAGTCAGGGTCAATTCAAAATAAAAGATCCCAAACAATTTTTTTTTTAAATGGCAATAGTAGCAAAACTTGTTTCAATTATAAATAAAAAAAAGTATTCTCAATGATAATTTTCTTTCACCATCGATTCAAATTTGTAATCCGGTCAGGGAAAAGTCAGGGTTTTTTTCCTCACTCTTCACAGTGGCTACCATGGGATTAATTCCTCTCTCGGTCCCTCAAATCGAACAATTGAACTGTTAACGTCTCTCCCGTCTCGTGATCGCCTGTATAGAGAGATACCGCGTGTGGCACTTGTGTCGGGATAAAAAGAGCGAGCGCCGGAACTCATCAAGTCGCGGTGTCTCCACGGAGCTTTCTTGCGCTCTATACCCTATTCCTCTTCCTGTTCCTCTTCTACCTCCACATCTAGCATTCTAGCATTATAGCATTCTCATCCTCCCCTCGGTACTACGTTCTGTCCTACCCTCCACCCTCCACCCTCCACCCTCTCGGTTTTCCTCAATTAGGTCGTTTCGCACCAAGCCAGTAGTGCTCTGTCAATACGGTGATGTAACTTGGATTTTCTCAGGGTAGGCTAGGCTACCGGGGACGTGGGCACTGTCGGAGTTTGTCGAGCCCTTAATTTCCCGAGTTTTGGTCGAGGTTTTCCGGGTCATTGATACCATAACGAGTTTCCCCATATTCTCATATTTCTCGCTTCATATTAAACCGTGTGTATACATGTACGGTAAAATTTCAGCTACGTCGGTTCTATCTGATATCTAATCTCGTGGCTGATGATACGTTCAAAATTGCATTGTATATCGCTAGCTGAAAATAAAAAGAGAAAAAGAACGAAATACGGAGATAAAACAGGTCCGCTTCCGGCCGAGTGCAGGTTATAGATTATCGCGGTGGTCAGTTTGACCTCGGCTCGTTGGGAATGCAATTTTACACACATCTGCTGCTGATAAAGAACGAGAGAGAGCGAGAGAGTAATACCAGTCGATTTGACTACATTCAACCGCGAAGTTTTCAATCTATTTTCCAAATTACGATCTAAACAGAATTTCAACGAATTACACGAGATCGAATTGACCCATTTTAGAGTAACAGACATTTTTTGAAAATCTAAAACCAATTATCAACGCAACGCAAAATTTATTGACAAATATTGAAAATTGTAGGAGCAAAGTGGAATAACTCTTGCAATCTTGAATATATTTTTCTTTTAATCAAATTTGAGATTCCCACTCAGTTCAAATCTATAAGTTTTCCCGCCTTGGGCTGTACCGGTACTTCTTATAGTTAAAGCCTCCCCTCAATTAAAGCTGCGCATCGACGAGATCTAATTTGATCACATACCTGAGTTATAGCGCATTTATAACGAGTGCGCTTCTTATTAGAAGTGATTGATTGAACGCGTCGTAGTACAGCGTGGTAAAAAATCCGACTCGTTAACGGGATTTTTATCGGACACTCAAACCGCTAAGGCTCGAGTAATCCCAAATGTGAAATTAATGGATTTTATCGAGCATATAGACCAGTCACTCAAATCAAACTCGAGATTTAAGTACATATTTCGAGCAAAAATGATTCTGCTGCAGCTGCAACTGCAGAATCTGGTGATACGTTATTCTGAATTACCCAATTTGTCTTAATGCACCGTATATAAGAGGTACCCGGTGTTAAACGCTGGTGCAGCACATTAATTCATGAATTTATTATGACCCAGATACGTTTTCTCACGACTTGTAATTATCTCGGGTATTTGCATAACTTAGATGTTAATTTAGAGGACCAAAAACTGCAAATCATTGCTCATATCGGTATTCGGAAGCCTTAATTTTCCATCGCATCATCGATTTATAGACACTTGAACATTTTAAAATGCCTCAATCTGGGTCCTGACATTTTTTTTCATCCGACACAGTCTGACCTATCTCGTGATACATAATAGAGACATATCGATGCAAGTACTGGAATCTACAACTGGAGTACGCGACAAGGGCCCATAGACTGTTCCACAACCTTAAATATTCAGTTGAATGAACTTCCGGTTATAATTCTTTGAAACAGATACTCGAGAATCTTGATGAGCGAAATAGTCGCAAATATCATATCTGGCAGTGCAGCTTCTATATCAAATTATATTGGGAATCGTTAAACTATTTTGCTACCACGTTAAACTCAACCCCTATTTTCTTCACGTGGTCCAAATTCACGGTAAAAAATAATTAACGGATGTTCAACGAAAAGAAGAAAAAAATCGACGTTTGGGATGAAACGATTTCGTGTGATTTCTTCAACCTAGTGTGTATATGAATTGTTCCTAAAATTTACAAAACAGTTTGACGTGTACTGTTGTGTATTTTGTTGTTGTTTTCTGTTTTCTTATTGGATCAAAGTGACTTACAGGCTTTTGAGTGCAGTTTTGAGTTGTGCTACACATACCTCGTGGGGTACCTTTAAACAAAATTACCTTCAATTTTAACACTGTCTGTTTTAATTTAACTTTTTTCGTTCTTAGAGATATTATAGAAATATATTTAGTTATAAAGAAATTGTTATTCTTACGCCTCGTGTCACGTTGACAATATCATGAAAAGCGTTATATTATAAATGATTAAATTGTTCTCAGTGAAGCTGGATGAAATATATTCTATCTAATTCATGGCAAATAAAACTGAACAAAAGAAGAAAAAAAAGATTCGTCAAGGACTCGCGTCTACTCCTCGAACCAGTTGAGATTAGAATCTGGTATCGATTCGCGTTTTCGTGCGTTATACTGGCTAGACGAATTTGGCTAGAAACTGTTTTATAGCCAACTTCATACCGTTCCATCGTCAAGAATTCACCCTGTACGTGTTCAGTACAATTTTACTCCTCCAAATGATGAAGATTATGAAAAAATAGTAAAAACTCTATCACTGCATGCAGTGAACAAAAGAAAAAATTTAATTACCGTCTCACGATGAATCGAAAGTGGAAAATTAAATTGTAAAAAATTTTCAATTCTATTTGTATACATGTACCCGAGATTTGCACATATAAATACGTTACGATCTCGTTCATTTTGTATTCATATGAAGAGAAATTCTCTACCTATATCTAGTATGTAACAGAAGCTTTTCGCTTTATCAATTACTCCGAGTCTAGAATCCTATGCGAATCCTATGCGAATGGCTCGAGTTGTGTTTAAGCGAGTGCTTCGAGCCAACCCGTCTGTCTGTCATAAGCGTAAAGTGCACTTACTGTTTTTCTTGTAAAGTAGGATTTCGAACTGGTCGTGTATCTGCCCCTCGAGACACTCTTCTATACGGGATATGGTCTCCTTGTCCGTGAGTTCGCCGTACATAAATGCGCAGCGACATGATTTTTGCATTACCTTAAATGAGAAAAAAAAATTGTTTAATACTTACAAACTTTTCATTTTTATTCATACCCTTTATTTAATTTTTTATATTTCCCCCCAGCTTCAGATAACGGAAGACGCTTTTTCTTGGTAAATCTGTTTTTCTTTTCAAACTATACAATCGATTGCGTGAACGCGTGAACTAGACTTGCAGTTATTATTCAAGTCAGCAGTAAAACTGATGTAATTGCGCAACTTCCGAAAGTAAAGAAACTAACGTGTAACACTACGTATGTAGGTATATGCATGTGGGTACCATACAATCCTTGAAACTTTTCTCTCGGTAATAAATCCCAAGCGATTAACCTAAGGCAATAAATTTTCGGTGGTACCTACAACCATTTTCAGTGAATAAAACCCCCAGCCAGTATAAATCGTTAGTGCGAACGACGGGGTTTCAACAGTCATCCGCGGTTGTCACGCACAACAATTCTGCGTAGAAAAACAAAAACCCCTCACGCACCCCGTGACAAGGGGAATCAAATTTCTGATTTTTTCTACGAATCAAACGATTTTTTTTTTTACAAATTTATTTAACATCTGGGTCGATGTGATATTGCGTGCGTGTAATAACGCAGCACGCGGGTTTCTTGAAAACAAATTTATGTACTTTTCTACAAGCGATTATATTTTATGCGATCCATCAAATTTTTGTTCTCATCAAGGTCACGCGATTCATTATATATCGTACATGTTACTTATTTTCTGGCTCTCTCGTCTCTTTTCTTCACAATTCTCGATTCTTTTATCCCGCGATTACGTGGACTTATCTTTCTCGACGTACAATAATTACGTCAATTATCTTCCATTGTGTCGATTTCGAAAAAACGAAAGCATCCCTGGTGAAAATAATTTCTACGCCAAACTACGAAAAGAATCTACGAAAAAGTATCGGATTTCGGACTTTTCGTAGTTTATTTTTACGCCAGATTTTGTACAGAGTAGTAGTTTTTCGTAGATAGTTGTAGAATGAAATTCGATGTCTATATGAATTGTCGTTTCTAGGTATTCATAGTTTATCGTAGTTCCTCGTAGTTTTTTCGTAGATAGTTGTAGAAGCCAGTTTCGGGATTGTACCTGGATCCTACCCGTACCGCAATTTAATAAACGAAGCGATTTCATAGTAATTCGACCTATTTTTAGAAAAAATCTACTCAACGTTGATGGAATTATTGAATTTAAAATTAAAAAAAAAAATTTACCCCCAGAAGGATTTGAACCTAGCTCACTTTTAGGGGCCACCCATCCAAGTACTGACCGCGTCCGATGTTGCTTAACCTCGGTGATCCCCAGATGTATGGTCTTCAACTCGCCCAAATTCATCTCCTTGCAGAACTTGACATTTTCTGGCAACATGAAGTTAGTGACTGACATGGAACTTCAACTGAATATTTGAAAAGCTTTGTCACGTTAAGCTTCATATTCTGCCAGCTTTTCGTAGAAAATCATACATTATAGTAATTTTGCGTAGAAATTCGTACTATTCAACAAACAATCGCCAAAGTTTAATCAAATCCTTCCGGCAATTAGACTTTTCACTTTTGTTGTAGAAAATTCTAAATTATCGTAATTTTTTGTAGTTTTATACTTGCGATCTACGTAAAAAGATTCTCATACATTTCAGTCGTAAATTTCTGTAAATGTTCGTAGATATTCATAGTTTGTGCAATTCTTATCTACCATATTCCGTAAAATCTACGAAAATTTTTCGGGTTGATCATGGTCGTAGATTTTCGTAAACTTTCGTAGATATTTGTAGTAAAGATATTCTGTTGCTTGAAAGATGTAAATTTCCATAATTAATCATGAAATTTTGTAGTTTTCTACTTCCGGAACTACGAAAGACTACGAAAAATTACGAGAAATTGCAAACAATTCCGATTTTCTGAACATTTCTACGATTTGACAGTTTTTGTAGTTTGACGTGAAAATTATTTTCACCAGGGATATTCCGTTGTCGGGAAACTGTAGATTTTTGTAATTGTTCATGAAAATCCGTAGTTTTCCACTGCCAAAACTACGAAAAACTACGACAACTCAAGACAAGAACATTCAGCTTCATTCCGTTTGTAGATATTCGTAGATTCCCGTAGATACTCGTAGAACTGATATTCCGTTGTGGGAAAACTGTAGATTTTCGTAATTGTTCATGAAAATTCGTAGTTTTCTACTTCCAAAACTACGAACAACTACGACAAATTACGAAAAATTATGAATTATTACGAAAAACCTCGTTTTTCTACGCATTTTTACGCTTCGGTATTTTTCGTAGTTTGGCGTAGAAATTATTTTCACCAGGGATAACAAAATGGCCAGGGGCTATTCGCTCAAACTTTTAGTGTATAGGTATACAAGTAATTTCGTGATTTGATGATTTTTTATCATTTCAAAGCGATTTCTTTGTCTAATTTGACCTTATTTCAATTTTTGATAGATGGAACGACCGCAATATCATCGAATTTTGCGTACAGGGTAAAAAAGGTTGATGAGAATTGCAATTCAAGTGGAATGCATGCCTGTCTCTATAGTTGAAACGTGAAATTGAATTTACGTGTTTAGTCTTTGGACCCGCACGTATATACGAGATTAATTCATTCGGAATTTATCTCGTGCAATTGAACGTGAGTATATACTAGTATATGTATATAGTTATATCGAATAAAGCTCACCTCTGCTCGATTGTAGCCAGAAATCTTGCAAAAACTCTCGTTGCAGTAGACAATTGGAAAATCGACGATCTGGGCATTTGCTAATAGGAAACTGCTGTCCGCTGAAAAGAGTAAAACAAATGAATGATGATGATGAATAATATGAATAAAAATACCAATTCTACACATCAAAGATTGCCTCGATTATGAAACTGCTTCAAAAATTGTGATAATGGGTAAACCGATAGCCAGAATACCGACTATGCATGGTTTGAAAAAAAAAATGCAATTAAAACCCGCACGAAACTCGTTAAAAAAAATTACGTTCGCCGATTAATGCAATTTGTATTTTCGTGTCGTTGAATAAATTATTGTTATAACTTTTTGCTGAAGAGGGGTTAAATGTTGGTAAATGTATACACGATCATAGTCCCCCGGGTGAAGTTCAAACTTTGGGATTAAATATACTCGTATTTTTTTGTAGTTCTTTTTTTCGTTTCGTTGCTTTTTTATTATACTTTTTCAACCCTCAATGTTCAGAAGTTAATACATTATTCGTGTTATATACTCTTATAGGCTAAAACGTAACGCAGACACGCGTAAAAAAAACAACCTACCAAAAAAACCGTGTCAACCCTTCCCAGCTGGCCTGCTCATGTACAAATATAATATCGGGTCTGGTTTTTCACGAGAATGTCGTATTACGACGTAACAGATGGAGGAGGGAGATTGATCTAGCGACTTTTTTTTTTTTTTTAATTATTTCTATACATTTTGATACATAAATTGTGTTTCGAATCAATATATATTATAACTGCCATCGACGAATATTATTTATTATGCCACATCACGAAGATACGTCGGGACGATTAAAATCGTAATCGTATAAATCAATCAACCAATAATAAGAATGATAAATTTCAATTTCTATGGGGTATATAAAAAAGTAAAAATAAAAAAATCCAGAATTAGTATCAGACAAAAAATCTGCAGCCTTTCCAAAAATGAACTAAAATAATTCAACATTTAATTTTCTTCTTCAAGCTTTTGGGGTCACACTCTTTTTTTTTTCTGTTATCCTTCGAACACGACATCGAATGTAAGACTAGAAAAAAAAAAACCTCAAACAGAAAGACAAAAAAAAAATACAATTGAAGAAGAAAAATTGTAGCAATATATTGCGCAAGAACACTTTCGTTGAAAGCCTAAAGATAGTCGCGACGCCATCAGCAAAAGCTTTTTCCGAAAATGAATACTCAACTCTGTGAGTTTTATTTCCAAAATACTTCCTCGCAGATTTTGTAGAAAAAAAAAAATAATAATGTCTGGGCGAAAGGTTTAACGATCGCAATAAATTATAGCTACTGCAGAGAACGTCAAATGCGACGATCGCATAGCGTCACATTCCGAGTTCAGCAAAGTTTCCTAATTGCTTATGAGTTTCTGATATCAGTTTCCGAATCTGGAGCAGAAATTCTACTCCCCGCCTACAAGCGTCAACCTTACCAACTACTTCCGGAATTTTCGCGACGAA
This sequence comes from Euura lappo, assembly GCA_018257835.1. Classification (NCBI taxonomy): domain Eukaryota; kingdom Metazoa; phylum Arthropoda; class Insecta; order Hymenoptera; family Tenthredinidae; genus Euura; species Euura lappo. Next base: position 53,723 of record JAEUYN010002243.1, read on the forward strand.
AATCGGATGGATCGAATTTTCTCGAGTGGTATTATACATTATATATATATACATATATATATATATATATTGTACAGCTGGGGCTGACAGTTGACATTGATTAATTCGCCAGAGTAGCTTTTGAACGAAATATAATAATGTATCGTTTCCCTCTCCCCCATCTCCTCCGTATAGAATATTCATCTGTTGCGCGAGTGCTGCTGATGCAGCAATATTGGCAAAAACTCGGTTGTTCAAAGGCCACTATCAAACACTGCGACACACTAGAGATATATTTCTAGTGCACTTCCGTTATAACTTGTTGAATTAGTGAGTGGATCCTCATTTATCAACTACGTGTGACTTTGATTTTACACGTTGGCCTCTATAAAGAGTATACCACTGTTAAGAATATCTTGAAATTTCTTATACAAACAGGAATGAAATTCGCAAATTCTGGTGATTGAAATGAAATTAATATAAAACATCTTGAAATTTCATATTTGTGTCTTAATATTGAAAAAACATACCGAGTTATCAATCACTTTGTCTCAATATTGATATGGTTCTATTAAATTTATGAAACTGTTTTGGAGATTCAAAACATACTATGATTCTTTTTTAGTTTTCAGTGACAAAGCGGTATTTCAGTCGATTATCAATAATCCATTCAATTAAATGCGTAAAATTTTCATTTTTTGGTTCATTCTGCAATATTTTATGATTCGATTCGGCATAATTATTGTAGCAGTGGAAACCCATTTTTGAATGAAATTATCATGAATTTTCATATCACATGAGTACTCAGCCGAATTTTCAAAACATTCCGTATATAAAATTTAGTATAATCTTGGCTATGAAATTTCCGAATGATTTAGAATTTTCAAAACTGTTGTATGAATATTCAGATATTGAAATAGTCGAATTTAAATATACAAAAAGCATATGTCTAATTGCTTCACATACATTTTTATGAAACTTAATACCAAAATTTCTAACAGTGTAGAGAAAAATCCCTGACGTTTCCTGGCGAACTATAATTTTTTCCTGACTGAAATTCGGACGAATATCAATAGTTATTCGAGTATGTAATAAATAATTCTCCGATTCAATAGTGAAAGAAAACGATTTTTGAGAATACTTTTTTATTTACATATAATTTATACAAGTCAAGATTTCCGCGCGAGCGAAGAAGAAAAAATCGCTGGGGATCTGTTATTCAGTCTTAAAATAAAAATCCCTTGACTTTTCCCTGACCATTTTTCAAATTTTCGGACCTTTCCCGGTCTTTTCATTCCAAGGATTCTCCAATTATCATCACATTCTTCACTCAGACTAAAACTATACATGTGTAACTGTACACTGTATCTTTGTACATACACATGGTTATATGTATACGAGGACTGTAACCAACGGTACGTAAGAATAGTGTACATTTTAATGAACTTTAGCTACTTAGAAATCCCTCAAGTGACCCAAACTCCGCCTACTTCTGTTATTTTTGCTACCCATCCGTTCAAGCAAACGTCTGCACCCGATTCTAACGTCAATCTGATGCAGTGTTTTTGAAATTGAGACGAATTTAAATTCAACAATCTGTTGTATTATAGCGATTGTAGGCAGGGTCTTGAGGATCAAGCTCAAGAAATGAAACGAAAATGAAGGATCAAGAGTCAAATTTCGATGCTATATAAAGTATATCGCAAATATTCGAAAAGCGTCCTTGAAACGATTCGAAGAAACTTGTAACAACGATGAAAATTCGGTGTCGGTGTATCAGCGTCAACAGATTATCAGAAATTGATCGAGTATTAGTGGAAAATGAAAGGTTTCTCTGCAAGGCTGGTCAACAGCTTTTTCCCTACAGCTATTGCGTTCGAGTTATCCTCAATTTCTTATTTCTTTCTTCGAGTCAGTGGCGGTTATCGCATATCGCGAAACGCCTCAGGTGGTGTACGATAATGATCGGGGAAATGAAAAGTCGTAACATTCGCGATAATGTACGTACCGTGTAAGAAACCATCGGACTATGGCCTTGTGGTTCAAGGCTAAAAATGTATAATCTGAGCCCTAGTTTTCAGACAGTTGATAAATGAGAAAACTGACACAGAGAACAAGTCGAGGCACGCGAATCGGTTTCTGGTAGAATAACGGAGAAAATAATAATAATTGAGGTTCAGAAAACGTCACGCAACGATTTCGCGTCGTCGTTTCTTATTGTTCTACTTATACTTAACGTTCCCAATGTCGCCACGCGTGCAGCCATCGTACCGAGATCTGCTTATTTATAATGTCCGTTTTGCGAACACGCTTTCTTTAGGCTACTTCTGACTTTAGTGTGTATTGCGGTAAGTAAGGTCAAGCCTACATAGCCGAGGCTTTAATCTTGATGCACACGCGATGAAACTTCGGTTACCCACCAGCTACACCCCCGACTCAATCGTTTGACGGGTCAAGGTACAACATTGCACGCACCTCGCTCAACGAATTCCATACGTACGATATTGAGAAACGGGGTAGAGAATAAAATAAAGAAGGGGAAGAAATAACGAAACTGGGGTAATCAGTCAAGTCCCCCAGATTTCGTATTATTATTATTATTTTTGTTTTATTCTGGAAATAATTCTTTAGATTTTTCCACCTTCTCAAGAACTAATTAGTCCTCTGAGACACGTTAGGAAGGCTTGTGAACAACGGTCCTCCGCGAGACACTCGTTCTTTTATTATCACTCGGCTCTTTCCTACTTTAAATAGAATGAAATCGCACGATTATTCAGATTTCCCTAAGGGAATCTGCCCCCGAATGGCGAATATAACGTATTGAGCTATCTATTGAGCTTTTATATCGTTAATATATAACTTCGCGTTTCTCCGTTTTTAGGGAAAAGAGGAAGTTATTGTGATCACTCGGAAAAGTTGAGTTTTTACTGGAAGCTCAACGATAAATTCAAAACTTTTTGAATTTTTGTGTAATATTAGGGCGTATATGAAAACAAAGTACACAATTTTGTAACTATTTTCGAATTACGGAACATTGTGAGAATTAGAAAATATGGAATTTCGCGATATTCTCGCCAAGTAAATTCCAACAGTTCTGCAAATTCGAAGCAGCGTAAAAGGCATTATTTTACATCATGTATTGAATTTTCGTATTCAAATTTTTCTAGGTAATTTACTACGAACACGAAACCTTAATTGTGGATTTAAAAAAAAATGTTCCGTTCCCTCCAAGTGGTTGCAAATTTGATACATGTTGGAAAATACTGCCTTTGACACTACATCGGATTCGCAGAACTTTTGAAACTTTCTTGGCGAAAATGTCGCGAGATTCAATTTTTTGTAATTTTTACAATATTCTGTAATTCGAAAAAGGTTGAAATATATTATAGTTCGTTTTTTTGCCCACCCTAATTTTACATGAAAATTTCGAAAGTCTTAGATTTATTGTGAATTTAAATTGAAACAAATTTAATGGCGAAATGGCGAAAAAAAACAAACTAAAAACACTCTAAATCTCATAAAAATTGGTACTCGAAGGTTTTTTGAACCGCTTATCAAGAATCTGAGGTCAGATTCGAAAAATTCAAACAAAATAAATAACGGTAAGGTCAGAGGCTGGTTTTCTTCTTTTCTTTGGATCTGAATCTCTTCTCGTCGGCATATCGCATCAGACTGCAGCACGTTCTGAGCAAATGTAATGTAAACGCGTGAGGAGTTTAGCAATCGACTATACATCATCTCTTCTCACATATCTTATCGTGTGAATATATTTTCTCGATTTACTTCCATCGTATCTCGAACATGCGTATCAAGGAATCGATCCGATGGTCCGCCGCGTTAGGATACAGAATCTGCACAAAGAATCCATCCGCTCTTCGGAGAATGTAAATCATCTCTCGTTGGTAGATCGACGAAGTGAACCCCAACCCGATGAGAGAAAACCATCTGGCGTTATTTGCTACAGTTGAAGATAAATAATAGTAATAAAAAGTGGTGGAATAAAAACGAGGACACTGCGTGTTATCCTTTTTGTCACGGTACGTGCGTAGATCCGACGTTTTCGTACAAATTAAATAAAACCGCGGAAACACCGCGAGGCGTGTCAATTATTCATTCGGAACAGTAGTACAAACCGTGTCTGCGAGGCATGCGGTAACGTCGCGTTGCGTTTCGCGTACCAACTAGTTTATTTATTCATTTTTTTTTTTTTTTCAATGCATATTTATTTACTTCTTTACGGAATATAACGGTATATAATAGTTTGGTCTTGAAGCGAGCCTGACTTTGGCACGCGAAATTTAAAGATTTTTTACCAACGTTTTTTGCTCTCTATGGATTTTATCTCCCTTGGCACGCACACGATCTTTACTCGAATCATTATAACGATAATAATTCACCTTTAAGACGTAGATCGCATGATTTCCATTCGCCGATTAAAACCGGCCGAGTCGTGGGCCTCGCCTCGGGAAAAATCGTGGGTAAAGATAATTGGGTTGACACCCACGATCGCGTTTGTGTGTGTCTGAAAAGTCACGTGCTCGCAGATAACGAATTATGCTAATCATTTTCCGAGATAATCGAGTCCCAGGTTTTGATCAGCAAGTACGTGAAGTTCGGTGGAAAACCAGGAGATAAACAATTTTCAAAAATTTCGCTATTTTATATTCCTATAATTATTTTATCGACTATGAAATGTCGTGTCAAACGTTATTTAAATCGAATTTCGTCCATCTGGAAACGTGGTTATAATTTTATTCGTCGTATTATAATGCATATTCGTGTTAAAAATACATTTGTCCTCGTCATTATATTGTCATAGACGACAAATCAGTTTTTCTCTAGCTCTGTGTACACACAGTGTTTCCTAAATCGAAAACAATTCGAGTCTCGCGTGGTCAGAATCACGCTTCGTTCCTTCAAACAATTGTCTATGAAAACGAATATCGAACAAATGATGTGGACATTTTTTATTGTAAAAAAAAAAGGGAAAAAAAAGGGAAACTAAAATTGACCGTCTGCAAAAATCCTAAGAGATCAGCTGAAACTGACCTGCCCTACTCACTTTTGCACAGTGCGATAAAACTCTCTGAGAACTATCAAGCTGTTACATGAGATTTCAGAAGTTTGTTACGTTATCACACATTTATAGCGTACTTTTTATTTTTATTCTTGCGCCCGAAAAGTTGTGTGTGGTTATTCGAATCAACGGAACCAAGAATACCTTAAACGCGGAGAAGAAAACAAGTCGGTGTAATCAGTATAACTTTTCATTAGCCGAAGCTAATGCATCACGAAGTTTGGACAGAAGTGAAACTTTCCACAAACTGTGACCAAAGTTTTAACGGATTAATTACAACGTTGGGTGCAGTTTGAGTAAATCTTAACTCGCAATTGTTTTCATTCGACATCGTTATTTTATAAATTGTTTACGTGCTTGAAATCCCGTTGAATAAATAAGACGAAAAAAAATGGGCAGTGGAAAAAATTCGCACACCCCAAAAAACCGAAAAAAAAATATGTAGATGCAAATTACGCAGCGTTAAAAGCACACAGGTTTCAACGGTCTAAATTTAGCCAACCTGTACAGGGATGGGTCAAGTTTGCATTTTAAAGTATACATTACAGAGGGCTGCGTGTGTTCGTGTCGTGTGTGTAAGAAATTCCCTGCTGCTCCCTTCCTTTACCGTATCACCCTCCGATCCCACTCCACTCCACTCCCCAGTACGACCCGCGGATTGACCCTTGTGCTTCGTGGATTTGACCCAATGACCTGCCGAACTTTCGCGAACGTTAGCGGAAACGTACGAAAACGAGTCAATCCTCTTCCGAGTCGCTCGGTCTTGACTATGATCGTTGAAAGACACTATTTTTTGTTTTTTTTTTTTTTAATTTTTTTTTATACTTTTTAAGAAACCACGATTTCCATCCCTTCTTGCGTACGCGATCACCGAGTCTACGCGGATACGTGGTACTATTTTACCTCAAATATTCATTCCTCTAGTCCCTCGACGACTGATTAGAGAGGCAAAAAAATAAAACCGGATGCTGTATGGCGGAGGCCGGGTTGCTTCTGAAATAGTAATCAGGTTCGAGTCACTGATAAAATCATGCAATTGACGAACTGAATTTTTCCCGTTCTCATTCTGTAATCATGGAATTTTTCACAAAAAAATCTATCAATGATTTCGCAAAGAACACCGAAGGAAAAATTCAACTATACAAAGTGTCGAGGGGGAGAAATAAATCAAGATTTTTGTCTGACACATTATTTCACTTATTTCCATTTTTTCGTTTTTCTTTTTTTTTTCAATTGCAAATTATTTCGTTTATTTCAACCTATTTTTTCATTTCTCATTATTTTATTCATTTCCTCGGTTATTTTATTTCCCCGTCGATATTTACGTTATTGTAACTTTTTCTTTTCTTCAATAAGACAATAAAAAAAAAAATTTCTAAATCGGCACAAAATTGTTGGTGCGGACCAGTTTCAACACTTGATTTCCAACAGCGAAGAAGCATTATCGCATGTATCGACGTGGAGCTTCCAAAAAGTCGAATCTCTCAGATCATCCGCGCTCCCGCGAAGACGCCCCTTTATTTATTATAGTTTCCTTTCAAACAGGCTTTTATCGCGATACAGATTAGCCAGGATCAGACTCTCGGATACTCCGCTTCGTAAGTGGAACGGGGAAAACATCTGATGGAAAAGGATACGTCGAATGTAACGGTCACGAATACATCGATAATTGCCTTACATTTATTTCCCTGATATTCTCAGTTCAATAAATGCTTTGACATGTTCGAGTGATCGACATATGCGATAAATTCGTTCCTCGAGACCTCATTTTGGGCCTGATGAGTTTTTAATTGGAGTCACGAAATCCCTTTTGACATTCTAGTAACATTAATTTACTCAACAATTTTGTAAAATTCATACAAAATTTCCTATTTTTGTGATCAATGTACGGTAATATTGAAAATTTGTTCATAAATTCAAAGAACATGCGTAGAAATTCACTTTGCTATACTAAATTTGTACTTTAATGTATGGTAGATTGACAATCATTTTTTACAGTGTGACAATATGAGATCGAGAGTCTGGGTATTGTGATATTTTGCAGACCATGTCTAGCGATAGCCTCGATCGTGGGTGAACCGCGAATGACGTATACGTATGTGACATACGTAGCCAGTAGAACGGGTCCGGATTAATTCCAGGCGAAAGCAACGAAGCGTTACGATGTTTCGCGATCGAGCGACGGGAAAACGTGAACGAGAACGTGAATAGAACGTGAACGAGCTTCTGAAAATCTCTAGGATTTTATATTTAAGACAGACTTTAGAAGCTCTAGGAATTTAAGGATTACAGTCACACGTCAAATTTACATTAACGATTCACAATATGAATTCCACTTGACCGATGACCGAGAGAAAGAAAAAATAACAGTCCCAAAAATACTCATTTTTTGTGAGAATGTGAGAAAAATAGTTTTTCCAACTATATAAAATATTGTAGATTGTTTCTACTCACGTTGACTGCTGCTTCGTCGAATGATATTTTCTAGAAACGTGTTTTGTGGGGCTACGAGGCCCCTACGACCCCCTGGCATCCTTCAAAGGTTGAATCTTCAGTTGTTTACTCGGTTTAAGATCCTAGTAAGCTCGGAGCTTAAATCTTAAACCATTTTCATTCGAATAAGTTTAGTTTATTTATATATAATTACGATTACGATAAACTTTCAACTGACACATGTGTATTCTTGACATGTTAATTTAAGTCGATTATTTGTCACCTACATTTTTTTCTGGTGTATATCATTGTCTGCGTGGCTTTTTTTTTTAACTTATAAAATTTAAACAATTTCGTTTAAACACGTTCGTTTAGATCCGTCACCTGAACTTCTTCCTTGTGTACATGGCCGATATCGTTCATTCGTTGCGTGTAATTTATACTGATAAGGAATGAAGATTCACGGTCAGAGTGATCGCCCTTCCTTAACCACAGTCCTTCCACAAATTTGCGACATTTTGCTGTGTTCTCTCTGTTGCTTTCCACATCCTCGGCTTCATCCTCGTCGTTGCAAGTTCCCAACATTTTACGTATAAACACTCACATCTCTTCACTTATTTCAATTACGACTGAATAATTCAAAGACTGTTTATCAGCGCCTTCAATTACCAGAATCGATCACAATTAGACCAGATTTTTGTCATTCTTTCAATTGTCCATGAATCAGGAACGCCGAATCCTCCATAAAGGAGCCTGAAGGGTGTTTCAAAGTTAACGAACTATTATTGAAAAAATAAAAAACTGGGGTCTAAGAATTTTTATTCTACCGTTCATCGCGTTACGTGGATTTAACATACACCGAAAAAAGTGGAGGGTCTTCGTTCCGGCGTATACCGCGTACCGAACAACCGAGTAACTTGGACGAAAGATCTATACGACGATGGGCAAGAATGGTGTCACCCACAAACGTAAGAGTCTCTATTAAGTATCGACGATGATCCTAGAAGAGTGTCACCCGTGTTTACCGATACGTCCGAGCATCTTTTCGCTCCGAAATAATTCGAAGTAGGCGATCATCAAAAAGTCGAATCACCATCGACTCGTCTTTCCCACTCGCGACGCGTCTGATCAAACGGAAAGTAAGTAGTAGCGGTCAGCGGTAGTCAGACGCAGCGTTAGAGGCAACCCGCTCAGCATTTATGTATGTAGGGTACGACCTACGTTGGAATAAAATTCGGCGGCTCTGGATATTAAATTTCACAGTAGACCACATGACGTTTTATAGACTGTGCGATAAACAAGGACTGATTTTCGGTCAATAAACATTTTCGTTACTCACATATTATTTTTCTTATTTTATTCTTTGCATATAACGTCACGAACCTTATGATACTTTGATGAATTCTTCCGCCATGAGTCAAACAATGAGGAATAGATAATTTTTCTACTCAAGGAAAAGGACAAAAGAAAAAAAAATTCATTCTACGATAGATTCAGACTATATTTTTGATATTGTTACGCAACAATGAATTCTACACACCCCCTTTCGAACCGCTGTTTATTTATTCATAAGAATCTTAACGACATTGCTTATAGTTTATTATTAATTTCTCACATCGTCATTTTTATCGTGTAAAATGAGAAGTTTTATAACAATGAAAGGAACAAAAAAAAAAATACACCATGAGACGTTTCACTTCTGCGATTAATAATTCGATTATCAATGTAACTGGAAGTGGATGATTTTTAACAGTGTTGGATAATCGTTTATAAGACGAATAAAATTCTTTACTGATATCGTCATGCTGTAGCGATGTAACGCTGTACCACGTACTACTAGTTAGCGGATAATGAAATAGCTACATTCGTCCCGTTTGAAAGTTCAACCCTTTTTGGTGACCGAGTAGCGACTGGTTCATACAGCCGCTAGTTACGGTACTGACGGGCATGCGGACGGGGCGACGGGGAGACGGTCGATCGAAGGAAAAGCGAGGGCGCCACCTCGCCGGCAACCCCATTTACACGACCTACGCGCGTATCGACATTATCATTGACGATACGCAGTGGTTCAACAGTACCGAAACCTTATGCGTGATTATTTTGGGGACTAGATTCTCCGAGGACCCGCGGCAACCGTCGTAAGTCAACCCGGCCCACGAGGGAATTCGGAACCCCGATAAATTCGAAAGGATCCACGTCAATTCGCGTTTCTAGTCTTGCGCTTTAAAATTTGCGTACCTTCTACCCCGCGGTTCGACACCGGCCGCAGTGACGTCAATGGTAACATATGAAATTTTAAATTCAATGCCGAGGTGTTCTCCCATGCAGAGTGGAAACGAAAAACGGAATTGAATCTCTCCTCTCGGGTTTATTATCGCAGCGGCGAATGGGATGTTTTGGGGGGTTGGATACAGCGCCGACTGGGCTGATATCGTCCGAGGCGATTGTTTTTTCCTTTTATTTCGGGGTTGGATTGCGCGATAAAATAATTTACGCATATACGGCGGAGAGACAATTACGGATGGATGAGGTCTGAGATTGGAATAGTTTTTTACGACGCCAGCTGCAACGACCCAAATTTTTTTCTGCGATTAATTTTTCTATTCTTTGTTTTGTTTGCAATTGAACTTCGTGCAGCTACCTGCGGTAATGGAAGCTTTTATCCCGCAGTTCCTCCGGGCGATTTTTCCTTCTTATCATTCTGTTTTCTATCAACAAAAACGGAAAACTTTTCTCGAAACTGTTTGCTGTTTTATTTTCACTTTATGCGATTCAGCTCTGCACGATACCCGAATCGATGTACCGTCTGTACGTGAGGATTTTTTGTTACGCGACTTGGTAACAGAGACACGAGGAAAAAAGTCATTCAAAACAACGCGGCTAATCGTGATTTACAGAATCCACATCTAGACAAGCCCGCTTACGAAATCGATCAATTCCAATCTTTTCAAATCTTCGGCTATACTCGGTTCGGGTACATGAATTATGGGCAAAGAATCGGTATTTTTATCCACTCGGACAAGTAACGACGTCGAACAAACTATGTTCGAATAGATATTACAATTTCGTAAATCTGACCTCAGATTCGTGATCAGCGATTCAAAAAACCTTCGAGCATCAATTTTCACGAGATTTTGAATGTTTTCAGTGTTTTTCCCGTCATTTTGAATTTCGATTATCTGCTAGTTTGTTAAATTTTGTATTAATTAATTAAAATTTAGCCAAACTAACTTCAGATTCGTGATCAGCGATCCAAAAAACAATGTGATGCCAAATTTCAATGAAATCCGTTGATCTGTTCTCAAGATATCATCGGTTTTATTGTATTTTTGTGAATTTTGTTATTTCGATAATTCAAAAAGTAGTGAATCGATCAAAGCCACAATCTAATGAGTTCTAAGTTTATAAAAATCGCGTCGATTGGGGCCTATTTTAAGAAAGTCCAGGTGATCACAATAACTTTCTCTCACCTCTGAAACCAGAGAAATGGGAATGAAGCTAAAAAAAATGAATCTTTTTCGGTTGCTGCGAAGGTGCGATGGTCCCTCGACTCTTGTGCCACTACCAAGAGTAACGACACAACGAAATTGTGCTCGATCATAATTTATTCACGGTTCAATTAAAAGCGTTCACTGCATCAGAGCTTAAATCGGGAGAATCCTGCGAATCCGAGGTATTTGCGAGGGGATAAACCGCGACCCCTTTTATATACCGGGGTCTGCAGGGGTTCGGGTAATATCATATCATCCCACGTGCAACCCGTTTCTATAAATAGATTATTGCATGTTACAATGATCCCGTGGCAGAGGCACGACACACACGCGATCTATATTCCCCGATTCGCGTGCATTCGAGCCCCTTAACAACCTGATGAAAGGCGCATAAACGTATCTCCCATCGTGATCTCGTAATTCCATACAATAACGAATTAATACGCACCGGGAACGTAACGTTCTACAAACAATGTGCAATCGTCAGCGTTCATTAAAATTTAAAGCCGCCCGCGCCGTTCGTGGTATGTATATCAGTGATCGAAGCTCGATCTTCGCGCATGCGCGTCACGATATTCGAACGCTATTCAAATTCTCGTAGGGTTATGTTCGATCTACGGTGGCGTAACGAGTCTCCGCCGTTTCGTGACACACGAGAATAAGGTTAGGTCTGTCCCCCAGGCCTTTTAGGTTAAAACAAGTAACTTATCGGACTCCTGCTGTGCCGAGGACCCGAAACTAAATAATGGCCAAGTATCTGGCTCAGATAATCGTGCTGGGAACGCAAGTTGTCGGTCGAGCGTTCGCTCGTGCACTTCGTCAGGAGATCGCAGCGAGCCAAGAAGCTGCGCGGAGGGCAGGTGGGGGAGTCCAGGGCAAGGAAAGGGCCGCCGCGAACGCGCGGACGGGACTGACTCTGGACGAAGCGATGAGGATATTGAACGTCGAGAAGCTTGACCAGATCGAGGAGATAAACAGTAATTACAAGTTCCTCATGGAGGCTAACGACAAGGCGAAAGGGGGGTCGTTCTACCTGCAGTCTAAGGTAGTGAGGGCGAAGGAACGCATCGACGAAGAATTGAGAAATCAGCAGCCACCCAGAGCTCCGGATCCTCGAGAAACGAGCAAATCTTAGCTCTGTGCAATCTAGTCTATTCGATCGCTGTTACAACTGTACATATTTAATAAATAAGATATTGTTATAGATAGACGATCCTCTTGTTATTTTCATCCCCCGCCGCAAACCAAATATTCGATGACGCAGTAAAATTTGAAACTATATTTCTTTTCTTGATTTTTAGAAGATATAAACTCTGATATGATATGAAGCTTCTTGCGCAATTGCTGATGCAACAATCGACAAAAATCGAATCTCGAAGATTTTCGGCCTCTTTAGACTAATTTTTGTCATTTTTAAATATTCTACGACGCAGTAAAATTCGGAACTATTTCTTTTCTTGATTTTTAGAAGCTTCTTGCGCAATTGCTGATGCAACAATCGACAAAAATCGAATTTCAAAGATTCTCGGCCTCTTCGGACTCATTTTATCAGGGAAGAAGGGATACAAATGAAACGAGTCGTCTAATAACCGCAGGGTAATTTAATATTCAAAAAAAGAATAATCGGTTTCTGTTCTCAGGTCTCAAAAGTCAATTCCGTTCCGTTACTGCGAGTTCGGTTGTTGCTCCGAATTTCTTCCGTTGGATACCAGTATCCCGGCTATTTTGGCGTCTTGTGGTTTTATCCTGCGCTGTTGCAACCGAATAAGTAAACGCTCTTGGTTGTGGGATACTGACCACAACTCTGGCATGTACTTTGGTTCCATTGAGCTTAAAAAATGCTCTCGCCACAGTTGTTCCAATTCTACTAGACCCCCAGGCTGGCATTCGTAGTACTCTACCACCTAACAGAAAAACAAAAACAATTCAATCATTCAATCACTCGAAAGTTGATCAATCTGCAAGATAAGCACCTTCAAACCGTGCGGCGTGCGGGCAGTGTTCGCAGACTTGGTGGATGGTTCCTCTCTAATTTGTTGATCAAGCTCTTCGAGTAACTCGGGGGTCACTTTTTCGTGCCCGGTCAGTTCAGTGACGTGTGATTCCAATATCAGACGCCTCTGTTCCGGAAGACCGGACTCTTTTCTCAGAGCTCTTACCGCGGATCTGAGTCTTCGCCAGTGGCTTTGGTAGGCGTCATCGACGCTGATCGAGGGCGCTGAAAGCGGGGCGTCGCAATGCTCGGCCAACAGCTTCCTCAGACGAATGTCTTGTATGTTGCTACTCTGGTGGCAGGGTGGACAGAGCAGTAGAACATCGTGGGACTGGTGCTCCTTCATGACGACTGAAAAATAGAATGATACAATTAGGTAGATCAGAGATCGAAAGGGGGATAATAACGATCGTCGTCGTCGTGCTCACCAGGGAAGTACTTTCGGTACTCTCTCGGTATCACGTTCTTCCTGATAAATTTATCCGTAGAACCGCAAACGACGCATCTATTGATCTTGATCTGGGTATAATAGCGTCCAACTTCCCCCTGGGCCCTTCCGGATGGTTCGAAGTTCAACCTGACGGTGTATGGCTCCTCGCCCACCACCGTTCCCAGTCCCTTTTCCACGTACCATTCGGCCTTCTTGTGATCGCACGTGCACAGAGTGTCGCCGTCCGGTGCTTGCAAGTAGCAGTTATGGTACAGCGGCTTGTTTCTAGTCGGTATGCTTATCTTGTTCGGCTTGACTTTTGAGTTTGTGTTATTTTCGTTAGTTGGTCCTTGATTATCTTTATGAATAGAGTTGCTTGGGTTAGACTTGAACCTGAAAGAAACAACGAACGAAGTAGTAGAATCAGCATCGATCCCAGAAATTTGATGAGAAATAATTGAGATAACGAGAAAAAATAATAATTTTCAATAATCCAAGTCAGTCAAGTAACTCAAATACCTCACGTCTATGTCCCCCTGCGGTAGATTGTACAGTTCGTCATCTCCGTCAGAACGTTCCCAAAGATTCTTCAGATTGACAACAAAGTTTCCCCATAAAGACCGTTGCTGGTTCGCTTTTTTCAGCATCTGAAAAACGATTGTGTTTAGTAAACTATTCCGATACCCCAGATGGATCATCGCCCTCTTCTCACTTGTTGATAGATCAGAACGGAAGCAAGAGCGTCGCAAGCGGCGTAATTTATTTGCTCCTCGTTGAGATTGTCGGCGTTCCAATCGCCGCGTCTCACCGATGACCTCTTGTCCATCTCAATCCCCAAATACTCTTTGGCCAGTGACGCCAAACCGGTTGCATTCGTGACGTTAAGCTTCCTGGCAAGTTCTCTAAGATCCAGTGTCCCGTATACGTAACAACCAAAGTCTTTGGTCAACTTTCTTCCGTCGTCAAACGGCGCGACTCCCACCTTGAGCACGCGCTTGTTCGCCAGCAATTCCTGAAGCAACAAATGACAACGGGTTACATCCCGCTTCTCCAAGTGGTTCAAATAACAAGCTAGAAGCCAATCGGACCTTAAGTTTGCCAGGAACATAGCCAATCTTGCTAAGGCGGAAGAGGACGCAGAGTCCGTTTGTAGTGGCCAGCTGCAGCAGGCAGACGGGATCTTCGTTGACCCATTCGCAGTCGAATCCCAGCACGTTGTCTGATAAGTCACTGGAAAAGAGGAAATAGTTTGAGAATATCGAAGGGGGGGGAGGGAATAACGAGGGATTTATATATATATACTTACTGACGAATACGCTGCAAGGCGTGATCGCATTTCTCCGGGGAATCTACCAGAATCACATTATCCGATGTGATATTATCAAAATTTTTATCATCAACGGTTATACTTTTATTATTATTATCGTTGTTATTAAAAGGAAATATATTCTGGCAGAATTGTCTCAAGCTTTTCAGCACGTTGTTACGGTACTTAGAAGCGACGAGGGCCAATCCTACCGTCATGCACACGAAAATCATGTTATCTTTGCGTAATTTAAACATTTTGAACAATCGCGATGCTGAATAATTAAATACTATTATATATACAATTTGAGAGTAATAAATTAATTAATAAGACTAACTCTAAGTATATAAAATTACATTAAATATTTAATAATCTATATAAAGAGAGGTTCAAGCTACCCCGTGGTAGTAAACAACAGGCTCGAATGCCTAGAGAAGAATGAACCCTGAGCTCCACACAGTTCTAAGCCATGGTACGGTTGTTATTGTTATTGTTATTTCAGATTCTTGGAATCTTATTCATTACCGTAATCCCTATACGTCTGTGTTACTGTTGTAGCGACCGATAGCAAAAAAAAAAGACTTTTCCCTTTCAAAACCCACTGAAGGGAATCCCATAAACATAAACCGGATACGCGGTGATAGTGTTATCGATCATTTATCATTCTCTTCAGTCCTGCGGAATGAAAGAAAAGAAAAAATATATCATCCAGATACGTTCATTGGCATCGTAGAATTGTGTGGAGCTAAAGGATTACAGACGTACGTGTCAGTGAATATCTTTAGATAAACATATTGTCACAACACGATATATCGCCTCCTCTAACCCTAACCTTGATTGACAGCGCGTCGCTGGTGTGATTGATAGATACTTGAATCTTTAAGCACATGGTGGCGGTAGGATCGCTCCCAGAATGCATCGCGCGAGTGTGGCGATGCTGTTGTGTTCCGATAAAAACAGTATCTAGAATATATTCACAGTGTATGTGTATTTCAGTGTTTCTATTACGCCGCAAAATATTCCTGAGAATTTAACCACGTCTCTTTCTGGCCACGCGAGAGTGTCTCGAGATCGTGAAAAATCTGAAACCATAAAAATTCGGACAATTCTCGGTGACAAAGATGGCCGTGTTGAATCAGCTGTTCCGTCTGCTAGAATGACGGAACATTATTTTCGTTAATCTCAAGTCTCGATCTATCGGCGTTGATTTTATACCGAATTGACAGAATCTGAGTGATCCGTGTTTTATACCCGCGTCTACTGCGAGGGGCGTAGTAACCCGATGATACACGCGACGGAGTATCTAGTCTCTGATCCTGCGTGTCACTGACAGGTGGTGGAGAGTAATGTCAGATGGGCAGAATATCATTGGTTAACAAATACTAGACAGCTTAGTTCGAAATCGTTGGTCGATAAAACAACAAAGTCGTCTGTGATGAGTGACTCAGAACAGCGTCAGCTGCACGTGCCTTACAGAGAATATCAAAGCAAGAATAACGCCAATTCTAACCTCGTTGAAACCGACGCTCTGGTAGATCTGTCTCTCGCTCCTGACTCGAATTCGGCAACCAACTCCGTATCGACGCCCGAGTTGTTACCCGACGTTGAATTCATACCGGGATTGAGCAACGACCAAACAGCCATCATTGATTCTCCCGGAATAGATCGGGAGAGCCAGCCTCTCCTCGGTCGCCTCGAACTCGACGTTACCTTCAACCGTTTTCCAGGTTTGTCAAACTCCGCATGTTCGATACGCCGTCCCTAAGCTCCACTGTTTTCAGATGATCCCCAGTTTTCCGAACTCGTATGGCAGGCGGAATGCGCGATAGACAATGGCATCTTTCCGGACAGAATCTACCAGGGGTCCAGCGGCAGTTATTTTGTCAAAAATCCAGCCGGCGTAAGTGTCGTTGAATAGTCGTAAAAAGTATTTCTGCGTCAGCCAGGGTTCAACGGACCTCGGCGTGGCAACGAGAAAATTTATTCATACGCTGATATGCAGCGTTAAACCGTCTGCGCACTTATCTACTCTGTCCGCAGCTGTTATGCTAAGTTGTAATCAGCGTACGAGCCATGAAAACAACTCGCAACATTCCAACTAATGTGAATTGCAGAAAATCATTGGAGTATTCAAGCCGAAAGACGAGGAGCCTTACGGCCGGCTGAATCCCAAGTGGACGAAATGGATGCACAAGTTGTGCTGCCCCTGCTGTTTTGGTCGTAGTTGTCTGATCCCGAATCAGGGCTACTTGAGCGAGGCTGGGGCCAGTCTTGTGGACAGAAAACTGGGCCTGGGGGTCGTTCCGAACACGAGAGTGGTCAAGCTGGTCAGCGAGACCTTTTACTACCCTCGTATCGACCGGCAGAAGGCCAGAGTGAAGAGAGCGATAATGGAACAATTTCCGCTGGTCGGCTCTCACTTCAATCGCATTGGGCTACCGCCCAAGATCGGATCCTTCCAGTGTTTCGTCGACGGATACAAAGACGCCGACTACTGGCTCCGCAGGTGGGAGTCCGAGCCGCTTCCTGCACATTTGTCCAGACAGTTTCAGCTGCAGTTTGAAAGACTCGTAGTGCTCGATTACATCATCCGAAACACCGACAGAGGTTCGGATCTTCGAGTTCCTCCGAACGAAGCTTCCGCGATAGCGATTCAATGATTTTTCAACTTTCCAGGGAATGATAACTGGCTGATTCGGTACGACGCTGGCGGAGGTAAAACTGGAGCAGCGCCGAGCGACGTTAACATAGCAGCGATAGACAACGGACTTGCGTTTCCGTTCAAACATCCAGACTCGTGGAGGGCATATCCTTACCATTGGGCGTGGCTCAGTCAGGCCAAACAACCGTTCAGCGAGGCCACTAGGGAGCTCGTCCTCCCGCAATTATCCGATCAAAATTTTGTCCAAGATCTATGCGACGATCTGCACCAATTGTTCAAAGTAAATTGATTCTCCACGTTCGGTTGCATGCCAACTATTAACTGTGATTATCGCTAGATATTCAATCATATTACATTATATTCTAATAATATAAAATATTTCATGCGTTGAGCAGCAGGACAAGGGCTTTGATCGGCATCATTTTGACAAGCAAATGAGCGTGATGAGGGGCCAAATCCTTAATTTACAGCAGGCGCTGAAAGATTCCAAGAGTCCTGTACAGCTCGTACAAATGCCTGCAGTCATCGTTGAGAAGTAAACATTTTTCCTCCTCATTTTTCAGCATTGAAAGTAAACGGAGTGAATTGATCGTGTCCTTGTTGTTTGAAACGTAACACCTTTAGATTGTGACTTGATACCTCGAGTTTCCATTTTGAAATATGATACCTCTGAAACTGGTGCAACTTTTATGGCATCGAGACCGACCTGGATGCATCCTGGAATATCGTGGTTTTGACTAATTCTTTATTTTCTCTTATATTTCACAGAGCAAAGGGGAATAACGGAGGACCGCGATTATTCTCATTCTCTGATACATTCACGCAACGCTTCCAGAACAAGAGCCCCTTCTTTTCCTGGTGCTGAGTCGCAAACGTAAACGTCGGTACCGAATTGATACGTTGAAAATTAATCTTTTACAAGAGACAAGACTTGTTTCGAAGATACGAAAGCTTCAAGTCTGCGAGACCGCGAGCTCCACTCCCCGCCCGCCCATTCCCAGCCATAATAATTATCTCCACATTAATATTAGTCATGGATTGTTTTCTTATCAGTCGGCAATCCGTTACTGAGATATTACTTTTTAATTGGAATTATCAATTAATTCATATTACGCGTATAGTGCGTAATAACAGAGTAAATATCCATATCGAGATTGAGTCGATAAATAAGTAGCGTAGTTGTACAAAATTTGTTTAACAACTTTGATTTTCTAGGCATCATATTTTTTAATCAAATTCAAATTACGTTCACCTAATAAATATTCCGTTCGTATAACAAGTTCCTGAAAATCAATTTGCCACCCTTATGTCTGTTGCAGGGGGCAAATTTATCATCTTTTACGATCAATGGTGAACAGAAATACGAATATCGTAGATAAAATTGAAAAATTCATCTAGAAGAACTGTGAAACTATCAGATTTAAATTAGAATTATATTTTTATAACAAGTTATGATTATGATTTTTTGTAGCATGGTCTATTCGGTTCAGACCACCGATATAATTTCTTTTCAAATATTAATCTGAATCTTCACCTTGTTATATGCAAAAAACGAGAGAAAAATGAAAAAAAAATCAGTAGATAAAACAAATTGCTGAAAGTAATTAGAGAAAACGTTAAGAACGTTGGATAAGGATAAGATGTATCGTAAAAAGAATTCTCTATCAAATTTTAGATAATCTAAGTTTGAAATATGATTTTTAGAAACGTTTATGCATAATTTGTAGTATTTAAGGATTGTTTATTCAATGCCGTACTGATCGTTACTTATTAATTTGGTGATGAGCAAACGAAAAAAAAAAAAATACATAGATATCACGAAAATAATTCTGAGAATTTCTAACGTTAATTTGTTTCATATCGATTTTTGTACCTAAAATTTGTCTGAATTGATCCTTTTATGTTTCTACATCCTGTCAAGAAGTTGAAACTTCATTGCGAAACAGCTAAGACAACATTAGATGATCACGTTTTAAATGCTTTTAATCTTTTTGATATTACAGCCTTGTAATCGACTTTTATAAAACGTTATTATTTCATATTCAATATACCTACACACATATTGCAACACAGTTAATTCAAATAAAGCCTGGTCATAATGGAGGTGGTGGAGCTTTGTCCTAAAAAGAAAGTATATCGTGCCCCGATCAGACCAACCACTTGTCCTGGCAATCTCAAAGTAAGAACAAAGTTGTAATAATTTAATTGAATATATTACTCTTACCGAAATGGGAGAACAAAATTATCAACCTACGATCATGAATCATCAAATATCCGACCTATTGCATGATTCTTTCTGTTGTGAGAAATGGATGAAAAAGTTTGTTGTTAATTGGTACAATTATTTCAACTATCTTACAAATGAATAGCTAATAAGTAAAAAAAAAAAAAAAGGATGGCTGAATATATTTATGATTTATGAAAATTATCGTACGGTCCAAAAAAATATCCCAAAACACCTTCAGTTGGATCGTCTCGCCTATAAAATGTTCAGTTCCATATTGCTAATAATTTGTGAATCTAAAGCCGACGATCAATCAAAAAGACAGTGCGGAAAATTTTTATGATGATATACTAAGAAAAGAAAGAAATATCAGATTTTTAGTATTATTAAATAAATTGTTAACATTTGTAAAAAAACAAACTATAAACAAAAAAGACAAACAAATATGAAGTCAGGGTTACTGTTGTAATTCAACTAACTGAATAGATTTCACCTGAAATCGGAGTGATCAAATCGATTTTGATTTATTTAGGAAAGTTTATTAAGAATTTTAAGTCTGTATAAAATGAAAAAAACACTAGATAAGAATGTATGTAAATTAAACAGAAGATTTTATACAATATCCAATTTCTCTGTTTCGCATACGAAACATTGATCACGGGGTATTGTGGTCTGTATATCGTCTGATGAAATAAATTTTCTTCTTCAAACCGACCAGCTCGTGTTTCAAACTCATGCAGTCAGACCTGAGAAACACTCGTGTTTAGATACTAATCAATAATGTAATAATAATACCTTCCAGTGTACGAGAAGGTACGTTCAGCCGCCCAGAGAAAAGTCTTACGCCCCGGAAACGGCTTACTGTCCTCCGTCGAAACCCATCGACGCCAAGACAACTTATCACCTATCCTACTTGAACGTAGATCCAGCGGCGAGACATGTCAAGCCTAAAGCATTCAAGCCAGTTCACTCTCTAGATAAATCGTCGGGAAAAATATCTGACCAAACTACGAATCGCCTCAGTTTCTGCGCCAACTGGGGTATCGCGAGACCGAAGGCTTTTGCACCTGTCCGCAGGTTCAAACTATTTCTGTATTTTATACGTGACTCGGTATGATTATGGAACAATCAATGAATTCGGAATTCACAATCCTGTTCCGTAGAAGTCAGCTGGGACAAGGTCCGATGCAATGTGTTACTACCGCACGTCACGACTATGTGCCGAAATATGTACCTAAAATGGATTCGTTTGTACCGTGCAATAACATTCGAACGAGCACTGGGATTCTTGAGGATAAGACCACAGCCGGTTTATCGTACATGAATCCCGGCCCTGCACAGCCTGTTACGAGTTACAAGCCGGTAGGATGTTATCGTCCCCCCAAACAGGGGCTGGAAAAAAATACAACGCAGAAGCTTAGTTATCAGCCATTCAGAGTAGAAAAGAAAGAAATTTATCCGTGGAAATTAAGACAAGCGTACAGGTGAATGACGGTTCGAAGAAAAACCTTCGAACCGAAATTAATCAAGTATGAAATGTTGTAAAAGGCCCCCAGAAGCGTCGATGGATGGTGCGACGACGTACTCAAAAAGCTACCTTGAGAACACAAACTTGATCCGGGAGGAACCGTTCAAACCTGCAAAAAACAGTACAATATTTCCCGAGGGCGCTATATTTGCAGGCAGAACAATTTACAAGGAAAGTTTTTTGCCCTGCGACATCGACAGGCCCGTAGCTATTCGACCCTGCAGCAATATTGCTGTGTCGGACCAGAGAATGTCCGGCGACACTACTAACAAGGTAAACTCAACCGAAGCCATGAATCTAGTATGCCTCGATTTACGTTCGACTCATTCCAGTTGAGCTACCAACCGGTGTCATGTGAGAAACGGGGTCTGATAATTCCAAGTAGGAGAAATATGATGGGAGACGGACCGATGCAATGTGTGACCACGAATCGTCACGACTTTGTGCCTAAAATTGTTCCTCGGCCTGATCCAGTCGTTCCATGCGATAATATTAGGGCGTCCGATCAGCCGCTGGAAGACAGAACGACGTCGACTCTTTCGTACATGAATCCAGGTCCGACGGAACCGGTAACGAGTTACAAGCCGTTGTCGGAATATTGCAAGTAAGTAGTTACGATCGACGTAGATTTTGTTGGGCTTAAAAATGAAACTATGCTCTTTTGAAGAGAATTATTTCATTTAATCCATACAATTATGTCAAGTGACAACGGTATACAGCTTTGAGATGATTTCAATGATGCATTCGCTGTAAGTTATAGACAGAACATTGTTGCAGTTTTTTTTTTTTTTTAAGTTTTTTTTTCTATACATAGAATCATATTATAATAACTAAAACGTAATATTTTGTTCGAATAAAGGTAAGTGTTGAACAAAATTTCGCTAGATTAGCATTTGACAATTTGTTAAGTATTATGATCGATGGGTGTATGAAAGATGTGTTTTTTTTTCTTCTGAAAATTACAAAACGTTGTAGAATTATCACCTCAGCTGAACAACATTATTATACACGTATGTATGTATTTAAATTATTTTCGTATCTATATAGCTTAACATAAAATATTTATAACATCGGACAGTTTTTGGACGCATATAGTTGTTTTTTTTTTTCGTTTGCAAATTGTTCTTAATATCAATTTCCACACAGTGTTTATAAAGTGATTGTTTCATTGGTTCACGACTGAGCAAGTATTGTTCGATTAACTTACTTCGTTAATTAATATACAGATTGAACTTCTACCGACTGTTCAGTTCTGTTCAATCGTTAGGAATTCACCCTGTATATGTCTATATATATTTTTTTTATTATAAAATATATATATATAATAATATGTATATATATATTGATGTTGTACTAACGAAACAAAAGAAGTACATTGATTATATTTCAGCATTCCAAATACATGTATGTACTACCTAATTTAAAAGACGCACAGGCCACAGATCAATTCTCACAATCTTGATGTTAAAAATATTCTCAGTCTTCATAATCTACGAAGAAATTTATTTTTCTATAACGCGTAACAGACATTTTATGCAAAGCATTAAAGATTATTTCGTAAAAAGAATCTAAAAAAAAAAAAAACACCGTTTTTCAAATCAGGGAATTCATTAGCTGGATCAATAATATATTCATTATTGTGTACGTATTGCAAAGAAAAAGATAGAATACCAGTATTATAGGAAATAATAATTTGAAAAAGAAAAAAAAAAACGGTGGGTCTCTTGGGTTTAATTGAATATTGCACTAAGTTTAATTGATTTTCAGACCTTCAGCAAAGATAGACGGGGAAACGATAAATAAATTATCATACCAGCCGTGGGTCCCGGGGCCCAAAATGGATCTGCCTTGGGCTCGAAAATCCGAATATAAACCACCGACAGTTAAAATGTGCGACGACAGTGTATATCACAAGAGTTACCCGGCACCGGGTTATTATATCGAAGACTGTGAACCTGCCGAGTGTCTCTGCCCACCAGAATTAGAGGAAGATTGTGGCCCCAATTCGTTATCATATCCCCAATGACAATAATAGTAATAATCCCAACAAATATACCATGAAACATAAAAATCTTAATACAATTTTTTTTTAATTTTTTTTTTTTTTTTTTAAGCACCTTGAAAAAATTCTTATATAAAAACTTTTCTTACACTGGTATTTATTATACTTGTGTCCATTTATTTTCTATCGATATAATAATTGTAATGTGTTATTCAATACACCGCTCGTAGATATCTATTACAGAAGCTATGTATAAATAATTAGATAGTGTGTCTCGCGTTTCTTTTCAAATACAGTAAAAGTATTAAAAAGACTCGGTGTTCTTTATTACAGTAGCATTAAAACCCTGGTTCTTGTTTCAATTCAACTTACATGAGCTAATAACGAATGATAATCAAAATTTTAACAAATGGCTTGTCATAACTTGAAAATTTATATAATCATAACGTGAGACACCTTATCTATTTTACAGCACAAGGAAATTTCTTGTCCTGCATACATTTTTTTTTTTTTTTTTTGCTATTGTATCCACTTAAACAGTAAACATAGACTCTTTAGTATCGTGCATTGTGGTAGCGATAATATATATATATATATATAATATGTATATATATTATTTAACAATTACTGCAAGATAACGCGCGGTTCGTGTGCACGAATCAGTATTTTCGAAATTAGTCTAGTTAACATTTGACTAGGCTCGAGTAGAAGAATTAATAGAACGAGAGGAAAAAAAGAGAACTAAAGAAATAAAGAAGGAAGAAAAATAAAAATCCAGATATCAAAATGCGTGTAATATTTGTTGTTGTATGGTGCGTGTGTGTATTTTTTAAGAAAATCATCAACACGTGCTTTACGTGCAATAATGCGCAAAATCTCACAATATACCTATTATATATATTTGATTAGAAATTATAATATTGAAAAAAAAAACACTATCAATTAATATTTCTAACTAATACAGAAGGTAAAACTTTTTTTTCTTATCTTTTTTTATTTGTTTGCTTTTTCTTCAATAATAAACTGAACTCTTAAATCTTGGATAAAAAGACCAATAGATATACATAATATTAAAGTTTTATGATTCTTGGCAAAGCAGCCAATAATATATATATATTATTAAAAGACAACGTGTGCAAGCCACGGGCCTATGATAAAAACCTAAGAAACAAAAAGGGCTCATAGATTCGTTGATTTATTGCAGATGTAACAAATATTAATTAATTCATATTTTGAGGGATTTAACTCGATTCCCGGGGTGCCTGATAATTTTGTCTCATAAAAAATGTCAAGTCTTCTAACTTAAAAATAATTAATAGATTGTAATAAAAAAAAGGGGGGGAAGACGAAGGTTCAGGGTCTAGGGCACAAACGGCATAAGTCCAATATTTTTTCATCAACTTTGCATATACTGAAAGAAAATGCGTCGAACTTGGGCATTTCTTATAATCTTTTTTTTTTCAATCATGATTATTTTATTATTATTCGTTGTAATTGACTTTTAATATTTTCTTTACTCAATAACCGACTGTTTAAAATTCGGTTTTTAAAAACTCTTAAAAATTCAACAATCTTAGTTATTATGTTTTTTTTTCTCGCCTTTTTTCTTCTTCAAAGATACAGTGAAATCTCATTTATACGTTCCGTACTTACTTGTTTGCTTCGTTTATACGTAACGATTTTTTAGTCCTGGCAGTAAATTTACTGCCAATTAGGTTTAACTTAATTCGCACTTGTACGTTATTACTGCTATTCACTTTGAAATCCATATAAATGAGATTTCACTGTAAATACAAAACACTACATATACAAGAATTAATAATACGATTACTACTTCTCGCAAGAAGGCCTCTTTTTCAAAATTACACAAGTGTCTGTATATATGTATATATATGTATAGCACTTTAGAATAACAATGGTAAAAAATTCTTCTCTAACGATGACACAAATTCGTATCGTAATTGAAACGGTATATATCTTCTTTTCTTTTTATCACTTGCAAAGAATTGCACTTACCCTGTTATTTCATTACTATTCAGTAACAGGTTCAAATTTCTAATAGCGCAGTAGAATTTCTTTGTTGATTATGTTTTTCTATTCGTTCCACCTTTTATTTTATAACTTTTTCTCTTTCGATATTTCCTATATCTTTGCGTACTAATTAAAAAAGAAATTAGTGTATTTGTCATCTTATCATTTCTACAGAGTAAACACAATAACTCTCATCAGCAATATGAGCTTCGTTTTCGGACTTACACTCACCATCTTTTTCTTTCCCCCTCTTCGTTAACGAGGAACGGATAAAATCCGTCACGTAGAATCGATAGAATTTATAAAACCGATAATTGAAATGAACGACCCGTAGATCGTCGATTGATAAAAATATTCAGGCATACCTATTGGTGGATGAAGTCAGGGAAACTGCCAAAGCCGTTCATCGATTCCAAGGTCAAATTTTCTTCGATCGATTGAAGCTCAGGGTTCATCAAATCGTACTCCATTTCCGCCAGTCTGGACGTCGACTGGCCAAGGCCCGGAGCATAGCCATAGCTAATACATACCAAACACAACCCCAATCACTGGCATTCCATAGCCATAATGCAATATTCAATTTTCTGTCTTTTATGTTAATTAATTTTCTTTGACTTTGTTATCATTTTTTACTAAGAGGTGTTTTTTTTTTCTTCTTTTTTCTTCATTAATTTAAACGAAAGTCATGTGACCGATTAGCCGGATAGCCGGTACAACTCGGCAAATACGTATAAAATCAACCATCAAACTAGCCGACAAAAATTACCATCAGTCACTTCATCACGCGCATCAGAGAGTATATGTAAAGAAACTAATCAACGGATGCGAGCATTCAACTTTTTAGCCGTACCCGTCACACATAGTTTCTTTATCCATCATGTACTCTTTGGTCTTCACTACTCTCTCTCCATTCGATTGCCAGTTACTCGTCAATGAGTAGCGATTGGAGTTGGGTTCAATAATATTATATAACTTTGCGAAGATATTTTTCATTCTTGTGTTTTTTTTTTAATTTGTTTTTAATTTTATTTTTATTTTTTCATTTTTTTTACCATGTGGTTGTACCGGCTAGCTCCGGGCCTTTAATTTTCGATTGCCCCCTTTTTCTTGTAATTATTGTTATGCAACCATATTATCTGACTTCGGTCGTTATTTATTTATTTATTTTTTTTGTTTTGTCAACGTTTTTGTAGTTAATCCTTTTTTTCTAATACTACCTCTAAGTTCAATGGAACGTAATTATAGTGTTATTAATAAGTATATAGTAAAACCCAGTCTGAATGTTTCGTTAATGCTATGTATAATTAGATGATTACTAAAAACTAATTGTAATTAAGAAAAAGTCTCATGGGTGAATTGATGATATTCGTTCAATGTGAAGAATATATGGATTTTTCGAGTGCTGGATACCAAAGTAAAATTTCAGTCATATTCACTGATATCGTTATTATATCAGTACATAAATACTTTCTTTTTCTTCTAAATATCACAAGTTGCCATAATCAAGATTATCTTGAATGGTGAGCGAAAAAAGAATCTATTCTACGATTACATAGGAAAAATTACTGTTGGCATTAATTTTAGGTCAATTCAGAATTCTATGAGAGTAAAAATGAAATGTCATTATTTTCTAAAAGATATCCAGTACTTTGAGTTGTTATTTTTGTCAATTAATCTACCCGTAGTAGTTCAATAGTATAAAATAAGTGTGAAAAAACAATCTAAGAATGTCTGACATTATGTAATAATAGAAGAAACTTGTAAATATTATTTTCTTTTTTTATATTTAAAGAGAAAAAAAAAGAAAAGTTTTATATATATATGAAAAAAAAAAAAAATGATAAGATCTGAGAAATATCGCTGGGCAGTATCGATAATATTATCTAATTTTAGAGTATCAAAATAATAGAAAATACTGATAGAGTAGTAAGATAGATATATGAACTACATAGATATGCAAAACACAAGTTACGTACTACATAGAAAAAGGAAAAATGAGATGCCACATACAAACACAGCAATTTTTTACTATACTTTTCGACTTAAGTACGACTTACACTCTTATTTAACGATGAAAAAATGATCAACAATATCCAACATACATTATTTTTTCATTTTAAAATACAGACATCAAACATTTTTTTACCAATGTCATGAACAATGAATTGAATAAAAATGATAATAAAAATCACATGTAATCAAGTTTGAGAAAATTGTATCAAACATTCATACAGAATGAATGTGTGAATGAATGAATTCATACCGAATAATAATTATACTATAAACGAATCACAATATCAAATTCTTACCTAAGTTTCTTTTAAAAAAATACATATATATATAATAATTTGCATATCTATGTAGCCGAAGCATATCTATGATAGTTGGCCGTAAATTGAAATCAATAATAATACTGAACGCATGCAATTGGTTAGATCCAATTCGGAACTGACCTTGATGCCACAGACGGACTGTCTCTGGAAAGAGATGGGTCAGGGCTGTTTGCTTGGAAAACTGAGGCCGGCGTTGTGGGGTAGCTACCACCCATTCCGCTCTGGCTTCCGCCAACACCGACCACCGACGAGTGGGAAGGAGTTTGACCCCCGCCTCCTGGACCTCCCCATCCAGGCACATGCGTCACCAGCGTTGGCTTCACGTAACCATTGTTTGTTGTCTGCTGACTCTCTGCAAACCAATAAGGAAGAAGGTGACGTTTAATTTTCTCCCCTCGCATCATTCAAGAGCCTGTTACCGACCGGTGAACGGTGTGTAATATTTCGAGAAGGCTTGGTCCTTGGGCAGCTCTGGGTAAAGGTAGAGCAGATGTTGTAGATCGGCTACGCGATCGGCTAGAGGTCGAATGGCAAAGTCCTTATTGGTGAAAGGTTGCAGCATGAAGACTTCGGTGTGCTCTGTAAAATATGCGATAATTAAAGCCACCAGACTCGCGGAGTTTGGTTCGATAGAATTTATCGATTTATTTACCGCCGACCCAAGCAATGGTGACACCGCCGAGTTCAGAATCTGAGAAACGCATTAAAAAAGTGCCGTTGGCACATGCGGCGAGCATCTCCTCGGCCTGCCTCTTCCTTACAAAACCGAGTATGTAGCCATCGATCCAAGGTCCTCTCAGGTGCTCCCTGGTCAATTTCATAACAGCGTAAAACCATTCCCAGAAAGTAAAGTTCCTCTCGGGCAGAGGCTCCTTGCAGAATTGTGCCCAGCTTAGGAGTAATCCTGAGTAGTCTTGCGCGCCTGAATTACCACCCCTGAAGGCCTTTTCTCCCAAGAACTGGAGGTTGGCTTCGGTTAACGTCCGCCCAGTGGCTGACCTGAACTTGACGTTCAGAGCCTCTGCGACCTGGGACCATGGCACTTTATCGGGAACCGCGAACGGCACTCTTCCGGGTTCTGCGAAGGCGTTGTCCCAGGTCACGGTTGCCCAGGCGTGCGGCTCTTGGTTTCCGTGCACAATTACCACGACGGGAAGACTCAGCGTCCATACTTGGAAGACTAATTCACCTCCGCCGACGCTGAACTGAGATTGGAAAAGTAGAGAGAATTTTTCGTCCATTACAGACTCGGTCCCCTTCTTCTCGGCTCGTTTGATTTTCTTCAGCTGCATATTGCGGAAGCTGACAGACAGCTGTCTAGTCGCCTGGTTGGAAAAAGTTGAGCGTTTAGTACTTAGTGAGTGTGCAGATATTGTTATCACACGATTTTTCTACCTGATGATATTCCATAGTGCCGGTATTATTCAGGATCTCTCCGCTGGCATCTCCGCTCTTGCCCATTTTATCACTTTTCAGAAGAGCGTTAGCCTGGGCTTCGCTGATTATGCTGACCTTTACTTGAGGTGGGGTCATGTGGACGTTCAACTTACCGCCGACCAAAAGACGCACCGTGCTTGTGAATCGAGTATTAGTCTTCATGACCTGGCAAGGATTAAAAAAATAAGGAACGGATCTGTCGGTGTAAAACTCTGGTAATATCCCACGCGCAATTTACCTGCGGCGGTTGTTTCTCAATGATGAATGTACTCGTTACGAGAGAGCTCAGAAGCTGGGTAATTTGCGAGTTCAGAGTAGGAAGAGGATCCTGCACGCCTGGAGGATCCAGGGACAATTTTTGTTTAAGACGCTCGGCTTCCTTGATCTGTTGTCGATTGTGCCATATAAGTTCGGCGAGACTTTCGCACCACTCTTGTATGGCGTCTAAATTGCTGTTGAAAGAAGCGCCATTTCCTGCCAGCTGCTGATCCCGTTTCCATCTGAGAGATTATCAATATTGATACGAGTTAGTTTGAGAGAACGAATTCATGATTGTATTTGGACAAAAATAATCCATACGACGTTATTTGTGACGGTAAAAAATTAATATATAGAATAATGAGTCACAACAAAATAATATACGGCATGTTTATTCATGAAAGAATGATTCCATAAGCATAGCTGTGTTGCCGAGCGAAGGAAAAGAATGAATTAGCTGCTTAATTAAGAATATAAGGAAAAAAAAGGTTGTTTAACTGAGATAAAATATTATATTATATGAACCGATAAAAACATTCAAGGAAATCATCGTATGACGTAGTCAGGACGCTATTCATTCAGGACAGGTGCTAGTACCGAATGAATTGGTGACCAAACAGAGTCCTGTTCTTAATTTATTTAATCATCGGTATCCAGAACCGATCGTAAGACATACTTTGTATTCCATTGAGCTGAGATTCAATCTGCTTAGAATGCGAGGAACAACTTTCAGCTGGTTACATAATGGGCCAGAAAAGTAGAACGAATGACAGACCCTTTTTACAGCATCTTATACGAAGAATTTTCAGTGATGCCGCAAATCGATCGTGGCGCGAATCATAATTGTACATAAGTCGACTGTTTCATAGTTAGTTTTGATTGAAAAATTAAACGATTAGCAGTCCCGAAAGACGAATTACGTTATACACCAAGGAAAACTCACCTTATCAGCTCGTCGTCAAGAACTTTCGACTGGAGAGTGGAAAGTCTGGTAATTGTGTCCTTCAGCTTATCAGCCAACGTCATTCGCAATTGCATCAACCCCGTTACCTTGTGGTTCAATAACTGTTCGGAAGTTTCTTTCTGTCTGTAAAACAAAAAATTGATCAATATTGCCGCTGCAGCTGAAGACGTCGTCTCCGAATCTGGGAGACAAAATACCTTCGGATCTTCTTCTCCACTTCCAAACTCTGCTGGCTCTGAGACTGCGTGGCGAGATGCTGAAGGTGCGTGTTCAATTTGGTACACTCGTGATAACTTATGGCAAAAGCCTCCTGCTCTTGCTCCATCCGTCTCAGGTCTTCCCCGGTCTCCTGGGTCCTGCGTCTCAATCCTTCGACTTGCAACGCTATTTCTGCTACCGAATCTCCAACAATCATTCCCACACGTCCACCGGCCATGTTTATCATCGCACCTCCAGGGTTCTCGACTTGCGATACGAGCTTCATCTCGGTTCCCAGACAGTGGCGGATGATTCCAAACAGGTTCCCCGGACTCTGGCTGTAACGTTGCTGCAAAATCATCGTTAAAACCTCGTAACGAACACAATTTCTGAATCCTGGATCGTTTCAAAGGTGATTGCTTCGAAAAATGTGACCCACTAACAGCCCAAGAGGCTTTAAACACTCACTCTGAACATCTTGGCCGCTTCCATGAGCTTCAATCTGGTCAGGAACAGATC
This sequence comes from Euura lappo, assembly GCA_018257835.1. NCBI lineage: Eukaryota > Metazoa > Arthropoda > Insecta > Hymenoptera > Tenthredinidae > Euura > Euura lappo. Next base: position 84,588 of record JAEUYN010002243.1, read on the forward strand.
TTCCGTGTTCAAAGATGCCGCTTTAGATTCTAACTCCTGGACGAGCGAGCCGAGAAGCGTGGCCACGTACTGCTCATACTGTGGATTATCCGGCTCTATCTCCGTCCTGGTGAATCAAAGAATCGAATAGTTTGGATTTTTTTAGGGGTGAAAAATTTGACGCGTCGACGTACCACATCTTCTCCTCGATCCATGTCGACAAAAAGTGTCTGACCTCGATGGGAAAGTGTTCTCCGTAGACGGAGCGGACCTGCTGCAATGCCTCGGGCGGCAGCTGCTGCGCCTTAGCCCACAGTGACATTTTCCTAACTTAGCCTAGCCTAGTATCGTATCTTTTTTACTGAAAAAAATTAGCAAAAATAAAATAGATATTTGCTGATTATCTTGACGAGCCCGTGGCAACCTCGAATTAACGAGGATACAGATAACGCGGGATGCGAGAAGAAAATTTATGTGCGGAGAGTAAAATGCACATAAAGTATTGTGACAGGTATAGAAAAATGATAAATTCTAGGTTATATTGCATTCAACAGGTAGAATAATCGGAAGAGGATTTAATATGACGCGGTTTATCTCAAAGCAGTAGCGAGGCGTGAGAAAGTCCGCCCGAGGGCGACCTAAGTATGATCGCGTATGATAGGGAATGAGAGGTTGAAATAACGCGTAAAATAACACGATTAAAGACCTTGACACTCACCTCGTCGATCGACAGTGAACTCGTTGTCTTCCTATCCCTCCGTGCAGAATTAGAGTAATGAGAATGCCTATCTCCGCTTCGTGAGAAGCTAAAACACTAATTCTACTACTACTCGGTGAAACGAGCACCTCATCGATAGGTTTTCTTCAGATAACGTGTGTAGCGGGACGGATTTCCAGCAACTTTACACCGCAAATGGATCCACGGACGATCACGTGACCGGGGAACGGGCATGCGCATATCGTTGATAATGTTCCCCTCCGTCTCCCGCCGCCCCGCCGACCGTGCAGGTCTTTTACCTTACTTTTGTATTTCTTATTTTTTTCCTTATTTTTCCCCGAACGGCTGTGACGCCGATTAGAACTCGTCGCCACGGCTACCGCTTGACCGACGCACGAAGACCCAATGGGAATGGGCTCTATCGACGCCGCAACTGCTCAATCAGATACCTATGTACCTAGATACATGTGCATTCGGCGCTGACAGAGAGGGGATGTGACATTAGCGAGCGCGGAAATAATTCCATGACTGTGTCACGCCTACGCTAAGTTTTCGGCGTGAGTCATACGTTGTATACATATACGTGCGTGAACACACGGCAAAATTTTCGGAAAGAATTGCTAGATATTTAAGGCGTGTTATTTATTATCATTGCTAATCATTCCGAGGATTCATCGTCACCGTTTTCAGATCGTGATTTTTTTTTTCACAGAAAATCGCCGTCAGATATGCGGTCAGCCGCTAAACCGGAAGGCATTCGAACCGCGTGCATAGATTATAAAGAGTATTTCTTTTTATTATAATATATATACGTGTAAACCGAAACATAATATGTAATTAAATGTTCAAATGTTACTTGTTCATTGTTCATTACACTCAAATCCACGGTGCGCTGACTAGTCATAATTGAACTGCAATTAATCTATGTTATTGATTTTACGTCCCAGCTATCCGGGGGCCGTAGTTTTTGTCCTTTTTTTATTTGTTAATATCAAGCTCCTAGCTCTTCCATCCCTCCTCTTCGATGATCTGGCTATTACTAGTAGCTACAGCAACTGATATCAACAACAGGTCGCCGTGATTGAGAGATAAATAGACTGTGTATGCTGTATAAATATCTCTGGAAGTATATAATATACATATATAGTAAAACCAGATTTCAGGCCAGACCATGGACCTGGAGTAGGAACAGTTGGTTTTACGTATTTCAATTTAATTTTTTTTTTTTTTTTTGGGCGATGGGGGGTCGAGAAAATCGCTAAAGTTTAGCTTGTCGCGAATCTATAGACGCTGCATGAATGAAAATCTCGTATGAATGGTGACATCATTGTCTTCAGAGGTCTTCGAATTTGAGATTAAGTGGATTCCTTGCTGGACACATTAAACGATCGGATAATCTCAATAAAATAAAGATATAATGGACGGCATATCGGTTCATAATTTTTATTTTTTTTACCCACTTTATAGAATCTAACAATTGTAAATACAAGATTGTTGAAAAAATATTTATGACTATATGACGACAATCTCCTAGAATCTGCGCTGATAGGCAGGAGCAGTAATTTCGGTTTTGAGCTTGACGTGCATACTTGGACTGATAAATAAATGTTTGGATGTTATTTAACTAATTAGACTCTTAATCGTGGTTTTGATTTCATGCTCCTCCATCTCTTTTTTTTCTTGGGGTTCATTCCGGCTTGTATCTTGTACCCCTCCTCCTCAACTGGCAAGCAGCCAATAACGAGTCACCGTGATTAATTCCGGGCTTATGAACATGAGGAAAAATCGGAACATAATTCGACCCCTGAAGTGACCTCAGATCTACACAGAGGCAGGGCCGGCGGAACGGGATAATAAAACTAAATTACCCGATCATGGGACCAGTTTCAAATATGTGGAATGAAGAATAGGATTTTAGACAATTTTTTCAAGAATTAGTCAACACTTTAAATATATGAAGGTTCGAGAAAAATAAAATCTGAAGGAACTCGGGTTACAAAATTGAGATGGATCAGAGATTGCGAGAAAAAATCATTGGTCCAATACCCGGAATATCTCGTATATATGTTTCTACGATTCTTCTATTTTTGAAGCTGAGGAAGACTAAGAGTATTACTTCTAGAATCAGCAATCCCTACCTGAACTGTTGACAAATTTATCTGTTTTTTGTAAATTTTATACAAAAAAGTCGATAAACTTTATGTAAACCTTAATATAAAAAATACTTTATGCCCATTAATATATCAAAATATATCTGTATACATGTAACAAGCGAATATATCAAGCTTATACTTTATGTTCAATACTCGGTTGGTAAAACAGCGTCGAAAAAACGTAATACTCTTTGAATTTGTACGCGATATAGTAAATGTGTATAAATAGACTATGTATATGCTGTATAAATACCTCTGATAAGATAGCTTTATTTAGGTGTCAAGGGTAAGAAAATAACGCATCGATTGTCGTTTCCGCCCACGAAGAGCTGTAATATTTATTTTACCTATTATAAACAAGTGTACATAGACCAGGATAATAAGATAAATATATGCTTACTCACGTAATTAAATGTAGTTCGACTTTTAGTCGTGTAAGCATATATTTATCTTATTATCCTGGTCTATGTACACTTGTTCATAATCAAATAAATATTACAGCTCTTCGTGGGCCGAAACGTCAATCGATGCGTTCATTTCTGACTTTTGACACCTAAAACTGGATAAAGTAAAAAAAAAAGAAGTTGTATATACCTCTGATAGTATATAAATAGGATACCTATCCACTTAGATCAGATTTACCTATAAGCTAATCTTATCGTTAAGTTTAGAACGTTTTAGTATGTCGAAGAATGAGCGGAGGAACTATCAGAGCTGCTGCTCCAGTCAGATAAGTCATGGTGCTACCGAAGCTCCAAAATGCTGGAACAATTATCCAATATTAGGAGATCTATGGAATAGACTCGGATCGTTTTTATCTTGCATTATTACCGATCGAAGTCACCACTGGACCACAAGCTCTTGCCAGAGCTCCCAGAGATCGAAATATCCCAGTTATCGCGCCCTTTTGACTATCCGGACCGACTCGAGTCACCAGAGTCATCATGCAGGTCACCACCATCGCCGTGGCTGAAATGAAAAACGTCAAATTGACTCGGATTCACAGATTTCGAACTCTATAGTCAAATTCAAACTCACAAACTGCGAATAAAAATACGCCAAAGTAGAGCATTGGGGTCCCCTTTGCTATTCCGATGCATACAAACGATGGGATGACCAGCCACAAGCCCTGGAATAGGAATGTAGTCAACTATTTAGACAAGCTGCAAAGAATAAAAGGGGTGCAACTGATTGAATGATTGACTCGCCAATTCGGCTATAGACTTGGTTTTGTGAGCAGGGATCCTGCGCACCCATCCTCCTTGCAAGATGGCCATCGTGAGACCGATTCCCAGGAACATCCATCCTTGCTGCATGCTCGTGAATCCGAGTAAATGATGAGTCAAAAATGTGAGAGTAAATTCTAGTCCACTGTAGACGAAGAGGTATAGGAAATAGGCTCTCCCCATTCTCCGAAGACTCTGCAATTCTAAATCGAATGCATAATTTATACAGACACTTGGGATATTGGTTCATACGTGTGGAATATATTTTTGAAAAATACGCTCTTGATCACCTTCGGGAGTCAAGCCAGAGACTCGGTTGAATTGGAATAAATCAAGAGGGTTGATGTATGCGAGGGCTTCCGTTATTCCACTGGCCAAAGTTTTCGCCCTGTGTTTAGTCTCAAGACTTTCCCTCAGATTGAACCAGACGTAGATCAGATCACTGATCGACAAAAGGAATGCAAACAAGGCTGGGACCGCGTACCACTGGCCTTCTCTGTGTCCGCTGGACAAAACTACCATCATAGCGCCGATCATCGGTCCGACAACAAAACCAATTGAGAAAGCAATGCCGACGAGTGCCTGAAAAAGATGCGCAAAAGTTGAAAAAGAGTTTATACAGCGATTTTGCGCAAAGTTGAACAAAATCTGCCCACCATAGCCTTTCCTCTGGACTTTGGAGACGTAACGTCGCTTATAATGGCCATGGATAAGCTGACGTTGCCCTTGCTAAGTCCTCCGACAAATCTTGCGAATACGAATATAGCAAAATTGTGGGACAGTGCCCAGAGGAGATAGGAAGCCGCTATGCCCACCAGACACAGCAGCATCATCGGTCTACGTCCGTAAACGTCCGACAAAGCTCCGACTATGGGCGAAGATAAAAACTGCAGGAACGAATACATGGATCCGAGGAATCCTGTGGAAAACAAAACAACAACAAAGATAATTCAATTAGTCATACGACTGTAAGTAGCCGGCTTACCTCCGAATAAAACAGAGTTGAATCTCGCAGGCACGTTGAGGTGAATCTGGACCCTCTGTATGTAGCCAAGAATAGTGGAATACAGTCCCTGATTTTTTTCCAACTGTTCGTAGTGGTCCAAGAGGGCAGGCAGCAAGGGTAGGATCATGGTGAACGCGAGGAGGTCGAGCAGCAGCGAGATGAAGACGACGCGAACGACTTTTGGCCCATCCTTGTTCTCCGGGCTCGTGGTTCTTTCGGACTTTGTTGTACCCATGATGATCGAGTCTTTTTTGTTTACTTTACGATTGTGTCGTTTTTTTTTTTTCAAGGAATCGAGCGAATAGTTTTATTGTCGAGCGGATAAAAATCTGATTATCACTGAGGCAAAGTGCGATACCATTATCTGAATGGTTGTTCACTTGAGATTGTCGAGCGGCATGCTTGCCACGTTTCCGTTTGCGGTCTCGGTCGTCAATTAAAGAGCATTCGCTTCAGCCGATGAACGATACTAAGTGGATTACTTTCAATCGAGGGCATATCGCCTCGGTCACATGACTGTGTCCGAATAAAACCTGTTGTAAAAGTCAGAAGAGAAAGTCCTAACCTATTCTCCGTCATGATAGCAGCGAGCGTTGTGATGTGACAGCTGTCAGGTGGCGGCCGCCGCGGCCCAAACCGCGTCTTAACCGCGAACTAAACGCCTTGGCAGAAGCCGGTGGTTTAATCGAAACACCCGCCGAACAATTCGACGCTCTCATTGGCTCTCGCAAATCTCACGAAGGTCCAACGAACTTCAAACACTACAAACCATCAAACAAAGAGTTCCGACGGTATTCTGTAACCGCGTTCAATCACGATTACAACGATAACATCAATCAAGATATGATAGACGGCTCGACAATTTTTTATCCAATTTCATAGAATCTTAAAATTCTGGGGATTGATTTACTCCTATCTATAGGGTTAAATAGTGCGATTCTAGCGGGTCGACAATTTTTTAGATATATACAAGGTGAATTCCCAACGATGGAACAGTCTGAAGTTGGCTATAATTAAGAAAGAAGCCTTCAGACGGTATTCTGAGCCAATAAAACAGTCTGAAGTTTGCTTTAATGTTAAAAAGAAGCTTTCAGACGGTATTTCGAACCAAACCAACAGTCTGAAGTTGTCGAGGATCGAGGCAGAAGCTTTCAGACAGTATTCTGTGCCAATATAACAGTCTGAAGTTGGCTATAATTAAGAAAGAAGCTTTCAAACACTATTCTGTGCCAATACAACAGTCTGAAGTTGGCTATAATTGAGGAAAAAGCTTTTAGACGATATTTCGAACGAAACCGACAGTCTGAAGTTGCCTAGGATCGAGGCAGAAGCTTTCAGACAGTATTCTGTGGCAATACAACAGTCTGAAGTTGGCTGCGATTGAGAAAGAAGCTTTTGGACGGTGTTCTGAACTAATAAAACAGTCAGAAGTTGGCTATAATTGAGGAAAAAAGCTCTTAGACGGTGTTTCAAACCAAACCAACAGTATGAAGTTGGCTAGGATCAAGAGACAAGCTTTCAGACGGTATTCTGAAACAATCCAACGGTCTGAAGTTGGCTGCGATTGAGAAAGAAGCTTCTAAACCAATCTAATTGTCTGAAAGCCAATTTCTCGATTCTTAAGCGCACTTCGGACTGTCGTTATCATCGTTAGGAATGATCGTCACCCTGTATGTACATAGAAATAATTTCCCAAGGTTAAATTGTTCCTGGCGTTTGATTTTGAGCTCGTTGCAGGTACATCGTTTGAGTAGATCCAGTAAAATATTCGTAAAACAGATAGTTTGCCAAGTTATGGGTTATTATTGTCTTTTATTTGCCAGTGAAGCGAGAAATAGCTCTAGCAGAGGCGCACCCTAAAGGCATTATGTATGCCAGCTTCCGGTAGCGTTCGTTCAACATACACACATCATTTATTCAGGTCCACTTCCTCGATGAACAAAGATCTTTTCAAATTGATTCTCATCCTCGTAGGTACTACCTACTAACCCGTTGAAACGATAACGCGCGAAGAACTGCTCTCTGGCTGCACCGCTATACTACAATTTCACGATTCAGATTACCCGCGACGCCTTTTTATGCAAATCCAGATGGTACATTTTTCTTTCCGTTCTATAGCGCAACACAGGTATATATCCGGACCCGAACGGAGCTTCAGCTTCATTCAAACACCTTTTTCCCATACCTTGGTTCTCGGGGGCATAAAAGAAATTATACTTGTCCACGAGATTTGATTTTGAATCGTTATATATTGTCTGCATCACCGTCGTTCTGTCGTACGAAATTCTTTGGTACTCTATACTTTACCAATAAAAGCTTTTCTCTCACACTGTGGTTTTCTCTCTTTCCTTTCGTTTGCGTGTTAATTAAATTGGTCTTCATAGAGTACGTGAAACGCTGGAAAACAAGCTTGTGGGTATTATATAGGTACGTAAATACGAATGGGAAACGGGCGCGCTTTGGTCGAGAACCAACCAATTCAACGTACCGTAGCTGTAGCTACATCGTAAGGCCCAGATGGCAAGCGATGGTCCCTTCCTTAAATTTTAAATACGATATAAAGGCGATGGGCCTTGTGCCACCTGCTCCTAAACTCGGGCACAACAATCACCTTTGGGCATCCATTTCGACGTAGTAAATGCGTATGAACAATATCCAGTGAGTTTAGGCTCAATTAAAATACACGCAATTGAAGACTAAGTTGTGCAACTTTATGCTCGAAATCACAGGGTTACAAAAATTACTGTCTATATTCTTTCGATGTTTGATTGTTTCCGGAAATTGTTGGCGAAGTAGCCGGGGGTTGAACGTGTGTTGAGAATAATTTAAGACCGCAGTGGAGCGGCGGTGGGTAGAATAATAATATTGATAATTTATAGTCAAATTCAGCATGGATTTAGCGTGTCCTGCGGGTGTTCGGAGTAAATTTTCCACCAGTGGTGCAGGCTTGAGTAACATTTCGAGTTTTTCTTCTCGGAAATGTTAGCTCGACGGAAGAAATTCTGACAATGGGACAAAGAGAATTTTCGGTCTCCGCAGCCGGCTGCGCGTAAATGTACAAAGTCCTCGGCTACGGGTGCACACGGGTGTTACACACCGGGTATGGTAGGATACCTAGCCTTCGCCTGCGACCCCGTAAGGGTGCTTTTAAAGGGAACGTTGCCATGAAAAGCGGCCAAAGTGACCGAAAAATAGAAAAAGAAAGAACGAGAAAAATAGAAGAGAGGAAAGAGAATGAAACATATAAAGTTCGAAATAAGGGAAGACATAAGCGCGTGCCCACCCGACAGCAGATGCTCTGGGCAGCGTACGCTGCAGCTGTCCCCCGTTCCTGTAGTGGTTCTCAATCGATATTTTTACACCCAGATTATTTGCAATAACATCGTCACACGTTGCTGTTTTCGCACACGACAGCAATTATTCTTATCTTTATCCCAATTTTTAAACGTTTTCGGAGAATTTGACAATTTTTCATTGCGTGATCCTTTGGCCTACATAGTGGCCAGGCCAGGTCCACAAGCACAATGTTGTGAATATGGAGCAAAGCTTTGAATCCAGACGGCGGAAATCGAGGAAAACCATCGCGAAATGAAAGAATAATTTTTTTTTTTCTTGTCTATGAGGTTTGATCATTGCATATTGCAATTTGTAAGATTGTGTTTATGACCGCGCTTGTAGATTATTTGTATCCACGGGTCGTAGTACCTGCAGTACTCCTTTGTGATTTTCCCTTGCGATATATTTACGAGGAACATGAGGTATTTGAATTTCTTGAAATTCTGTGGCATTTGAGTGAGCAGGTGGTAGAATATAATTATATTATGTACAAATTGGCTTATAATTTACGACACGCAAACGTCGCTGAAAATTCTGCAGGCATCAACGAAGGAAAAATATGATTTTCAAACATAGAGTTTCTAAACAAAAATCGAGTCACGGCAGCTCCGCATCAATCGGACATCCACTTCGATTGCCGATTGCTGCAGTATAATTTCATCGATTTAGGAAAAATCTGAAAAACAAAAAGTTACTCAACATTCCGAACGAGATGAGGCGCACTGCGAAAATCTCCGAATTCAATAACGCTTTATGTATTCCTGCAGAGAATGGAAAAAACAAAACAAAGATGTGGAATACCAGGTGTTTGTTTAACAGATCTATGATTATCCATTCGTTACAGATTACCGCAGAAAACGCGATCTATAATAGATATGAAATTAACGAACAGCCACAAATTACACGCGTGGTGAACCGCGCATCGTAACAATTTCGAGTTGCAACTTGCGCACTGTTAACGGAAATGGGTCAAACCACAGAGAGCTAGAAGTTTAATTATTGAAAAATAAACTCGGGATGGTTAATTGAACGGACGTGAAATGCAAGCACGCACAAACCCCCCTTTACATTATATTGCGACGTGAGAAAACGGTTATAAACGCACTGATCGATCCCTACGTCAACGTCCAACGGATTCGCACCGCAGGGCGGAACGCAACGATTTAAAAAACTTGCGACTCGCAATAATGAGATTCGAAATTTTTTTAAATTACAACAGAAACAAATGAAGGGGGGGTGAAATAGCCGCAATCGTCGGCATCATTGAACGCGAAATCTTTTTGAATTCGACGTTCCATCATCGTCACAACTCACATTACGTTCAGCAATCAATCCATCCGTTATAGTGACGTTCGAAAATTTCAGTTGTCTTACAACGAGTGGCTTTATAATAACAATAATAATACGACTAGATACTATATACGAGCGTTACAAGAATTACCACTGCATAGAAGAGAAAGAAGAATAAAGTAGAAGAATAAAACGTCAAAGAAGAAGAAGAAAAAAAAAAGAAAAAAAAGTAGGATGAAATTCAGGACAGCTGATATAATTTTGGCGGGCTCAGAGCGCAACAAAGAAATATATAAGACCTAGAGAAAAGAAAAGAGATCCTTTGGGTCCTTTGGGTCCTACGGGTCCTTGCCTGTTAAATAAGAATAAGTTCCCCCACTACCTAGTTTACACCACGGGGCTGCTGCCTACGGCCGGGTATATAGTACATGGTTAATACGGTTGGGCCCCAAAAGAAATAAAGGGCCCGGGCACCTGGCCATCGGCATCAGTTTGCCAGCACTCGCCAACCGTGCGGGTCGTTCCAGCATCGCACGTCTTCACGACCGAGACACGCGTGGAAATAAAAATACTTGGAGAAAAAATCAGCATCAAGATCATAAAAATTACAAACGACTATCAGTGAAAAAAAATATACGTTCATGTGCAATACAGTGTTGTGGATTACTTTGTTTGTTTTTTGTAAAAATGAAAACTGGCCAAACGCAGTTTCACATCCCCAACATGCGAAAATTGCGTCGCTGCGCGTTTCCTTATACGTTGTCGCTAAAAGTATTTTAGTCAATTTCAATTTTGAATCGTTGGACTCCACAGTGCGCGCGGTATATAATTTTCTAGTGTAGAGAAAAAAAAAAAAAAATTTACGACTCGTTACGTTGTTAAAAAAAAAATGAAGATTTTTTCCCAGAGACGCTTCGGTTTCGTCAAACGACGCACATCGTTCTGTCCTTATCTGCGAAAGGGAGCCCCCCCCCCCTCATCTTCGTGCGTGAAATTGCACGAATGATTAATACCGTTGTATATCTAATCTCTCTAATTTGGAAATAAAACGTTAAAGACCAGATTAGAGAGAAGCGTTGATCCCACCATAATTTTTCCCGCGATTATAATCTACGATGGAATACGTCAACAGACACATTGTTGCAAAACTTGACGTAAACACGGTATAAAATTGCATGAAAGATAGGTCGAGATTTGTGTCAATGTTTCGTACAGTAATTTTTTCAATATTGCACTTGTCCCGGCCTATCGGAATGCACTAAATATCACCGTATAATAATTAACTGTACGAAGAAATTTGAACGTCGTTACGTAACAGTATACACGACCATTCTTCGTCCGGCAGTTCTACACATAAAACGTGACAGTCGAGTAGGTAGGGATGTGGGCATTATTTGTATCGTTAAATCAAATTGCACTCGTCCCGGCCTGCTGGTCTGTCGCAATGTCTTCGCAGTCTGCTTCTACTATATCGCATTGATGATGATGATTCACGATTCCCATACAAGGCAGTAATATCTAGTAATAGATCATATATTATCGATTGTCGTCGATATATACTTGATTGAACGTAATTGACAAAAATAATAATAATAATAATAATAACAATAACAATAATGATGTACATACTCCAGTTTTAATGCATATAATGAATATCTATTTCACTGTTTATTATCTGCCAAACCTTTCCGACAGGTCTCTCTCCACTCGAAATGGGTCGTATATATTTCGATATCGGAAAGATCTCGCATACGAGATATTCAAATCTGCAAATATCGAGTTTTCAGTAAACTGTACTGCATATACTATATTAACTTTACGAGCCGATGTTGCTCGAAATCCTCTGAAGAAAAAGTACGTAATTCATAATTGTAGCAAGTTTTTGAATAAAGAACGTGCGAAATTGTATATCATAAATACCCCATGTTTGAACAGGTTTCTCAGGACGTCGGTTATCAGTATAACAACAATAAGAAACTCTTTTATACGTTTGTGTCACCAGGCATATTAATATCGCGATTTTTATTCCCCCTGTTCAAACACTGTGATTCTATTGTGATGATTGTGTATCGCGGTGCACACAAGGATTTATTATATAATACTTCTCAACTATTACAATGCGTACAGCGAGAAGAGAAAAAAAAGAACGTGATTAAAATAAATCAAGGTTTGATGACAACAAAAAAAAATCGTAGAAAAAAATCTCGTAGGAAAGAATATACGTTACGTTCGATTGAATAAGAAAAACACAATAAAAATAGTTGCTCCATAGAAATTGGATCCTGTTTTCCATTCATTGGCGAAGGATGCATACTTATGTATTTATGTATGTATGTAGTACATACCTGCGTACTATACTTGCGCGCGTAGTAAAAGGCCTCGAATGTGCATTATACACATCCCTGAGCATCCATCTATACATCCCCTTAAAGAGTCCCACGGTATGGAGGAAAAAAAAAGAAGAAAAAAAAAAACACCTGGCTCCTTACTACTTGCGCGTATTTTATAGATGCCACGGACTGGTTTTGGGTTCCTTATAAACTTTATTCAATTCTTTATATTACGGCGCAAGGGTTCAACCACCATTATTATACCTACAACTCTGCTATACCACGTCGCGCATTCATATGCAAAACAATAAATTAACCGAATGAAATAAATCCACGCAACATCCGACTCTCTTTATACCAGCTGCAATCTGCAAGCTGACGAATTGTAGAAACATATATTTTATATAGAATAAAATAGTACAACCGTTATACCACACGATCAGAGTTTATTTATATAAATTCATGTGCGGCTTTTCACGTCTGTTTGCTTTTCTCTTTCTTCTTATACCTTCGCACTCTGTTAGTCGCATGTAAGTGAATTCATTTACTACAGGGATTTAAATCTCACACTATAGATTTATCTGAAACGTTGCATAACAATGAGACACCCTGTGGTCAATCAGATGCAGTAGGTAACGGTCATTTCTGATTCCTTGACACATTTTATTTACCGTACCCACGCGTGCAGGTATACCCGGATCAGCTGAGGACACCTGGTGTATAAAAAATTGCAAACTGCTCACACAGGACACGTTCGGAAGAAGACAAATCAAAATACAATCTACACAATGTCACCGAACTCTGACCTGATCCTGTTTATTATTGATTGTTGATATCATGGATAAAATGTAATTTTTAACAATAAAATAATTTAAACTAGCGGCAAGTTTATTTATTCCCGCGTTGAAAATCCTGATATGTAAATGCAGCGTTGAGGGTCGGGGTTCCTTCGCATTATCCCGCCGTCGTGAGAATACGAAAATTCAAATTCCGCCTGTAAATATGCAGCCAGTCTCGCGTCGAACATCGATCGATAAAGACGCGGGGTTCTTTACCGACGGAAAAAAAGGTGTTGGTTCAAAACTGCGCCACTCTCCCCAAACACCACGAGTGTCGGTGTGTGGATCTGAAATTTTCTACATTTTATTATAAACAACAACTGTTAATTATTCTATTAAAGATGCTCCGGCTGAATGGACGACTGGGAAGCAGGTAAAATACTTTCGATAGTCCCAGGTCTCTCACGCTATGCCATAACGCTAAACAAAAAACATTTAATATACCGTAGACGGTTTTATAACCTCGAATAATTCACTTTTGATTTTAATTCTCAACGATTAAAGTATTCTGAATCAATTGAATTCGACGATGACATAGGTTCCCTCATCTTTGAATAACCCTTGATAATTTTTCTAGCAAACTAGCTCAGAAATTATTAGCCAGGCTGCAATCCACCGTCGGTGCGGATGCTCAGGCCATTCGAATACCGAAAAGAATCGAAAGAGGACCGACAGATATTTTGAAGGTGGGTTACGGTATTTTGTTATAAAATAGCGAGCCTGTAAGCAATATTTTCATTACAAAGGCTCTCGCGAGTACGGTGACGCGAGACACGACCGCGGCTCACTACAAGTATCACGACGATCCTTTTTTCATACCGACATCAAATAAGGCGAAGCGAACGTACGCCCTGTCCCGAGAGGCTGGGCGTAAGGCTGCGATGTACATTCGGCAAGAACAGGCGGCCCTTTTTCAGCACAGAGAAGCAGACCCTGTTATCGAGGTGACTAGAATACTCTCACTTCTTTCTACTCGATGATCTGACGCTCCAGTGTTTCAGGACTTTCTGCCACGGGCTGTTTACGACGAAAATACTCCAGTATCGGTAGAACTTCTCCAGAGAGCCATACAAGACAGAAGAATGACCGACGCCGTAACGATGTATGAATTATTGAAGAAAGAGGACATAGACGTCCCGACGAAACAGTCGTTTCTCGAAATGTTGTGCTACTGCAACAACGAGGAACCGATGTCCGATGAATTCAACGAGGAGAGATGGTTCAGAAGATCCCTACAGACCGTCAGACCCAAGTGGAAGTGAGGATCTGAACTAGATTGAAATCCCAAATCATCTCTCAACAGTTTTTAATCTTGCAATAATTCTTCCAGGAGGAACGACTTGCTTGAGAATATATTCAAGTCTCTGAAGGACCAAGAGAGTTCGATAGCAGCGCCCGCTTACAATGCGTTGATATGCGCCACTGCGAAATACTTGCAGGTTTATATTCTCGAATTCTGAATCCTCGAGTGTCCCCAATTGGGAATTTAAATCACAGGACTGTTTGCACAGGTGGACAGAGCCTGGACGTTGTACAAAGAGTGTATGCAGAAGGGTTTGCCGCTTTACGTCCGATCCTACAACAACATCCTGAGATTGGTTCAATTCACGAAAGATGGAGGAGAGGATAGAAAGCATCTGATGCTGGACGTGCTGGGTGGAATGGCGAAAGCCAAGGTCCGTCCGAACGTCGGCACCCTGAACGCAGCCCTGCAGGTATCGACCTTGTTGAAGGGTCCGCATCCAGCGAGAGAATTCGCGCTCTCCGTTTACAAGGAGTTCACAAACGCCGGAGTCGAGCCGTGTCTTGGCAGCTACTATTATCTCCTCATAATATTCTGCCGCAACAGTGAGTCGCTCTTAAACGCGACAACTCAGATTCCAGTCTTAATTTATTCTCTCGCCAACAGATTGTCCACCGAGCGAAATTCTGATAGACATCCTCGACAAACTGGAAGGGAAAAAATTCGAGGTCAAAGACCCGCAGGATGTATTATTCTTTGTAAAAGCCATGGACACTGCGAGAAATCACATGGTCAATATCCACGTTGCTCACAGAGTACACAAGCTTCTCCTCACTGGAAACAACTACAACATGATCGGGGAAAATTATATGGTATAAAAATTGTAATACATATTTTTTAAACGATCAAATTTACCAAATTTCGCCCTTTTTTCGAACAGGAAAGCGTCTACTATCGGCACTATTTAACTCTACTGGTGCAAACTGAGCCACTCAAAACGTTCATGGCTCTGTACGATACTTTGGTGCCGAACATTTACGTCCCAGAGTCAGACGTTATGGACGAGATTCTACAAGCAATAGAAATCGGCGGTGCCGACGCGGCGTGTGATTTGCTACCCAGAATATGGTCCCAGATGGTGATGTTTGACCACGCACAGCGACAGCCTCTCCTAGCCCGAGTTCTTCAAATTATGCACACTAGCTGTGAACCCCCTGCAGAATCTCCCGCGAATAAACAGTTCGCCGATATCGCTTGGGCGATATGGAACCTTATCGAGGTTCGTATTCGAGCATCTTTACACCTTGTATCCGATATTTGACTATTTCCATTTCTCACCAGGGTCAGAGAACCGACGGGCGTGTGACGCTCAGTTGGAGCGCAGAAATGCTAGGGCAAGTCGCCGTCCTCTCGATACGCGGGGGATACTTTGACAGAATGCTCGCAACCTTTTCGTACATCATTGATAGGGAGGGCACCTACCCTGGCGTACTGACGAAGGAAAATTTGGAGACTATGCTGGACGCTTGTATCGAAAATGGACACGCTTCCGCCGCTGTGGTGAGGAAGAGCTTCGCGATTTCTACACAATTATGATTTTTTTTTCTACCGTTACACACAGATTTTCTAATATCGTCTTTCTGTTTCAGAGCTTGGTAGAGTACGCTGCGAACAACGGTTTCACAGAGGCCGGTCAGATGGGATATAAAGTAGTGCATACATTGTCTTTAAATGCTGTCGAAGAAAACAAATTAGTGAATCTAGTAGGCAAAGACGTTCTTCAATTTAATCTTGGCTGATTAATTTTCTATAACATCTAAATCAAGTATTAGAGCAGATAATGATTTCACACTATTCTTAGATTATACACATGTCTTGTATCATATTTGTAAATAAAATAAAAACTCGCCAGAATCTTTGCTCTTTTCAATGATAATCTAAGAATCCAAAAACACACTTCGGTTCGTTTAATTCAAAATTCTAAGTAGATGTTAGAAACTCAAGTTGGGATATCTTCTGTTTCCAAGTAAGAATTCCAGATTTTTTACTGGATTTTTCGCGTTATTTTACAATTTTAGGATTCTAAAAATCGTCATCAGTTTCAAGTAAAAATCGTACGATAAAATTTCGTAGGAGAGTTCAAAGGATGCAGATTATAACAGTTAATTGACATCCAGGAGTATTCTTGGTCCCTCAGCTCGGTCCCAACTGTGATTTTATTGAATTAGAAACCAGGGGGACAACCCCTTTCAGCAAAATGCCTTCTTCCTGTGCCCGACCGAACAGTTTCGTTCCGCACTTCTAAAACCCATTCCAACGGTCTCTGTGTGCTTCCTGGTAGAGTGTCATTGTTAAATTGGAATTTCTTCTACAAGAATCACGTCGGTCCTGAGACTGCGAATGATTCAACTCTTGGTTCTCACCGCTAACAACAAGTATGGATTGTAAAAACGAGAGTGTACGTCTCACGGTGGATTCCATCAAAGAAATAATCGCCAAAGATGAACCAGAAGTCGAGATTACTAGCTTCGAAGAAGAGCCTGGGTCGGGTAGAGGCGATAACTACACCTCTATGTTATATCGCCTCCGCGTCATGGGAACAAAACAGGAAAAGAATGGAGGAGAGAAAATCAAGTGGCAGCGAGCAATCATCTACAAGGTAAGTGCGAAGTATCAAATTGTGATTTAGAACTTTAAAACTCAAGAAAGCATCACGTTTACGATCACACACAAGGTATTGCCGGACTCTCGAGAACGACGCGAGGCTTTCAAGAGCGAAACCTTGTTCAGGAACGAAGTTGCATTTTACACAAGAGTGTGGCCAATTCTGAACGATCTTCAATCTCGAGGGGATCGGGTCTTCGATGGAGTGGCTCGGATATACGTAGCCCGGGAAGATTTAATAGCGATGGAGGACCTGAGGGAGCGAGGTTTTCAAATGGGCGACCGAAGAGAAGGTCTGAAATTGAACCAACTGCGCGACACGTTGGCAGCTTTGGCCGGTTTTCACGCGCTCAGTCTTGCCCTGAAAGATTCGAGGTAAGTATTGGAATTAACAAACGAAAAATGAGCAGAAATTCACGACTTGAATTTCGAATTTAAGGCCAGATGAGTTCAAAGAGTTGGGAAAACAAGGCGGAGGAGGTATAGAAGAGGCAATGTTCCGCAAGGAGAACGCAGATTGGTACCGACAATACTACAGAGTGGCTGCAAACAACGCAATCTCGATGGTGTCCGAGGCTCTCCCGCCCATGGAGAAGGAGAGGAGCGACAATGTTATGAAGAGACTAGAAGCTTTCCTACAAGAGGACACTTTCTTCCCCACAATGAGCGACCTGGCCGCCGCCCAGGGACCATTGACCGTATTTTGTCACGGCGATTGCTGGACCAACAATATTCTGTTCAGCAAAGAACCAGGGTCCGACACTCAGGTTCGTAACGATGGAACACAAAAAGCAAATAAGGCAATTATAGACTGTCTTGTTTCGAAAAACAGGTCGTGTGCTTTGTTGATTTTCAACTATCCCGAGTGGGATCTTTGGCTCTCGATTTGGCCAATCTTCTCTACTGTTGTACGAGCGGAGAAGTGAGACGTACGCACATGACTTCGCTCCTTCGCCACTATCACCGGCATCTAATTTCGGCTTTGGAAGTCCTCGATGTTCCGCGAGCTTCTAGAGACCCCGACACCACGTGGGATATGTAAGTCTGTGGTTTTCATCCTGTACAAGTATAATTGGTTTCAAATTTACAGATTGCTGGAGGAAGTTCGAAGATGTGGACGATTCGGTTTGGGCCTGGCATTGGACATGCTGCCGATAAGTACCTGCGCCAGTGACGAAGCACCAAATTTGTACGAAGACGAAGAAGAGAGCGAAAAGGGGGAGGGAGCGCAGGGCCCTCCACCCGGAGGAGCCGAATGTGCTCGTCTGATGACCGATTTAGTACTAGAGTTGATAGATAATAACGCTCTTTGAGTTTCGTTTGTTCTTTCTGGTATCAAATACTGGAGTGTAAAAGTAATAATATTATGTAATAAGAACCCGCGAGATATAAATAATTAGTCAATTGATTATTATACCATAATTAATAAACTCGACGTAATGGTACCCAATGTTTTAATTCATTTTTTCTTTTTCTTTAGAAGCATGTGTCTTCTTTTTCTTTTCATCTTTGTGTTCTACGTTATACTATTTTTCAGTATATAATAGTGACATTTTGTTCAAGTCTTATTATTTTTTATCTATTTTTAGTAACTCTTCAGTAAGACCTTATATATTACACAAGATGATAAGTATATGTATATGTATTAGTGTATTGTACACGAAGATCCATGAGTCGGTTATAATATTATGAATTATAATGTATGTATACAATACGAAGTCCGTTGATTGATTTATAAAATCCATTCACAGTTTACGCAGAATGTGCTTCTTGTAATGATTAAAGTAGGCGGACACTTGTTCCTCCTTTACCCCTAATTCAATCATTGCAATCATGGTATTTTTTACATTCTGAATGAAACACGAAGAGACCCCACACTCTGTACGTACGAAAAGATCCACCGAAATGGTGGTCGACAATAACATAGCTTAACTCTATTATTCATTCATTCATTAACGATGAAATCAGATTCTAACTGTAGTTAATTATTGTGGTATTGGAATAATCGGCTGTCCCCCCCAGTATCGGCATTATAAAATAAATCTAGTGGTTGTCAATCAACTTGGGCACGAGCGTTATTCGGGCCTGAAATAGCTTAAAAATTATTTACTGTCCTCTTTCCCCATCGAATAAACACAAACATGTCTACTACGTTTATCAGCTAAAGTAAATTAATAAAAAATAAAATACAGTCTAGTTACATATTATTATTCCATAAATCAATAAACTCTTCTTTTTCATTCGGTCCAGACGAAAATAAACACTTGACTGACGGTCAGGAGTTAAAAAAAAAAAAAGGAAAGAAATCCGGTGAGCCGTTAAAATTTCTACCATGAATAACTCTGTACCATTGAATTTACTTCTCGCTACTCCCGACTTGGACGACAACCACTAAAATATAATCATTTGTTAATTATACTGATTTTGTTTTTCTTCAAATTTGTAGAAATAATGAAAATTACGCTTGTTGAGGCGGAGTATGCGGCGGTGGTTGCGCCACCTGCGGTTGTGGACTCGGTGGCTGTTGCTGCTGTTGTTGAGGAGTCGCCGCTTGCCAGGCCGGATGTTGGCTCTGTTGTTGTTGCTGTTGTTGTTCCTGGGCTAGTCGTTGGTGCGCTTGTTGTCTGGCTCTAAACTCTGCAGCCTTCAATTGTTCCAAATGGAATTGTTGCCGCTCCGTAATTAGCTGCTGGCGCTGATATTCGAGCCCTTCTCTTTCCCGCTCCATCGTTGTCTCGAGTTCCTCGAAATGCCGCAACTTTATCTCAAGCTTCTTCATCTGTGTCTCAACCAGCAATGCTACCAATGATTTTATCTTCCTCTCCTCCACCGCCGCCAAATGTTTCGCCTTTACCGCCGCAGCCGCGAGTGCAGCCGCCGCGGCAGATTGTAGCTGTGCGTCTCTGACCACCTGGAAAGGAAAAAAATTGTAATAAAAAATTGCGCACGAGACGTTTCAATTCGAATTACCTTCTCTCTCTTCTCCTTAGCTTCCGTTTCCTCCCCGTCTTCCTTGGTCTTGGCTTCCTCGTCATTCTCCTTTGCATCGACTTCAATTTTCTCCGGCTGATCCCTCTCGCTCTCCACTATTTCTTCCTTCTTCATAGGCTGAGGCGGTGCAACCGCAGCTTCCGCTCCCTCCTTGACCTTGACGTCCTGCGGCTCGTCCTTTTTGCTCTCTGCTGCGGCAGATGAGGCCTGAGGGGAAGTTGCGCTTGTAGAAGAGGTAGCTGTGGTAGCCGAGGCCGCGGCATCCTCTGGAGGCTCCGGGGGTCCAGTTCCCGCGATACCAGACTGCGCGAGTCCTGCTGCCGGGTCGTATTTGCCATCTGGATTAGCGCTGGCCTGAACGTTTCGTAGATGTTGATCGAGCAGGGCGGCAGGCACTTGGTCTTTGATGGCTGCAAACTCTTCCATAGCAGCTTTAGCTGCGCTCGCGGCGACTCTCGGGTCTACGACAGACGCCAGGAACGCGACTGTGCTCATAACCGGATTTCCAGCCTTGGAGAATGGAACCGGCTGATAGGCGAGAGGTCCCAAGCCCTCGGGGCCCCCTTCCTCGAGGTAGGGGTCCTCGATTGGGAGACGGAGGAAGTGGAGTATGCATTCGTCCTGGGTGCGAGAGCCGACGTGTTCGCAGACCTTGTTCCAATCGTCCTTGTGGAGCTCCAGACCCTCGAGTAAAAGCAGCGTTTCCTGTTCCGTCCAATCGCGAGTAGCTCCTGCGGCTTGTTTGCTCTTCAGGACTGCAGGTTTCCTCGAATACTGGTCAACCTTGAGCCCAAAGTTCGCCATTATTCCCAGCCCACTCTTTTCTTCCGGCACCATCCCCGAGAGAATTGGCTTCTTCTCCAGATCCAAGAGAGATTTAGCAGCGCTAGAAGGCTGCGGGGTCTTGGGAGGGTTCGGATTGACCGGTGCCAGTCCAGACGGAGTGTCGGAAAGAACGTGGAAGTGTGACGTGGGCGGGGGACCCATGGGTGTTGGCCGGGACTCTGCGTCCACTTGGTAGTTTATGAGACCCCATTGCTCAAGAAATGCGTGTACTCGCATGATTGCGCAAACATCTCCGGCCAAATTACGTCTGAAAATATGAAATTCATGAGTGTGCGAATTTTTCAGAGCGAAAGACAGAAGGGAACGCGCGATTACCTGCAGGCAGTGGATGTGATATATTCAGTTGGATTGAGTCTGTAAGTATCGATCATAAAATTGCGATAGGCGAGGTAGATCTCCGGTGTCTTTGATTTATTTTTCCCATTAAAGAATTCCGACAAGGCCCTCTTCTCGATGGTATGAATCGAGTTGTAGTCGAACCACGCGGAGTAGCTTGGCACCACAATGTGATGCGTTTGCTCGGTCACATTGTCCTCGGGCTCGTCCCCTTTCCCACCCTCCCCTCTTTCTTTGCTCGCTCCACGCTCCTCGGTCTCTTGAACTCCCTGCTGGCTTCCTCTGTCTCCTGAAAATTCGATAAAGTCAGTCATAAAGAAGACTGTGTATCGTTAGTCCCACGCACCATCCGTGGGTTCGTCCAAATCAGCCATATTCCCAGATTTCAACGGCTGCAGTTCACTGTCCTGCTTTTTATTTCCAGTCGTAGATAGTCCGCCACTTCCTGCGGTCGCTCCACCCCCCGGACCAACAGCAGCTGGGTTCGCAGGGCTCGCGACGACCTCTATGATTCTTGGCTCAGCCGGAGGGTCTTCCATGCCCTGAGTCAAGTCTTCTTCTTCGTCTATACCGCCCCGAGACTTTTTCGGCGTTGCCGAGGAGGACGAGGAGCCTTGAATCGAGGCGGGTGCCCGTCCACTGTGAAATGAAACGAATTACACAGAAATTCTCTAACGTGGGAAGTCAATCGTGGCTAAAATACAAACCATACAAACCTCTTTCGCTTTCCGATCTTTGGCGGCGGACTCGGCGAGCGTTTTCGTTTCTGTTTCTTTGCCGAGGCCGGAGGCGGAGGGTGAGACGGTTGAGCCATCAAATCTTCCACAGAAAGACGATACTTGTGAACCCTCTTCTGTCCCTCCTCGTCTACGTCGTAGTCTTCCTCGTTCATCCACTCGTTGTACTGATCAAGGTCCAGTGCCCAAGTAGCGGACACACGATATGGCATTCTGGGGACACAATGCTTTCGTTATTCGATTCACGAACCAGTTTCGGACCCTGAGACGATAGTTTTGATCGATTCTTATACCTTCCGCTGGCATTTGGTAAAGGTCCCTCGGGAAAGTCCCAGGGAAGATCGAGCGTAGTCCAAGAATCGTGACTGTCCGGGAAATAGTACCAATGCAGTAGTACAGATCGGTCGCGTCTCATATAGGGACGAGCGTATTCCTCCTCCAAGGGATCCGCCGTCGGATACACGATGTGCGTAGCGTCTGCTTCCGCCTCTGCTATAGTTCCCTGATGGCGACGAACGATTTCCTTGACTTTTGTAGACGTTGCCTTGTCTACGTCGGGTCTGACAAAGACACAGGGTATGGTCAGGCACCGATTCTGCACCAGAGCTCGCTCCGCCGCCACTAGCATCTCTATTGCTCTGTCCATTCGGGATCCGGACTGGGAAACAAATGATTATATATTGAGTAAAATTCGATTTTAAATCGTGCTTGTGAATATGAATGACCGAATCAATTCACCTTGCCAACCTGAAAATCGAATCGCCTCCATCCCTGTTCCTGTTTGAATCGGTACGCGGTGGCTAATATGTGGCAGAGACCGCCGCCGGGTTTAAAATCCAAGAAGCATTTCATCTGTGAATGAGAAAAGGTCGATTTTCGTGACGTGAAGAAAAAACGTGTTTGAAAACACGTCGAGTTTGGCTGGTAGCTCTACTCACGGGAAGCCTTGTCATTGGCGGTTTTGACACATTTTTTCCTAGGTTATCCTCCTGGAATTGTAGTAGCTGTACGACGAGACTGGCTAGTGATTTATTGGTGGGTGGATCCGTCTGGACATACTGTAAAAATACGAATATCGTATATCGCGATTTATAATCCAGTTGGTAGCGTGAAAATGAGAAAATGATAAAATTAATTCGAGTCGGGACGCTGTGCGGCGATCGGGGACGCCGGCCTCACCTTTTTACACGTCTTTAGAAGCCACTGTTTGACTCCGTCCAATTGACCCAATATCTCGGGAGACTCGAAGAATTTCCCGTTCGGACCACCGTCCTTTTTAGGACCGAGGGAGAGCATATTTGTACAAAATTTTCACTCAAAAACCACCGACACTTGAGGAAAACAACGCTATATCATCCGCGCAAACATTACACACACAACTCGACGCTGTGAAGTTGGCCACGAGCTCACGCTCTCTCTCTTCACCGGACAAAATGCGCTCGCGCGGCTAGGTGGCGGCCCTGATGTCGCAGCGACAATCGTTCACATACCCGTCCTATACAGGGTGAATTCATAACGACTCGTTGATCTGAAGTTGGCTAGAATCGAAAAATGAGCATTCGGACATTTTGATTGGTTCCGAAATGTCTGAAAGCTTGTTTCACGATTCTAGCCAACTTCAGATCAACGAGTCTTTAGGAATTCACCCTGTATATACACTGGACAGTATCGCACCGTTATGAACCTGTGAAACAGCCGCCATCTTTGTAGTCCGTTCAGACCGTGACGTCATTTGTTTTACTAAAACATGGGGAATTGTGGGATATATGTAAAGCGGCAGACCCTAAAAATTGCGTGCGAACAGTTTTTTATGTAGTTGATTGCTTAATTATCTCGTTATGGACTGAAATTTTTTTACAATCGTTCCTAGTTTAACACTATTTGAATCTCCCGCGCGTGAATGTCGATTTGGACTACAAAAATGGCGGCAACAAGCTCCTTCAACCCGCTAGCTGCTAGCATGATATATCAGTGCCGTCCACACACCGATCGAACCGCGTCGATAAACGGAAGACCGAAAACCTGAAATATTTTCCAATTTTTCATCACTTCACCCAATTTCCCTCGTTTTTCTTTCCTCTAGAGACAAAAGCGTCGCGACTTTTGTTCTCAAATGGCGGCCAGCCTGGTCTCGAGGGAGATCGAAGGGTGGCTGACTTCGCGTCAGTGTTTTTAAAATGTCCCTGCCGAAGGGAGACGTGGATATAAATGAGGCATTCGACGATATACTTTTCGGTGAAGAAATAGCGGAGAAAACTGGTTTCGAGGAGGGTTTCGAAGCGGGAAAAAGTCAGCTTTTGGAACCGTATCACCTGGGTTATCACAGGGCGAGCCAGTTGGCCGCGCAATTGGGTTTTTACAGCGGCGTTATAGAGTATAACCTCAAAGTAAATACGCTGCCCGAGAAGGCTGTAGAGCTTGCGAAAAAGCTGATTAACGATATAGACAACTTTCCAAAACACAATTCCGAGGATATTGACATTATAAAATTATTGGAGGACGTTAAACTGAGATACAGCAGAATTTGCTCTCTGGCCAAGATCAAGGCTTCTTATCCTGAAATGGATAAACTAGATTTTTAACGGATCAAAACAAAACAACTAAAAAAAACATGACAGCATTTGACGAACACTTGAAGAAAGTCTCTAGCTTTTTAGGCGAATTCAAATCCTTGATAGACTCTCACCTCGTCGATTTCATAACTGAGGATTTATGGAGTAAATGTTTGCCCGAGGCGTTGAGACTGGAGCTCGAGGCTCTGGGCGCTGATTTCACCTTGCAAAACGATCGCTCCGAGTCTTCTGAGCTGAATGAATTCCTAGAAGCAGCGGATCGTCTGTCTTTGGACAAATGCAACCTCGTCTACGAGGCCAAAGACCTGCCCGATTTGTTTTCAAGCTGGGGATTAGAGCCGGACGATCCTGAGAACGACGAGAAAAGCAAACGCAACGAGTTTATGAAAGAGAAGAAATCCCACGAGGTAGAAATTCTGGCAAGAGTCACCGCTGCCCTCGCCAATTCTCACGACGGCATAGTCGTTGATGCTGGAGCGGGAAAAGGATACCTTTCAGAATTCTTATCCAGTAAATACAGGATCCCTGTCCTCGCCATTGACTCCTCCGAAGTGAATCACAGAGGCGCCATCAAGAGACGGGACCTGATGAGGAACAAGACCAGCCATCCTGATCTGGTAAAATTTTTCCCTACCGGACCGAATTTGATTCGTTAATCTTCTAGGCTGTTTTTTCCAGGTCCGTCACGTGGTGCAGAGGATAGACGACGCCACAGACTTCTCAGGATTGGCAGAGACCCACTTTTCCGGTCACAGTGTGAGCAGAGATGTGACCATCACGGGTCTCCATACCTGCGGATCTCTGGGCCACTTCGTGATAAACGCGTTCTTGCAAACCGACTGCATAAAGTCTATGTGTCTGGTCACTTGCTGCTACCATTTAGCCGAGACGTCGACGAGTGGGAGACTGAACTTGACAAAAAACGCCAAAATGTTGGCTCAGCAGTCCGTCGAGAGGACTCGCGAAAGCGAGCAATGCCTGTCCCCCACGCTTCACTACAGGGCAGTTTTACAAGTCCTTTTGCATTCCCTGGGTAAAATAAACTCATTTTCAGGGTACAAGGCTTCAAATTAATACTACGATCAATTTTCAGGCTTGTACGACGTCAGAATAGGCCGAGGAGCACCATCGGGTGATTTCGTGACGTACGCCAGGTGGGCGTTGAGAAAAAGTGGGCTGGATGTGAGCCGGGTAATTATTGATTGAAATTTTGTCGTCAATCGAGTCGCTGAGATGTTTCCTCCGCTTTTAGATTCCAGAGGACGATATACTGCGAGAGTTGTACAGTTTTTACAAAAGTTACGAGTCGAAGATGAAGCATTTTCAAATGTTGAGAATTTGCCTCGGATCAGTCGTAGAGTCTGCGATTTTATTGGACAGAATAATTTACCTAGAGGAGAGTAAAGTTTGTTCAAATTTTGCTTTGGTCAGACTTTTCGATCCTGTTATATCTCCCAGGTGTTACGGTATAATCGCTATGAAGTGAATCATATCTTTATAAGACATCCTTTTTATATTCTATGTGCTAGAATTTATCAATGAATTAATCCTGCTTGCAAGAAAGTAGGTAAAATAAAAATATAAGATTGTAGAATATAAAAATTTTTCTTCTTGTTTTTTTTTCTTTTGTATAAAAATAAGTACGATAAAACAAGCCTAATGGAAACAAATTACTCTAATTAAAGTATAGAATTAACTTTGATTTAAGTCGTCATGGGTAGGTGAATTATTACTATATAGTTAACATCCAATCATTTAAAATTGTGGTGTAAAAATTTGATATGCAATTGAAAGATTCACGCCTCTGTGGACGATGAGAGGGTGAAAAAAAGAAGGAATATCGTCAAATTCTGAACACAAAAACCGGAAAATGTAGGAACAATTATTCTAGTGCCACAGTCTGGCGATTTGACGATTTTTAAGATACAATTTTCTAACCACCCGCGTTTTCCATCCTGTGGAAAAATCGGGAGATTATGATTCCTCCTTATTTCCAGCTTCTAAGTAATCCATAACGGACGAAAATCCCTCCTCCTGTACAACAGGGGCTAAAATTCCAGTGGGTCTCTGGCCATTCTTCTTTCTACATATGCTGCAGTTGCAAAGACCTCGACAAGGTGGACAAATCCAGTTCTGAAACATGAAAAAACACGAGTTAAGACCGTGCTATAGTCAATCTTTACCAACCAAGTAGCCACGTCGCACTTATTTTCACTGATATCGAAGCCTACGCGTAACGGGAGTGAAAAAGAAGATTATAGCGCATTTCGCATGAAATTCTGAACACATACATCCCAATAACAACAAAAATCTGATTCCTAACTAAAAAGTTAATGACCGCAACCATCATTTTAGGTAGAAAGAAGGATTTTGTCGTTATTGTTGCGTGAAAGAAAGATATTTTGGGACGTATGTTTTCAGAATTTCATACGAAATACGTTATAATCTTCTTCTTCGTTCCTGTCTTTGATATCAGTGGAAATAAGTGCGACGCGGCTACTTGGTTGTTCAAGATCGACTAGGTATAGCATCTTCTTAAAGACCGATCAAACGATTCGATCAAATTCCTACAGCGTCTTTCAAAGCGGCCACAGCCTCCTCTCCGTATCTCCCTCGCAAACAAGGTCCGCAAAATTGTCCCCTCACTCCGATGCATTCTCCCGACCGACACACGGTCTTGGTGTCCAAAGTTTTCTGCCTGCATTGGTGGCAGCTGGTGCCGTCATCTCTGGAGTAAATTTTCTCCGAGCTTCTCTCGGCGACGTTGAGCAATTGCTCTTCCGTTATTTCGTCGGGGGAAGGTATGCTGTCCGGGTCGTATTCGGACTTCGACACTCTGTGCACGACCCTCTTTTCCCTCAATTTGTCTTCCTCGTCAGATTCCTCGCTCTCTCTCTCCTCCTCGTCCTCGCCTTCGCCGTAGAGGCATAGTCTCATCAGGCTTATCTCTCGCTCGAATGGAATCGCCCAGGGGAACAAAACCTTGAGCCTGTGGCCCCTCCGCACCCTTTCTCCGTTCTCGTCTCGTTCGACGTCGTCGGTTTCCGAGGACGACGCGCTCTTCTTGACGCTGTTTCGAGTGTTGTATTTTCTTCTGAACTCGGCTCTCGGCTTCCAGCCTTCGCTTTTGTTGGCGTTCGGCTTGCGCCGTTTCTTCGGAGGCCCGATACCCTCGTCTTCCGAGTAGCCGGGGATTTTGGTACGCGGTTCGAGGGCGGCTAGTTCGGAGGTTTCTTTTTTTAGGTCTTTGAAGAATTCTGCGAACTGAGATAGAGAATTGAACGAGCCTCGGTGAGTAGGGAAGCAAAGGAATTCGTTTTTGAGGTTAGAATCGCGATTTACTTACGAAAGCGTCCCTTTCGGCGATGTTCTTTCTTCTGAGAGCCTCGTAGTCCTCACCGTCCATATTTCGTTGATTTTTCTCTACAGATCGGAATGCGATTGACTATTTTATCACAGTTTTCTTAAAACTTAGCGGTAGGTGAGTATTTTATAAACATAAACAAAGGAATTGAATCCACGCCACGGTAGACTCCAAGCGGCGTCAAGTGGCTGTTAAATTGGCGCGAATATCAACGCATGCGCAGTCCGCGAGGACTTTGTGATTAAGAAAAACCAATGAATTCGAACTGGCCGAACTCTTGACTTTGTCAAGGTCTTAGGTCTTGGAATAGGTCGGCATCGATTCTTATTTCAAGCGCAAACAGTTGTAGGCTCTTATCGAACGCGAATAATCCGTCGATTAGACGCTTTACAAATCTTTTGTTCGCGTTGCGTTTGCAGATTTGTTACATTTGTCACATTTGGATCATTTATTTGCAATAAAGATTTGTTTTTTCCAATCTGTGGATATACTTATATCGGATTTATTGTTCATTGTCATGTTTTTGCTGTACAAAATCGCCAATTTCACGTTTTTTCTCATTTTTTCCGCAACCGTTGAGTATCAGAATTCATGGCTATCTGGACCCACTGACCCAGTGGTGCTCATCCAGCGTAACGCTTTCGTGTGATACATTTTCGTGACGTTGGCCATCTGGACCCGTACAGTAGACCAGTGGTGCACTTTCAATTATGCTGGTAATTAAACGTTGTTTCGAATTATTTTAATGGCATATAGTTTTTGCAACATGTTAATAATCTTCTGAATAAATAATACCGCCCGAATTATTTCAATATTGCAGAATACAGTATTAGCTAAGTTTCATTCTCTTTCTTTCTAATGAGAAAAAAAGGATAAAATGCCTACAGTGTATATTTTCTTCATTTGGCATGAAGTTGACACTAGAAAAAACATCTGAATCAGCATTTATAGTGTAGCATTTGAATCGGAGCATATATCAGAAGTTCGTCGAAAGTTCTTGCCAAACTGTATTTAATCGGTGTTATATAGACTGGTGAGAGATACTAATCTGAATTTGAAAAGACGAAAAATTATAATCCCTGGTTGAAATTCCTCTCCTACACGGGAAAAAAAAGATGTAATTTCTACATCTTCGGTAGTAATTATTTGGACAGCATCTTTTTGGAGTTAAATCTACAGCAATTGCGTTGAGGTTTATTAATAATTGCTGTAGATTTAACTAAAAGATGCTGTCCAAATAATTACTACCAAATATGTAGAAATTACATCTTTTTTTTTCCTTGTACCTCCGCCAACGAAAATTTTAACGTTTCATCAGCTAGATATGTGAGAAGGGCTGAGCACAGATAACGATAGAACTAAACTATCATACTGTGACAATGATTGGAGAGTTTGGAGTAACACGTGAATAGTAATAGTATATGTGCGAATCTCTTAGTTTTTGTTTTTAGCATTCTTTGGCTATAGTCGATTGCAAATCGGGATAAAAAATATGTCGTAATCGGAATGACTGTTTCATCACTTTAGTTATCAGTTCGCACCAATTTTCGCAATTCTTGACTAATCACGTCATGATATCTAATATGGGCCATCCCACCGAATCCTGTACGCGAATACGATCTCCAAATTTTTTATTTGATTGTGAGTAAAATTTGACGTTTTTTTTGTCATCATTCGTGCATTTCGATGTTAGCGTGTTATACACGAATGATGATTGAAAAAAAACGTCGAATTTTATTGAAAAAAAATGTTTAGGCATAATTTTTATCGGAAATTTGCTGTACTAAAAAAAAAAAAAAAAAAAATTCCAATTTTCAATAATCGATCGGAAAAATGGTGAAATTGACGATTGAAGTCTTATTTTTTTAATTTCGCGCTAAAAATGACAAGTTAGATGAAAATGATTATCATTTTCGAATAATTCAGAAAATTTCCGATCGAAAACCGTATTCAAAAATTATTTTCAAGGCATTCTTTGAACCGTTTAATTAGATTGGAAAAATTCAAAGAAAAATCGAATGATTACAAAAAGATCTTTCATACTCGAGAAATCTCTTCGTTGATACCTAAATAATGTGAATAAACCATATAGAAAAAAATAAAATCAAAATTTGGAGGCCGGACTGTAAACGATAAATAGAGTCAGTACTGCGGATGACTCGGGTCTTGGTGATCAATAATGGAAGATTATGATCAGACCAAGATACAAGGTTCGGAATTTCAACGGTACACGTACACATAAGTCACGGGACAAGTACGACTAGAGGAACTGGCTGTGTTTGCCTTGTTGTACAGTCAACAGGTTAAAGTTCGCCGCAATGATTACCGCGATCGGAATTTTCCACTACTACACAAGTATACAATACTTGTACTAACATTAACCCGTACACACTATTCGTCTGTCTTTCTCTGTATACGGAGGTATATAAATAGCCGCATATGCAGAATAATATTCAATTGAACATACGTATAAGCGACGCTATAAGTCGATCTTGTTTTTCAACCGTTAATCTTAGCCAGCTTTTCATTACTCGAACACGATCGTGATTACAGTGTCTTACACTTACACTCTTTAATCACCTCTCAACTCCTCCCCTACTGAAAAAGATCCTGTAAAATATTACATGAAAAAGTACATAATAAATTACATGATAAATTTTATAAAGTTATGATTGGATTCACGATACGAATTATTATGTACTTTATCATAAGATTTTTGTTCTAAACATCATTTTGTACAAATACACATAATTTATTACCTAATTTATCGTAGGATGTTTTACGTCATGGTCAGATTTTATGATAGAAAAAGAAAAAAAAACGGATCCCTGAGTCGGGATCGAACCGCCGTCCTTTGAATTCGCAAGCAGTGACGCTACCGTCTGAGCTACGGTACTTCACAGTAGTATAGCGAGGTTTCAGCTTCATAAGCTTTGATATAAATGTGATTGATTTCCAGTTTCTTCGGAGAAGTTGGAACTCATAAATCCCCCGGTCTAAATTTTACTTTTTTTCTTTTCTATCGTAAAATCTGATCATGTAAAACATCACAATATAAATTAGATAATAAATTATGTGTATTTGTACAACAATGGTCAGAATAAAAATCATGTGATAAAGTACATAATAATCTACAACATTCTCAATTTACATGATAATTCATATCATGAATCCAATCATAACTTTATGTAATTCATTATGTAATTTTTCGTGTAATATTTTACAATATCTTTTTCAGTAGGGTCCCTTTCCCCTCTCTTTCTCCTAGATTCTTGACTACTGTATAACTTAGCTGCGGCAGTTACTACTGGTCGAATCTTTTTTCTTTTTCGCCTTTGAGTTTGTTTCAATGTCTTATTTTATGTTATATATTGTTTTTTTTTTTAAGCACTTGCTGTACTTACACGGTGTTTTATTCTCTCTCATTCTTGCCTGAGCCCCTTAGGAAACTATCTCCAGATAAATTTACTCTAATCTTACTCTACTCTCTCCCTTATCGTTTGTCAGAAAATACTGACCTGATCGATGATTATAGGTATCAATCCCTGTATAAATGATGAAATTGAATTTTTACTATCCAATGAATACAAATTGATGCTGTTGGCGTGATAAATTAAACGTCGAAGTAACATACGAATATTGAATGAACCTCATGTTCTGTCCAGTTGATTTTTTAATTCAATACTGGACTGTACAAAGCATCGAACTTGAATCGAAGAAGCACTCGGCTAGAGGCCAATATGACACGAATTATGTCTCCCGAAGTGTATAGTGGTCGGTGTGACTTATCAGCTGTGTCCATAACGCGAGTATTTCGAAGGCGGCTGAAACGTGTACGATACAAGTAAGATAGACGATAGAATTTGTCGAAGTAGTCGGTATCACGCGCCACTCCTGTCCTTACGCTCCAACCCAGGAGATTCGCTCTTGGACCATAAAACGTTTGCAAGTGACCGCACAACGGTCAGTTCGATTTGGGTCGTTCGAGGAAGTACCCGTTTAGTTGTAGGACAAGAGATTGGAGCTGATTTTATCCTCACCCCCCCACGAACAGACTCGGCAACGATAAGAATTGCTCGCGGTAAGTCACACATACGATAGATGTAACTGAATTCCAAATCATATCGTGACGCTTGGGCTCGGCTGCACTGTTAAAAATCCTGGTGATTTAAATGAAATTAATATAAAACATCTTGAAATTTCATATTTGTGTCTCAATATTGAAAAAACATACCGAGTTTTCACTGTATCTCAATATTGATATGGTTCGATTAAATTTATGAAACTGTTTTGGAGATTCAAAAGATACTATGATTCTTTTTTAGTTTTCAGTGACAAAGCGGTGTTTCAGTCAATTATCAATCGTCCATCCAATTAAAACCCTCAAATTTTCATTTTTTGGTTCATTCTGCAATATTTTATGATCTAATTCGGCAATTATTGTAGCATTTGAGTATTCAGCCGAAATTATTCAAAACATTCTGTGTACAAAATTTAGTATAATCTTGGCTATGAAATTTCCGAATGATTTTGAATATTTAAATCTTGCAAAAGTTGAATTTTAATGTACAAAAAGTATATGTTAATTGCGTCACATACATTTTTATGAAACTTGATACAGAAATTTTTAACAGTGTGCTCGCAGCATTCCATTTTTTCGAGGTCTGGAATAAGAATTGCTGTTCTAAAATCCGGTTTCACCACTATCAGAATCTGAGACTCTATCGATTTTTGTTTGTTCTCATACTTTCACGTAGTAATTATGAGGCACCTGACAAGACTGGCGGTTCGATCCTTCGGGAGTCAGCGAAACACGAGGCAAAATAATCAATGCTCGAGGAGTCTGAGTTCCAACGAGGTTTTCGAGCGCGAATCAAAATACGGTGGTCATAATTATCACCCGTTGCCGGTTGCCCTGAACAAGGCCGAAGGCGCGTTCATGTGGGACGTTGAGGGAAAACGTTACTACGATTTTCTGAGCGCCTACTCGGCCGTCAACCAGGGTCATTGTCATCCGAAGATCTACAAGGCGATGATAGACCAGGCGAAGGTATTGACCCTCACCTCGAGAGCATTTTATTCCGATGTACTGGGCGAGTTCGAGGAATACGTCACCAAATTATTCGGGTAAGTTTCCGCGTCGCTATCCAGACAGCACGGAACTCAAGGTCGTCTTGAAGACGACTTTTGGTCTCTTGTAGACGTCTGACGAGATTTAGACGTCAAAAAGTGGGACATTTGACGTCCATACGACGACTTTTAGACAACTTTCAGTTCTGCGCTGTCTGGTATGTGGCTGTGATCCAAAATCCAAGAATATACGCTTTTGCACGAGTCTCGTTGTGTCAATATGCCACGTGCTTGATATAATATAGAGAGCAGAAACTTTGTCGTAAGACAGTCGTGTTTTCTTTTCTTTTTTTTTTCTCACAATCTTTATCGATAGGTAGTACGTCATGACGTTTATGAAATCTATATGCCATCACGTAGTTATTACGCAAATCAGCGATACTATTGAGGAAAAAGCACACATAGTCGAAATTGACAATAAATTCATCGATTGCAACATATGACAGTGTTTTTTTTTTTCATCTCTTTGATATACTTTTGTTTTTTCGATCTCAACATCGACGATTGCGCGAATCTTCAAGGCTAGCTGATTGCGAACTAACCGTTAGAACGAAATCTGATACAATTTAACGGTAATTAAATTAAATGAGACGCGACCCGTAGATTGTTCTTTCTCTTTTGCACTTTTGAAGGATCTATTTATACGTACGTTTGGATTGAAAATTATGCAACGAACGATATCAGTGTATATTCAGGCCTTTGACTGCTATTCGATGTGACGTAAAGAAACAGAAATGAGAGATTATGCGTTTTTTTTTATCAGATAGACGTGTATTTTTAAACTGTAAGAATTATTTATAGTTGTACAGACCAGCTGCGTCATACGAGTCAGTTAATTATTCAGAGACTTGTTTTGCACGTGTAGGAAAAGTTTCTTATCTTTAGAGATAGCTCGAAGGCTGCTGTACATACAACGAACGAACTAATTATTCGCATGACTGTATTTCGACACCGTAAATATAATAAGACGATAAAAAGACATTGAATAAAAAATGTTTTACCTTATCCCACTATTCAATATTTCAATGATAGTCTCATCGATTCTTCCAAAGTTTAATCAAATCGCGTCAATCGTCGTTTCGAATCCCACAGCTACGACAAATGGATGCCAATGAACACAGGAGTCGAGGGTGGAGAGACGGCCTGCAAGTTGTCGCGAAAATGGGGATACACCTGTAAAGGGATACCCGAAAACTCTGCAAAGATCGTTTTCGCTGAGGGTAATTTCTGGGGGAGGACCATGAGCGCGATTTCCTCCAGCACCGATCCCTCCAGCTACAACGGATTCGGTCCCTTCATGCCAGGGTTCCAAGTGATCCCCTACGACGACCTCAAGGCCCTCGACGAGGCCCTCGCGGACCCGAATGTCTGCGCGTTCATGGTCGAGCCGATCCAGGGAGAGGCTGGCGTCGTTGTTCCCAAGGTGACGATTCAGATATTGTTAACGAGGGACGAAGTGCTCATGGTTTTCTTGTATTTTTGGTTCTTTTTCTTCGAAAGGAGGGATACCTCAGAGGGATTAGAGAACTGTGCACGAAACACAACGTCCTCTGGATCGCTGACGAGGTGCAGACGGGGTTGGCAAGAACCGGTAAACGGTTGGCTGTCGATCACGAATCCGTCCGACCGGATATTGTCATTTTGGGAAAAGCGTTGTCCGGAGGATTCTATCCCGTTTCCGGAGTCCTGGCTGACAATGAAATAATGCTTACCATCAAGCCCGGAGAGCACGGGTCGACGTATGGCGGAAATCCTTTGGGATCTCGGATCGCCCTCGCAGCTCTGAGGGTTTTGGAGGAGGAAAAGCTCGCCGAAAATGCTGAGAAACTTGGCGTCATTCTCAGAAATGAGTTAGGGAAGCTTCCGAAGGATGTCGTCACCCTGGTTCGTGGAAAGGGTCTGCTGAACGCGATCGTGATCAACAAAGGTGATTATAACCATGATTATGATTATACAAGTTGGATCGCGTGAAGAGGAAAGATTATATTTTTCTTCGTTATTCTCATCTAGAATTGGACGCTATGGATATATGCCTGAAATTCCGTGACGAGGGTCTGTTGGCCAAACCGACACACGGTCATATCATCAGACTCGCACCGCCTCTGGTCATAACGGAAGACCAGATCAGAGAGGCGATTGATATTATCACAAAAGTGATATTGAACCATCGAAAATAATGTTTATTCCGTTAGCTGTTCTTTTTCTTGTTTTGTTTTACACGACTGAATTCAAATTGTATTTATAATATACCTACTATACCCACTGTGTGACGTATACCTATGTATGTGAATAATAAAAGACACTTTTTGTAGCTTGTTGATATTTGTATTGCTGAGACATCAAAATTGGTCTATAATTGATTACACGTTGTGGCCAAGTGTCTCTTTGGTCTTTATCTTTTTGTTTGCCTGCTGATGCCACAAAACCGCTGCCGTTGACTCATGAAACCTTATTTGCGTGGGTTCACTATTTGATGCCAGACGTTTGTGTATACTAAGAACAAACGGCTGAGGGGCAAAGTAAGAGCGGTCTTATGGATAAAAAACAAAGTCCGATCGATGATAACAATTACTTTTGACTAAAAACCCCAGCCAGAACTACTTCAGTTGATTAATATTGCGCCTAATCTGTTTCCATTCGTAATTTTGCGAAGTACTCTCATTATTCCTGACATTGTTGGTCATGCTTTGGCGACAGGTCGCAAGCTAGACGTGAATAATCCAAATGCAAATAATTAAGAGGCGAGCTAATCGCGGTTGTGTAAATAAAAACAAAGACCAATCGACGATAACAATTACTCGGTGATTTGCCTACAGGCTACGTATTATTTACTGTTTGCCTGACTGACAATGAGCGCCAACAACAAGTGGCGCCTGTCGGGTATCACGAGCGCTTATCGCGCGGCTCAGAAACTAGCGAAATGCATTCATCCCGCTTTTCTTTTTTTATCTTCACGGTATTTACAAGCACTCCGCAATCTGTCTCCCCCTTCGGTATAAATAAATGAAGCTTCCTCTCTGCTCGCATCAAATAATAAACAGCACTCTTCTCAATCGGAGCGTCTTCGGCAGTCGTCAGTCAAAAGTTTTCAATCCCACTCTTAATTATTTTATTCTACTAATTTCCGTGACCGTCGATAAAAACCAAAAGAAACCAGAGAATGCAAACATCCATAAGGCAAAGGGTTGCTTCGATCGTGCAGAAACCGGAAGTAAAACGATTATTGAGCGCCCAGGAGGTGATCGATCGGGACGATCGTTACGGGGGTCGGCACTTCAAGCCACTTCCGGTGGTCCTGACTCGAGGCGAAGGCGTTTTCCTCTGGGATATCGAGGGTAAAAAGTACCTGGACTTCTTGGCCGGTTTCGCGACCGTCAATCATGGACACTGTCATCCGCGTCTCGTCAAAGCCATGAGAGATCAGGCCGAAAAGTTGGCACACACCTCGAGGGCCTACTACACCGAGCCCTTGGGCGCCCTGGCCGAGTATCTGACTACCCTTCTCGGCTGGGACCGGTTCGTGCCGATGAATACAGGTGAGGGATGAACGAACAATCAACCATCCTGTGGGTCCACAGTTAGAAGAAATCTGTGTTCCTGTGGAGTTTTTTTGCCCTATAGGGTAGAAGCACCGTTTTGAGCCATCTCATCATTTTTAGCCAGTTCTTAAAGGTTGATTACTGATTTCTGGTGCCTATATTTCATCAAATTATTCGATTACTAGCGTCAATATTAGGGTGCTTTTTTCGACTATTTTTTCGGTCCCATCGTGAGATTTTGTTGAAACAAACAAAAAATAAACAAACTTGTAGGAAATTCAATTTCCTACAGAAAAGGTCCTTAGTACTGAGTCGCTAA
Organism: Euura lappo; assembly: GCA_018257835.1. Classification (NCBI taxonomy): domain Eukaryota; kingdom Metazoa; phylum Arthropoda; class Insecta; order Hymenoptera; family Tenthredinidae; genus Euura; species Euura lappo. The sequence continues at coordinate 121,207 of JAEUYN010002243.1, forward strand.
CATCAATATTTCTAAAGATAATTATAAAGTTTTTGTAATTTCAAATTTTTATCGAAAATCACGTCAAATTATAAAAATATCGTTCTTTCATTTCAAAAAAAGAACTATCCAATGGATAATGAAAGAACGATATTTTTATAATTTGACGTGATTTTCGATAAAAATTTGAAATTACAAAAACTTTATAATTAATTATCTCCAGAAATATTGATGTTAGCGACTCAGTACTAAGGACCTTTTTTGTAGGAAATTGAATTTCCTACAAGTTTGTTCTCCGCATTTTTTTCTGTATCTCTTATCGTTTACGAGATAAATGCGAAAAAAACGCGAATTTCATGGAAAAATCAGGTTTAGTGGCCCGTACTACCTCGCCGGTGTGAGTTACGACTTTGCCGCAATGAGCACTTTTGTAGAGCGTTTAATTCTGAGAAATACTTGTCTATGGTCAAAGCGATGCCATGAAATGCCGCTGAGCTATAGAAATTTAAAGATTAAAAATCAGAGTTTCCGTGTATTTTCAATGGGAAATCTTTACACGCCTTGGTCTAGGACTTAATATTAATATTAAGGGCTCAAACTTTCAGAAATTTTTTTTTTTTTTTTTGTATTTCCAACAAAATTTCACGATGAGACCGAAAAAAATAGTCGAAAAAAGCACCCTAGTAAACATGGCTCAAAGAAAGTGTTGGATAGAGTTTTTCAATAATTAATTAGTTGCAAGCCAATTTATTCAAAAATTGAAGTGTGTTTTTCAACTTCCGTAGCAGCCGTGGCCACCGGTTTTTATAAATGCGATTGATGGCCAGAGATGATACTAAGGTGGCCAAGAACGATGCATCTACCCTACTGGTTTTCCTGTCAAAATTAACAAGGTCGGATCGTAATTTTAACGGAACACGTTACTGTCCAAGGCTTGTAACGTGTAAATTGCCTGTAACATGTTGAATATATAATAACAGGAGAAGTGTGTTTAATTGTGACAACATTTTTCAAATGTCAAAATGACATAGATTTCTTTACAAAATTACCGAAGTTGTATCGATCAACAATTATATAATGTTATAGCTTATCTGAAATGCGACCTGTAATTTTTGTGTAACTGACATCACTCCTCCTGTTTATTTTGAAAGCAGGAATCATGAACAGGTTCGTCCAGTATAAGTTCGAATATTCGAGGGGCTGCTCACTAAAACTTTCAGTGTGCAAGAGATTCCGTGATTCCATATGATTCCGCATGATTTTAGAAGATTTCATACATTATTTTAGCTGATCTTGGATCAGTTTAAAGTGATTTTGACGAATTTCTTGGTGACTTCTAAGTTATTATGTACACTTCCAAAGCGATTCTTTTTCCGATTTCAACTGATTTCAAATCAGGGTGTACAGCTGATTCCAGGAGTGAATAGCCCCTCGGAAATATTTCTGTAGAGTTTCTGGGACACGAAAAAGTTGTTAAATTTTAATTGGTTGTAATTTTCAACTGTGTCGTGAGTCGTAATTCGTGTTTTTTCCGATTGCAGGTGTCGAAGCCGGAGACACAGCCTTGAAGATGGCGAGACGTTGGGCTTACAGGATAAAAAATACACCCGATGGCAGAGCGTCGATTTTATTCGCGAAGGGTAACTTTTGGGGCAGGTCTCTAGCCGCGATTTCCGCGTCTTCGGATCCGAGCTGCTACACCGATTTCGGTCCGTACATGCCGCTCTTCGATTCCGTGGAGTACAACGACTTGGAGGCTCTGGAATCGAAGTTCAAGGCAGATCCGAACATCTGTGCTTTCATGGTGGAGCCGATTCAGGGAGAGGCCGGCGTGGTCATCCCCGCGGTGAGGGTCATGAATGCTTGATGGACTTTGAAAAAAATTCAAACTCCATTATCTCAGGGTGCAAAAAAAGTTCCGAGTCACGTTACAACGATCGAACCTGCCGCGTTCACTTTAGCAGTTGAACAAATGGCCCCAGTTGAGCAGCTACGCCAAACTTTTACAGCCACTGAAACATTGATGCGTCCTACATTATCCCACGTTCCGAATTACCATCGTTCGTCATTTTTCTTCCCCATTCTAAAAACAGTGGATCCATTTCAGACCGGATATCTCCGCGGTGTGAGAGAACTCTGTACGAAGTACAACGTCCTTTGGGTAGCCGACGAAGTTCAGACCGGACTGGGAAGAACCGGCGAACGACTCGCGGTCGATCACGAAAATCAACGTCCGGATATCCTGATCCTGGGAAAGGCGCTGTCCGGCGGAATGTACCCTGTGTCGGGCGTCCTGGCCGATGACGAGGTACGATCACTCATCTTCTAGGTCGGTCGAGACATTTCAAAGTGCGCATGCGCGAGAGAAGCCATGGTGCGTAAAGTGGAGGATCTACGATCTGCGCAGACGCCGACCCAGACAGCGCGAAACTGAAAATGACTGAATGTCGTCTAAAAGTCCTCGTAAAGATAACACTTTTCGACGTCTGAATGTTGTTCGAGTCCAAACGACATCTCTAACACATCTTTTGGACTTGGACAACGTTTAGACGTCAAAAAGTGTTGCGTATCTCATCTTTACGACGTCTGTTATACGACATTCGTCATTTTCAGTCTTGTGATGCCTGGGAACTCTCCTTTTGTACACGGTTCGGAGCTTTGCGCACGAAAATCGGAACCGAAAACGCATTATTGATGGAAAAAAGTGACTCCAAAGAGCGACATGCAGCTAGAAGGGATCAAATTAATGGGTCTCCTCCGGTCTTCTGTTCATTTCAGCGTCGTCTGAGTATCTAAGCCCTGGATATCCGAGTCGCTTAACATCAATGTTTTTTTTTTCTTTTGGTAAAGACGTCAAAATTTGTGATTTGTTTTCCACAAACGGTTTTCACCATTGTTCAGTACAATACTTGATATACATTTCTTTTTTTCTTTGAGTCTATTCATTAAAAACCGGGAAAAATGGCAGCGTTGTCCTCGTAACGCTGTCTCCAAAGTCTGCGGTCACTATCACTTGTACATACACTGTTAATCTGATAAGGATCAAATTTAAACAAAATCATCTTCAACGTTTGAACCAGTCCTTGACAAGCCGGTTTTTTTAATTTTCAATTTCCCTTCATGTGACGCTACCTGGGAGGTCAAGAAATATACTAAAATTTGGTTTTCTGACTTCGAATATTGATAATTTCGTTAAAAAACAATGTTTTTTTTTCAAAAAACGACTCGTCAAGGACTAGTTCAGAAATTGAAGATGATCCGGTTCATATTTCATCCACATCAGACTAACAGTGTTCAAGTGACAGTGTCCACGGACTTTGAACACAGCCATTCTTCCAGTTTTCAATAATTTACCCTAAGAAAAAAACGAATTGTACGTCAAGTATTTTATGTACTAAACAATGGTCTAAACCGTTTGTGAGGAAGAAAATTCCGACCGTAAGAAAAAAATCATATGCCCTGCCCCCTTGAAATGGCGAAACCCTTCACTGCAGATTTTCAGGGTTGCAAATCATTTGATGTTCCGTTTACTGTTAGATCGTTCTCGGCCTCGAGACGGGTTCCCACGGAAGTACGTTCGGGGGTAGCCCGATGGGGGCGACGGTCGCCCTGGAGGCGATGAAGATCCTGGAGGAGGAGAAGCTGACGGAGAACGCGAAGAAGATGGGAGAAATATTGCGGGAGGAGTTGGAGAAATTGCCCGGAGATATCGTCTCGGAAGTACGCGGACGAGGGTTGCTGGCCGGGGTCGTCGTCAACAAGGGTGCGTCACAACTAATCCGGCGTACTCCGTATCCTTCGCCCCCATTGCAGACCCCAACTTACACGATTCTTCTTCCTCTCGTGCTTGAAATAAACACGACACCCCAGCCTCGCACTTTGCACACGGAGCGAATGTACCGCGTTCGGCCTCGAGGCCGGAAATGTGGGAGATAATGGGCCGGAAATAGAACGTGGTGTACACAAACAAATATTCCACATTTTCATTTTTGGGCCTTTTTACGTCGGAAAAATCGTAATAGCGTCTCAAATCATTCCTTAAAACGGGGACGGAAGGGTTTTCCTCCCTTCTCTCGAGAGGCTCTACAAAGTTCCGAGAATCTTTGTTTCTGCTCAGAGTGAAACAGTTTCTCTTCTATTGATCAGAGAATTTTCACGTGGATGGGGTTCCCACGAGAAATGACTAATGGGCAGATGCTCGTATCAATCAATACTTTATCCGGTGATTCACTTTCGGCTGCAATGAGAATTTTCTTTTCTCTTGCACGAGGTCTAGATACTCGATTCGTCCGATTTGGTTTCTTAGAATTCAATTTCCGGATGATTGAAACAAAATTACAGCTCGCAGAAAATTCTCCAGAGTTTTCTCTCTGAATTTTTCAAATCTTGTCAATCAAGTCTGAAAGTTTTGAGGGTGTAGATGAAACAAAAATCCGATTATTCGATTACGGAAATGAATAATGAATTATTTGATCCTCCAGAGGTCGCCGAAGGATGGGACGTCTGTTTGAGACTGAGGGATGCTGGATTATTGAGCAGACCTGCTCACGGTCAGATAATTCGCATATCACCTCCTCTCACCATAACCGAGGAGCAGTTGAGAGAGGGCGTACACATCCTGAAGAATACTCTTCTCAGTTATTAGTGAAGTGTTGGTTTTTTTTTTTTTTTTGAGAGAGACGGAGAACCGACGCCAAAGGACTGAACAAAAACAACATATTCCCAGACACTTTATCCTCTTGCATTTAATTTTATTGACTAATTATACCGTTTCTTATTATTGTTCTTATTCAGTCGGACAAATATACGATGTTATTGTGTTATATCGCAGCATTGTTTGTCGATGCGAACCGCACGCGGTCTATCATTGCAGATTTCCAGTTTAGCCAACACTTGTGCAGGAATTGCACTGCATGTAACGGCAAATATTAACTCTATTCGATAAGAGAAATCCCGCGCGAATTGTAGTTTCGAAACGACTGCCCGAGACGAGAATAACAATAATTATCATCATCGTGCTCTCGCGAGATTAGATTATTTGTTTATCAATCTGCACGCTTGAACTTCGGAAGTCGGCCATCACGGGGGTCTCGTATATCAGCGGTTAAAAATAATCGCGTAATTTCCGATTACGTATTTCGGAAGCCCCCACGCAGCTTCGATTACGCGGTTCGGCGTTCCGAGCTTTTCGATACGAGCCGAGGGCGGAAAGATAACGATTCAACGAACTGTGGAAAAGTTCGAGGAGATTTACCACGAGTTCAGATATGAACGTCGGCGTGTCGCTTCAAGTGCCTTTTCAGACTGAAGGCTTGAGAGAACATCTGATTGCATTCCAGGCATTTGTGCGATTTGCCCCCGCTGTGAAGGTCCAAGTGTCTCTTCAGGTGACTGGCCAGCTTGAACTTCTTTCCGCACAGTCTGCAGGAGTGATTCCGCTCCGATTTGTGGGATATTTCGTGGTTTTTCAGATGACTAGACTGGGAGAATGATTTGCCGCAGAAATCGCATTTGTGGGGTTTCAATTTTTTGTGGATCCTCAAATGCTCGACCAGATTCCCGTGCTGGTTGAACCTCTTCTCGCAATATTCGCACTTGTAAGCCTTCAGGTCTTTGTGCGTCTCCAAGTGTACCTTCAAGTTATACTTCTGGGTGAAACGTTTGTCGCAATATTCGCACTGGAATAAATTCTCGCCCGTATGAAGCCTCAGGTGCGCTTTGAAGTTCTTAACGAACCGGAATTTCTTGTCGCAAACGCCGCAATCGAACGTGACTCCCTTCCCTCCGGAACCGACGAGCTTCTCCTCTCCGAATTTATGAGTCTTCAGATGATCCTCCAGGTACGAAGCGAAAGCGAACGTCTTACCGCACATCGAACACACGTGGACGTTCGTTTTCGTGTGCAATCTGACGTGCGCGTTCAGTTTACTCTTGGAAGTGTACGCCTTCTCGCATATCGAGCATTCGAAGGGCCTCTGGCCGGTGTGGGAAAACTGGTGAGTGAGCAGCTTCGACCTCTGGGCGAATGATTTCTGGCACACCAAGCATCTGTGTTTCTTGTACTTGACCGGAGCCAAAGAGGAGTTCTTCAGCTCCTCGGGTCCCGAAGCTTTGGCGTCGAACACCAAGTTTTCCGGGATCTGAATTCCCTCGTTTTCGAGACACTGAAAGGGTCGGTTTTCCCCCAATTGTTCATCCCGAGGATAATCGAGACCCCCGATCTTCCTGGTCGAGAAGGACAGGTTTTCTATGGAGTCGTCGCTCCTCTGATCCACTCTTCTGTCGTAGCTCAAATTCTGCGCTATCTGATTGGAAGAATCCTCTCCGACCTCTACGTTCGTGTCCTCGACGGATGATAAATTAACGTGATCCGAGCTGTGGGTGAAATTGTGGCTTATCAACTGAGTCCTGTTCGTGAAGGTGTGATTGCACAGAGAGCAGTGGAGCGCGCAGGCCGCTCTGCTCGGTCCGCTGCGGTCGTCCTCGTCCGCCGTAGTCTCGTGCATCAGACTGGATCTCAACAACGGAGACATTTCTTCGCCCACTAAATTCCCGCCCAAGTTATTCAAGTTGAAGTAGCTGTTCCTGGGCTCCACTATGTGCATGTGCTGGACCGGGGTCGCGTTCTGTATCGAGGGCACGTGGAGTCTGCTGTGAGCGCATAGTTCCTCGTAGCTGACGAATACGGCCCCGCATTCGACGCACTTTAACGTCTTTTGGGGATTTTGGATCGGCACAAAACCCTGATTCTGTTGATACAGCTTGCAGCCTGATACCGTAGTGTACGAGGTCAGTCCCGAAACCTGGAAATTGAAGAACTGGATGTTGAAAATGAAGAGAAAGAACAAATTTAATTAATTTGTTAATTAATTTGTTGAGATAGCGAACGATAGAGTCTACCAAAACAAATAGAAATAAAAGAAAGCTCTTGTTCCTTTTTAATGATAAAAATCGTTCTTGAGAAGAAACCCCAGTGAAACTTGGCCAAAATTATTTTCTAGTAGCTCAGTTTCTATCGGTGGACGTTTCAAATTCATGACCAGCTCCATGCTACTTCAATCTACAAAATGAGGCGTGCTTTTGAGGATCTGATCTTTAAAAGTATATTTATTGCAGGCTTGAAAGTATCACGTAACTCTAGAAAAATCGTTTTTCTGACTATCGCCTTCTTCGAAAAGGATTTTTTAAATAAAAGTTTATAGTTTATTAGCTTGAGTAATGATTTTTATTCAATGTTTTCGGTATAAATATGAAAGTAATTAATTTCTTCTGTGCGTGAGGTACAAATTTAGTGAATTAATTAAGTATTTCACATTATGAAGATGGATTCTCCCCATTTTTGCCAAATTTATCTCCTAAATATGCAGACTATGCGTTTTTTTTTCTCGTTTTCCGATATTAGCAAAATTTTAAAACTCAATCTAGTTTCAAAATAGTTTTTTGAAACAATTTATTTAGTCAATTAATTAAGTATTTTTCATATTAAAGACGAATTCTCTCAATTTTTGACGAATTTCTCTACGAAATATGCAAAATATGAGTTAATTATTTTTTTCAGATAATGACAAAAATTGTAAATCTCAATTTAGATCCAAAATTCCTTCAGGTTTCTTATTCATTCAAATTAATTTTCACACTCTTTATCCAGCCGAGTTTAAAATATTTCTAATAATCATCGCCTTCATACCTTGACGGCGGCTTGGCGAAGGGCTCTGTCAGCGGCTCGGCACTGTTCCCTGTACAGCAGAGCAGACTCGGCCCTAGTCACGCATCTATCGCACATTTTCTCTGGCAGTCCGTCTCCCTGCCAAACCTTGAATAATCCGGCGATATTAATAAAGACTCGCAAACAATCTGTCGAGAATGATAAAATCTCTGATAATAAGGACGTGAGAAACGATTGAATACAAATAGAGTCGGTCCTAACCTCCAAGCACGACAGGGATCTGAGTTTCGCAGCCAGCGAAGAGCCAGCTGGTCCAACGAACAGACAAACCATTTTTTCGCCGTCCTCTCTCAGACACGTTCTACATAATTTGCTTATATTTTCACTGTCTATTTCCTTAGTTACGATGAACATTACTTTTTAGGTTACTAACGGAGCGTTGATCGTCTGCTGTTTGACAGTTTGAGGGTTTGAGTGGTTCGAGTTCGCGCGGCGACGCCATCTTGAATTACGATTTCGATTCAGAACGTAGAGCGGAAAGTGGCGCCGCCACGCAACGAGGCGGTTTATTTTGAATAGAAAATATCGACGACTTGACGATAATTTGAAAATAAAACCGCAATCGTGTACTTTGATTGAATAAACAACAATAAAAAAAAAACTGTTTCAAGTTTTGATTCTGTTTATTTGATCGTATTTTAACCCATGTTTGTTGTCGTTGGTTTTTTTTCTGGATGCGTTTTCGTACACTAAGCGTACATAGCAAATTTTATTGACAAATTATGAAAGGTGTAGGAGTTATTGATTTTTATGCCTTTACCTATGTAAAGTAGAATAACTTTTACAATTTTCAGTATTTTTTTTTATCAGATTTTGGGGTTACACTTAGTTCACCATCCTGAACCATCCAATCAGTCGTGGCAGATTTTTTTAGACCCATTTTTGCTGACTTCGCCAAATTCACCAAACTTGAAACACCTTTTCTGTGCTGCCTTTGTAAAAAACACGAGGCTAGTAGTGCCACACAAATAACTAGTTTTGTCTTCGACACGAAAATTTCAAAGTTGAATAACTTCTGCAATCTTTAATATTTTCGGCTGAAATTTGGTGTGCACACTCAGTTTACTGTCCTGAACAATCTATCGAGGCAGATTTTTTATATCTCGCTTTGGACTGCGTACGGAAATTCCTCGAGGTTCAAATCTAGTTTTCCCGCCTTGGGCTGTACAACATGTTTTTTGGAACACAAAACGGCATTCAGAAATAAATGGCCAGCGAGCGACCATCCTACAACATTTGATGTAGCGAAAATGTGAATTTTGTATTCGTGTCAAGATCTTGCAAACTAGATTCCGTCACTGATTGTTAGAGATTTCTTTCGATGTGTACTGTATAATGGAATTTTCCGGTTCGCAATTTGAATTTTATGAATGAAACTATCGCTTTAATAAGCGTTGAAGCCAAACACGGTGGCTGGTAGTTTCAACGAACTAATTACGGTTATTTAAAACTGTATGAAATAATCACAAAAATCTAATTAATGGATAATTGCGGTGAAGGCAAGGCAAGGCGAGGCGAGGGGTCGTTTAAAAATTCCCTTTTGAAATTCACGCGTCAAGCCTGTCATCACACGTCTCTATTCATCAGCTGATAAATAAATAAACAGTGTTCAATACTACACCTGTATTCGTTCCTCCATTGTGAAACGAAAATCCAATATTTCATTTTCGCTTTTATTCCTCGGGAGGGTGGAAGTACGTGTATGTACAGGGAGAGGGAGGGGGAGAGGGAGAGGGAGGGAGATAACGAAACGAAGCTGGAGCTGGAGGGACAAAGAGGCGAGATAACCGAAGAGGGAGAAATTCGGAGCTTTCTATCCTGCGACGGGAAACAGACAAGTTATTCGTACGTCGATCACAGTTTGCGATATCCATACCAGAAAATGTACCACGCGATATGACGTGAAAATAAAATATACAGAAGCGAGGAACGAGGAGAATCCGAGGCTCCTTTTTACTGTCCGTAATTTACTCGCATCAAATATTTAGGACACTTTTGTCCTTCTCAGAAATACAATATTGCATTTTCAGGCTTCCAAGAAGACAGGATTCCAGCGTTTTCCCATACGATAACGCGAAGACACTTTTTTCAATGAATAACGATTCTCGGTAACAATTATAATCACTACTGCGATGAACCGCGTGTAAGATATCAGTAACTGCGTTCAAACTCGCGGCATTCTCTGCTTATGACAGGTGGTAGGTGTATCAACGCGCTAATGAAGTTGAAATTGATACGTTTCAAAAAGTGATTATGATGCGGTTATCGTTGGTAAATTTAACTTACTATACCTATAACAGGTGAAACTTGCTCCCGTTTTTTTTATATTTACTTATATTTTTTATATTTATTCATTTATATTTACATATTTAAAAAATTCAGAGTTTGCTGTAATAATTATACGTCAATGTACGCATATATCAATGCGGAGTGTGACAAGAGACAGGAAGAATAATAAAAGTTTAGTGCACATGATTGAAAATATATATATATTTAAAAATAATATTGCTGTTAATTTTAAACCACGTGTTTATGGATCGATAAATTTATGGTGTGAAATACTGAAAAGTTGAAAATTTCATCACGCGAAGTATACGCAGAATATTTAACGGGTGCAAAAAAAAAAAAAAGAAAAAAAAGAAGTAGATCGCGCTTTATACGCGCGGCGTGTATTATTATTTATTCCCCTTGCTGAACGTGAGGCGGTGACAGTTTGAGCTAACAAATGAGCGTTAAAAATGAGTGTTAAAAATATGACGTCTGGTGGGTAAGCAATTAGTTATTATTCAATATGCAAAAAACCTGAGGGTCTCGCACCTGTCTCGGTAGATATTCATATCCTATAATTACGCGACATATAAATATATAAACTGTCTCATTGTCAGGCCACGAATCAATGTTTTCAGATTTCTACTTCGTCTTCAGTGAAAAAAAAAAGAACTTTCCACCATTTATTTTGTTCCCAGCTGTTTTGAATTTTTGCAAATCGGACCCCAGATTTCTTATCATCGATTCAAAAAAACCTTGGAGTACCAATTTTTCATCAAAATCAAAATGTTTTTTTTTTCTTTTCTGCAGCGTATCAAAATGCGGATGATTACAATTTCTCGTAGAATGAATGAAAGAGGAATGCCAGATATTGTGAAAGCACGGTGTGCTTAGTCTATATAACGTCGCACAATAAGAGTAGCTATGAATATTGCATAGCCGTAACAAGGTGTGAGATATTAAATTTGCGTGAATTTGAATAACACACCGAAACACGGATATCGACGTGCGGATCGCTCCGATATGTTTTCCTTCAATTTTCAACCTATTTACCATCGGATAATTGATTTCGAAAATTGCGCTGGGTACATAAGATAAAGAAGACGTCGAGGCTTCAAAGATGTACACTGCAAAAAATGTTTGTTGCGAACTTCCAACAATGTGTATAGTAATATTGAAAATGTGTTCAAAATGTCAGAGAATACACTTTGAATACTAAATTTGTAATTTCACAAGTCTTTCGTGTAGTTAATGGGTCGTAAATTCAGAATCATTTTTTACAGTGATAAACAATAATCCGTATCTTTTTGCCACATTCGTCGTCTTCTCAGCGTCGTTCCTATCGCCCCACGACTCCACCCTGCACAGCTTCGGCACAAGCCCGGCGGGCAAATCCGCAAAAAGCTCTTAATCCCTTATGCAAATCCTAAAAAGACTGGTACTCCGGATTGGCTGATATCATCCGGAAGATGCGTGCTTCGCATGTGTTTCGCAATAATTGTTACAACTCCCATCGGTGTTCCGGCGACTACTCGACGCGATTGTTCGCCGGTTGCACAACGGCATGCGGAGCACATCCTGAGGGAGTAAAATATACGTCCGAGTTCGATCATTCCCCGAGGTTTCGGGGTCGGATCGTGGATCGCGATCACCCCGAAAGGCATATCGAGCCGGGGGCATAATCCGTCGATAACAATAACTGGCAGGTTTATGCGAATGAGGATTTCTCCGCAAAGCCACGGGGCGGTGTATAAATTTTCGGATAAAAAAGTATTTCATATTAGGCAGATATGCCGCGCCGTTGCGAAAGAAATCCTCATATTCTCTGTTGTCCTCGCTTATATTCCTGTGAAAATGGGTTCCGTTGAAATTCAATTTTACCTCACAGTCAGAAAGAAGAGTTCACACTGTAAAAAATTATTGTGAATTTATATACTGCACATTGACTACACGAAAGTCTTGTGAAATTACAAATTTACAATTAGTACAGCAAAGTGAATCGCTTTGAATGTTCTTCGGATTTATGAACTTTACGCATTTCACAAAATTAATTTTTTGACCAAAGTGCAGTGAAGCGATTTCATGACTCCTGAACATTTTTTAACCGTACAATTTCAAAACAGGCGGAACGCAGACCGAATTCCTCCGGTGTGATAAGACGGCGGTGATGCATTTTTCGAACTCGTGATAAGCCAGGAACTCGTGGAATGATGCCACGGTGTAATCTAGCTTGACAAAAGGAGGAGTTGAATATTCAGTTAAAGAAGTTCCTGATGCTCGTGCCAGTGCCAAATTGTGGTCTATGCCTGTTTTATGACGTTTACGGAACGCCGCACCTACACACGTCCCCGTCGACCATCGAATATCCTACCTACTTTCGGACACTAAATCTCAATCAGCTAAAACGTCCCATCAACTTGCGGCACCGGCTCTTGTATAATTAACGCGAAACCTTATTTTCGTAATCTATTGCTCGAACTTCGAAGGGCACAGCCAGTGGAGGCAATAAAACCTCTAATTACGTCCGGATGAGCCGAGGCTCTGACTTTCTGCACTAGTGAGTAGCGATCGCGTCACGACTGAATTTTACGTGTTCAACGCGGGAGGTAATTTCTTTTCACAACCCGACGGAATGCCACCGCCTGTGCTTCGATGCGTTTTCCACATTCCTGTAAAGTGATGAAAATTAAACTACGATGAATATATTGTACGATAACTCGACAGCCAAAAATGATGGAAATTCTTTTGAAAAGGCAAATTAAAACGGAATGACCTAGTTGTATTTTAATTTGTTACGGACAAATTTCAATTTGGTATCACTTTGGCGCCAGTTGAGCTCCCAACGCTTCGAACTCCGCATTCAGTTTCTGAGGCAGATCCAAGGTGCGCAGTTTGTACGGCGCATCGAAACTACCAAAGAAAATTTTTAAAGGGCAGCTCTGAAGTAAAAAAGTAACTTTTTCGCGGTTTTTTAATTCACTCATCAATTATATCGTACTTTGAAATCAGAAAAAGAATAAAATATGTCTGTGGAATCATTCTATTCACTTCAGACTCGCCGATTGGATGATTTTGCGGCTTTAACATCGCCTTTTTCAACTTAATTATTTTGCTGTTTTACTGCTTTCCTATTATTATTATTATTATTATTATTATTATTATTATTATTATTATTATTATTATGTCTGCAGAATTTTTATTACGCCCAGTTTTAGATTCCAGAATCTCTTCCTGGGTATTGATTTCATGATATTATGTAATCACTCCTGGCTTTTTGATCGCTAATCTTCAAGCTTCGTTCAACAAAGAACTCGAATACGTGAATTACCAGGAAGAAGTGGAATTAGGGTTGAAATATAGCAACGAAAAGATCCGACCGATGATTCTGATTGTGAGCCTTAAGAGCTTCTGAGATATGTAAGAAAAAACGATTATATCAAATTTATAGTTAATGGAAACGATATATATATATATATATATTTAAACACTTTACGCTGAGCGTCGAGCGTTAGTGTAATTCAATTTGGCTCGCAAAAGAGAAATTTATTGAAAAATCAAATATCTCTGTTATAGTAAAGAAGAAAAAAAAATCTGAAATTTCAAACGTATAAACTTCATACATATTTTTGTCGCAATAAATTCCTCGAATCATGATGTTTTTTTAGGGCTTCATAGACTGAATGCTCCCTGAAAAAATTCCGATTTTTAAGTATTAATTTGTTCAATGGAAAGTGTATACCAATTATTGAAAAAACTGATGAGAAAAATTAACGGACGATCCGGGAATCGAACCCGGGACTTACATTAATAATTTTCCATCTTGGGCGACACACCCGTCGTTATTAATAATATAAATGCAATTAATTTGTTCAATCTTGAGATAATAATATATCTATAAAACGATGCATTTTACGACCCCGAACTACATCTTTATTTTTCAGCATCAATTTGATTTATTCATTGTTTGATGTTTGATTTTCATTTGACATTTGAAAGACAGCTTATATTCATAACCAAGCGACAACTTTTGAATATAGATAGAATCGTTATAATTGAGTTCAATAATCGGAATCACAATGTAATTGAATAAAAGAAGAGAAGAAAAAAAATTACCACACACATGAGATCAAATCTCGCAGTTAATTATCACCAACAGAAAAGGATTGGTGAACAAAATACGATTTAAAAAAAGATTGAAGAAGAAGAAGAAGATGATGAAAGAGAACGCTCATTCGCATCAATTGCGGCATCGACACTTTTGACCATATTAATTAGCACTCGATCCTGTTTCATTATATCGTACATAATTGAGGGTCCGGAATCTCTTTTTTTTTTGTTTGTATTTGATAAATCTTTCAGTAATTATCGAAAATATAATTAGGTGCTCAAATAAATCTTCTCGTTTCAAGAGAAATCCAATTTGTTGAAGATTCAGTCTCACTAGGTATTAGTATTGAAATTACAACTTCACTCGCAGTACCTATGCCGAAAACGCTAAAATTCAATTCTTCAATAAATGTTGTAATTATCATTTTTAAAGAATTAGGAGATACAAAAATTAGATCTAATTACTTCAAACTTTTACTCTACCCTAACGCACGTGGAAAAAATTCTGACAAAAAGTTTATGCAAACTCCCAATTTCCTCCCATCCATCACAGAGTAAATAAATTACTTTCAATATCATCAAGTAAATGTGTACTAAAATCAAATAAAATATAATTAAAAATATGAAATAAAATTTCTTTGATCAAGATATATTTTTTGCCACACTTGCACGGAAAGTTTATATAGTTCTCGATACCTGTAAAGCGTGCGTAAACCTTCACTTGCCGTACTGTGGCTATTATTTTTCGCACTGATTGAAAATCAGGAAAATTCATAGAAATCATAATTTTTCATAATTTTCACTAGATGAAAAATTATGATTTCTATCAATTTTTTTCTGTCTCGCTAAGGTCAGTACAGCCTCGATTTCGGACAGTCTCGTGCCTCCGCGCGACGTCTTGAAGATATAGCGACTACCCAAATCTGCGTAAAGCGGAAGTGGCCACCAGATACAGATTTCCATTTCCGTTGGTGACGTTTGGTATAGCATAGCGAAAATTCGTTCACATAGAAGATTATTGTCAGGGACGCGTTATAGCCGCTCTCGACGCGAGAGGCAACCGCATATGCATGTACATACACACCGTGTGATTTCGTGGATGGTCTCCGCGTGGACTCCTGGATATATGCAACTGAGACGACACCGATTTCTCGTGACCAATCACGCCAATCATTAATGTCATCTCAGTTGCATATACCCGGGAGTCCGCACGGAGACCGTCCACGAAATGACACGGTATACGTAGCGAGGCGTATGCACACATGTGGCACGCGATAAAGCCGATTCATGGCTTTGTAAACGTGACCGTGCGCCGCTCCGCTTTAACCCGGAATCGCGTATATACCTATAGCTACGACTGTGACTATGACTATGACTGCGAGTGTATGGAGTCGGTGCGATCTCATGGGACTCTATTTTATATTATCCAGGGTGCGCGTCAATGCCGCAGTAAATAGCTGTCACTGCATGCGGTCGCAGCGTATTATGTAAATGAAAATGGATCTGACCGCTCGACGTAATTTCGAGTTCAAAGCGATTTCGCGAGTCGACTATAACGTTAACGTTTCGACCCTCCCGTTCGCTTCAATTGCATTTTGATTAGCTGCACCCTGAATTACCCCGCATGTTAATATGCGGCGTGTCCCTGGCTCTTTAACATATACGCCACTAATTTTCACCTCGATTTTAATACGGTTTTTTATTTTTATTCTCCTTCAAAGTCGGCGAGCTGTTTTATGGCCTTATTTCTCTATCATATTCCAGCCAATGTACGCGATTTAATAATTTCGTATAAAACAACAATTTCACGTCATCACTGTGATGTTCCACATCGCTTATCGATTTATACGATACACGCGTTTCCAACCCGCTGGATAGATATCGAGTCTGAACAATGTAACGGAGAATATTGCTAGAACGGACGATCATGTATGAACAGCAATTAAGAAAAAAAAAGTTGAATAAAAAATTGGATCAACGGGGAAAAAAAATTGCCTTGTAAATTACTTTCTATTAAATATAGATTTCGGCTGTTCTATAAATAGGGAAAATCGAACGAACACAATTTCGCAATGTCTCATTTGTAATTTTATCATTTTTTGCAATTCGAGATTAAAAAGAAAAACTTGAAGTTTCTCGTGGTGAACGATATTAAAAAAAAAATCTGAAACAAATAAAGTTTAGTATTGAATAAAATGGAATTATTCTTGTTCTTTTCGAACAAATAATTCCTGTTTTAGTATTTTTTGCAAACTATTTCCACACTTTAATATACATAAGTATGCATTAAATTCTGTAAAGATATTGACTATAGTATATAATCAACAATTCAATTAACATAAATAGAAATCGACTAATTTTAGCGACACAATATACCTCGCGGACTTTAAATTCTCAGTCATAATAAATCACTCTAATCTTTCACACAGATGAAGAGAAGTACGTTTTATACGACACTACGTCACGAAGCAGGTTAAAAAATAATCAATCTAGTGCCTCAGAGAGACAGACTGGAAATAATTCGATTCACTTTTCTCATTGTAAAACGCCAGAGTTTGTCCAAATAAATGAGAATAAGGCTCAGTGATTTATTTCGGGAATCGATTCGGCTTTATTCCTATAGATTAATTTCCCTCCGGTCTCCAGTCCGTAAAGCGCCTTTTGCGACCGCAACTATCAACGCAGTTATGCAACGCGTATCGCGGTCTGCTAGGCTGTTAGCGAGAGACCCAGCTTATTAATATCTTATCTCCGCGCGGTATGGGCATTCCAGTAGTAAGTTATCAGACGTATCTCCGTCGATCGATGCCCTCTTGCATAAAGCCGCGTCAATTGTACCCCGAGTAGCGAATGTAGTGAATGTAGAACCCAGGCATTACGTAATAACGCAATTATACCGGGGGTCTCGTATCGCGAAGAATAAATTATACCTATGCGGTACAATAGACAGTTTCGAACCTACTGTGTACATTTCATCAGGGTTTAAATCTTCGCGCTGATATCGCCACGCGAGGGGCTACACAGGGCACAAAGTTAAGGATGAACGGGATTTACCATCGTTACAAGAGTTTGGAAAAACGAAGAAAGAAAAATAGAAAACTGTTCGAAAAATCTGTAGCCACGATTTTTCAGGGCAACAATAAATTGGACCATCAGAAACTTGGAATTTTTTTTACATCTGAGCCGAGGTGTCAATTTTTGGGTCAAGGTAATCCAAATTAATTACCTCAATATTATTATTTCGGATAAATTTGGGTAATTCTAAAAATGGTTTTCCATTCAATTTCATTTCTCCTATAATTCAATCGACTCAATTTTCTTTCTCTTCAATAATCATCGATGATCGATTCACTTTGGTTCAAAACGAATATATCTGAAAATTTTACATTAATTTTTGCACTTCCTATTGATTTAAATCAATTCATGAAAATCAACTCAATTTGCCCTGGAATTCACTCACTTAAATTTCTCTCTTTAGTCATACAAACTCGATAATCGACTCAAATTTCCATTCATATTTTCTACAAATTTTTGCTTATACTTTCCAATCAATTCTATTCGAATAAATTCTCATTGTTTCAATGATTTCTTATTCATTCAGATATTTTTCAGTCATTCGGTTGATTCTTATGACCTCGTGAAGTCAATTCAATTGATTATTTCCCCCTCGATCTGATCCTGGTTTTTCCGAATTCTGTAAAACTTATATACCTATAAAAGGGAAACAGTTTCATCTGTATTAGGTATTTCTGTCCTGCAATCATGGCTTGAACAGTTTTCATTTAAATTTAGTTCTCAGCTTTCGTCACAGAACGTACGTCGCCTGCATACGTCCCTGATTCTGATTCATCTTGTTAGCTCATCAGAATCGTCTCTAGTGCATCGAATCAACTGCGTAACGAGCCTACCAAACTTTTCGGTCTCGATTGATCGATCAAACGGCCCGCCAATCACTGTGGGAAAACGAGGACGAGAACCGCGCGTTTCGAAATGACAAAATGACGATAATCACCGCGGTGCTGTGGCTTCCGTCTCTGACACACGATTAACAACCAAGGTTCAGAAAGCGACAAGCGGCGCGTTAGTCATTCGAGGTGAGAAGCGAATTCATAATTAGTCGGAGGTGCCGAAGGTGGCGAGAGGTGGCCTGCGAGCGAATCTCCCGAGTCTTTGAGCTCCGGATGAACGTAGCCACCTGTATTACCCACGTCTGTACTCATAAAGCTAACGAGCTGCACGGAGCGCGATGGTAGAGAGACGTCGGTTATAATTACGTTTATTTTTATTTTCTCTTCTACATATTTTTTTATTTTTTTTTCCACGTATCATTTTTGCTCTCTGCGAATTATTTTGCTTAATTATACGCGTCGAACTTTTCAATTATTTTTACATTATTTTCATTAAACTTACAGTTTCCAACGTAGTATGCTCAGAGTTTACAAACTTCAAAGCTCTAAACGACAAAAACTTTTCATTTGCCGAACTTTATTCAAAGTCCACTTCATAACGCAGATATTTAACTCCGAAAACAATTAATAAAACAGTTCAGATCGTAGGATCTTCTCATTCGACGGTGAGAAACTTGCTGTTTATGTGTGTCGATCAATATTGATGCCCTATAAGAATTCAGAGAAAATCATCCATCAGCACCCGATTACTTTCAACCGCGCTCGATCTTTTTACTCGGGTTACTCTGCCCTCTCTCATCGTTGGTAGAGAGTGACTCATAACTTGACGAGAATCTCCTCTAGTATACCTTTAATACTCGGAAAAGAACCCGGACTCTAATTTATAATGTACATCAGCCTAGATTTTTATTCGCTCCACACGATCGATGAGTCATGATGAAAATCATTCTTTTTATCTTTCTCTGATACTTCAAGTCCGCTGGGATGTGAGTAAACTGAAAATCTGGGACCTGTTTAATGAAATTTAAACTAAACGGACTGATAATGATGACAACTAGGTTTTTGGAACCAGGAAACATGCAAATAGCCTCAGGCGGGAAAAAACATATTTGAACTTCACCCGTAGCCTAGATTCGACTCAAGCCAAGAAGAAATTAAAAAAAATTGTTGCAATGGACGGTAAATTAAAGGTGAAACTCAAATTTGATTATAAATGAAAAATAATCTAATGCGTATAATAAAAGTTATTCGTCTTTACACCGAGGGGGAAATAACTCAATGGTTCGTGAATTAATACAAATTAATCGAAATTAAGGCGAATTGAGAAGAATTTTGAAAAATTGAATAAAACTAATGAAATTAGATCGAATCGATTTAGATTAATGATTCCGAAAAATCATTTCAACTAACGTGCATATTATCAGGAATTTATTGAGAATTGAAGAATTAATTCGAATTAATTCAAATTAAAAAATTCGTCATTTTGCCCGTCGCTTTACGCAACAATGAAAGAAGAAAAAAGCGCTAAAACTTCAGCGACATCGAGAGTATGGAATTGAACGTGGTTCGCAGAGTCCCTAAGCTCGTCCCTGAAGAACTCAACAAGTAGTTGTCGTGCGTTGCGGCGTCGTGTCGGTGGTGGGGGAACCAGAGGTAACCGAGTCAGGCCAAAGAGACGCGGTCGTCCGTCGCCCGTAGCGAGTGAGCGAGCGCAAGCCAGCCAGCAAGCCAGCAACCAACCAACCAACCAACCACTCGGTTTCAGTCAGTTTGGGTCGTAGCCCGTGAGCATCTCGAGTGATTCTTCGGTACGCGGTGTGTGTGTCGAGTTGTGGACGCGACGCGCGTCGTGCGGTGGCAGCGATCAACAAATTCGAAAAGAGAACAAGTCGCGAGTCCCTCGTGCAGTATGCCATCCCGGAGTGTCGTTAAACCTGCAACAACACCGACAACGACGGGAATAACTTGCCAATAGCGGATACATAAACGTGAATAGAAAATAAATCAAAATCTCAAACGCCAAAGA
This sequence comes from Euura lappo, assembly GCA_018257835.1. Taxonomy (NCBI): domain Eukaryota; kingdom Metazoa; phylum Arthropoda; class Insecta; order Hymenoptera; family Tenthredinidae; genus Euura; species Euura lappo. The sequence goes on from JAEUYN010002243.1 coordinate 141,221, forward strand.
CCAGAAACGCGACAGTATGCGGTGCGTGAGACTCGGTGAAAGAAGGATAGTGGCGTCGACGATGATCGCTGTTGCACGGGCGAGGCCCCTCGTGCTGGGATTGTCAGTGTTAATCTTGTGCGGAACCTTCGGTGAGTTTATCGTAGCTATTTTTCTAAACGCTTTTCTTTTTCTCCATTCTCTACTACGTCGGGGAGCTTCGGCGTTCCTTTGTAGCGTCCGGCGAGTAAGAAAGACGCGGGTGTGGGACCCTCTCGACAATATACTAGATTGAAATTGATTCATTTTAATCGTCGAGATTGAGTTCAGTTCATAAGACTAACATACATCGGTCGGAATGTGAATCGGTTGACTTTGCGCCAGTTTCACATCGTAACGTGGGAACAAAACTCTCCAAGTTCTCGAATGCTTCTCGAAACGACGGTTTAAATTCAAAACCCAATCTCTCTCTGATCTCCGAACTGAGGGGGAGGGGGGGATTACGTTAATCCCAAAACCGTCATAAGCGGTCATTGAAAAAAAAAACAGACGCCGGATTATCGTGTGAGAAAATCCAAGACACGTGTTTCGGGCTCTGGAGACTCTCGAGTCTTTTTTTTCTATCGAGATCCGACCCTTGAAATGTTTAAAAACGAATCTAGAGAATAAGGTGAACCCGGTAAACTGCGAGATCGGTAGGCAGAGGCCTGGGACAAAGAGAGCTGAGGTCGCCGTCCGCGACCGTTGTAGGTGTGTTAGGTGTAGGTACCGTGCCGTGTGCCGTACAGGGACGAGTTTCAGGTTTTGAATCTGGTCCCGCGGGGGCCCCGAGTCCTCGGTTCGTGAGAATAGCTGAAGCTAGCAGCCACGTAGTTGACAGCGAACATTTGAAGCTCTTCTTGAATAGAATGACTCGGCAGATTCATATGTGTATCATTTGATAAAAGTGTGTTTATCAATTCCCAGAATTTTGATCATCGGGTCTCGCATTGTCTCCTTTCAATCGAATTCAGGACAGTTCGGAATTTCGATCGTTCCCATTCCCGGAAGTCGTCGTGACGTGGGACGAAAATTTGTAGCCTCTCCCGCGCGTTACAACGTAAAACGTAAATACGAAACTCCTTTCACGTCAATGAGCGCCCGGCGTTGTAGCACTCCGTGAGTAACCTTTCGCCGTTACCCGTGACGTTTTGGAGATGGAAATTAATCGACGGGGTCCCGTCTCTCTAACCGATGACGGAATAACGTTTGGAATTGTTTCGTAATTCCGGGAATCTTGAGAACGTAACGAAATCAGGCTTCGGGTTCCTTTTCCCTAATTTTCTGTCTATATTCCGTCTACTACGTCTTCCTCGCGGATTAGGATGCCTATCTGTATCTAAATACGTATAATTTTATTCCCGGTAGAGATAAAAATGGTTCAATAATTTCCCGAATTCTGACCTGTTTGTCTGAAACACACCGATCGGTTGTTTACATTATAGATCGACTTTATTTGCCGAACGAATCTTGACAAAACAACAAACAGAAAAGTTGAAACACCTCGGGGGGGTTTCGAACTTGTACCGATAAAACGCGAGCTTGAACTTAAGTTTAAATCAGGTTTTCCCCAACGTACGTTTCAGCAGGTAGCTTCGCCCGCAGAGAACCATCGGTCGGTCGTTCGGTGAGGTCTAAGATTCTACAGTCCGCTCAGCGCGAGTGCCTCCTCCCCCGGTTCCCTAGATTTCGTTGTTTGTTTTTCCTTTTCTCAAACCCTGGTTGTTCAGGCCTCTCAAGAACCACGAATGCACTTTTTCTCTCTCTCATATTATATTTTCTAGTTTCAGATTCACGACTTGACGAAATTTTATTATTCGTTATCGCATAATTCGCTGCTATAAATATATCTTCTGCATATTTATACACCAACTGGAAGAAAATAATAATTCTAGGATTTTTTATAAACTCGATAAATCTCTTGGTTGAGAGAAGTCGACTTTTATTCTTTCTTTGTATACAGGATATATTTTCATTCATTCATTCATTCTCGTCTATTTTTCAATCAATAGTTTTACGTTTTTCGGATATATCCTCTCGTAAAGAGCGTAACTACTAGTCGAAAATGACGGGTCCCTCCGACGCAGCTGCTCTCTGTCTGTATGCGAGTCGCGTAAAAACGTGGGTCTATGGTACATGGGTACCCCGCAGGTGGCCATATTGTGCTTGTACACCCCATCATTTTTGGTTCTCTCTCCGTCTGTGTACCTATTCCCTCAAGTTTTAGTTACTGTCGCTTTTTTTTCCGTCATCCTACCTCCTTCCAGGTAGACGCAGGAAACTGCAGCAGCGTTACCTTGTTTTTTTTTTTTTTTTATAGCTTCTATGGGAACGTATTTCTCTTATCGCCGTATGTGTGCGTCGTTATCCTATTTTTCTCGCTCTTCTCACTTCTCTCTCTCTCTCTCTCTTGTTCATTCGGAATCGTTTTATGCATATCTTCGTCTCACGTGACGTAACGTACTCGCAGATTGTGAGCAGCGCATAATATAAACTGGAGTAGGTAATATCTTCTTTCGTTATTATCGTGGTTTCCGGTTTCTGAGCACTCCGCGGTTATTACAGGTCTGGGGAAATGTCATCGTTCGCAAACCGACCGCCGCACGACGCACGATGATTAGGCGAATCTATAAATATAAATCGATCTATTCCAATTTGAATTTTGCACGTTATTTTAAATTTATTTTTCGTTTGTTTATTTCATATATTAGTAGTTTGCAATACTAAAAATACTAAAAATAATTGAAAGAAACAACGGATCGAAAATTACTATGTGTGACGTCACCCATGCTAATCTTGATTTATCTATTTATTTGACTGTAAATTTTGTGATAATCATTTTTCACGAGAAAAAAAAAAATCTGCTGTGGTGGCGGCTCGGCCACTCGCCACCAGCTTTAGTTTTTAAATATTTTCTTTCGATTTTATATTTTTGCCTTCGGCACATTTTCTCTCCAACTCAGGTCAGGCATCGCCTTGTTGTCGCAGGCTAAGGATTTTCCCACACATCTGGCATTTTATGACACCACGCTACCCTTAGCCGCGGCCCAAGCCGGCCCAAGCGGCCCAAGCGGCCCAAGCGGCCCAAGCGGCCCATCGAGGAAAACTACTTTTCCCCAATCCGTTACAAGATTACCGCGAATTTAGAACATAAATATTATTCAACAAACTTGAAACTCTACTGCGTGACAGACAATAACGTCGTGTTGAAAATGCGTTGAGTGGCGTTATACGCGAATGCGGGTATCGCCTTCCTTCTGCCGCTGGCATCATCGCCCCTTGGAATCTGTCAGCCTATTCCAGTTACACAAACTTCATACTTGTACGGTTATAATGCGTTGAGCGAGTTGATATGGGTTGCATCGCCGCGTCGTCGTGCTGTGCGATGAGGGCGAGAGTCCGTCACGCTGTTATCGGCTCAACGATGCTTTTGCCAATTGATTTTTTTTTTTTCTTCTCCCCGCGATGATTGACACCAAGCGGGAATAACTATAGACGCAAACGCGTTCGTAACAATAAGGAAAACGATTCGTTACGACTGCAGCCCACGTTCTCTGGCTAAACACGAGTTACGTGGTATCACGTACGTATGGGATTCATCTAGGCTAACGGATAAACCGTGTGATGTGTCGGAATGGATATGTGTGAGTAAAATAATGACTTGGAATAGAAGATGGGGAGGAGGAGGAGGAGGGGGTTGGAAATAAAAATAAATAGCGAGTAGTAGACCGACTCGCGTTCCACAGCGTCGTGTCAAATGTCTCTGAATCCACGCTGTGATGCTTCAAGCACTGCTGATGGATGCGGTATATGTGCCGTGTGTGGAAAATAAAAACTCTTCAAGTTACTTAGGCCGATGAACGATGAAAAACATTGGATCTAATAACACCTACGTGGACAAGTAGACAAAAAATTCAAAATTTATTTGCGTGAAATTATTATCCATGAAACTTGAGCTAGCAGCCAAAAGTGCCGAATGCAATTGGAATTTTTTATTTTCGGAAAAAATCGGGAAATTTCACTGATCCACAGGGAAAATTTTTTCATGGATAATGAATATTTTAATCGTAGAAGATATCATCGACTTCCTAATGTACACAGAATTACACTTGTTGAAGTATAGGTCGAGAATTTCTTGCTAATTTTCAATGCACCGATTTTATTTTTTTTCTAAGAGACAGGATAAGGTATTTTCGGCAGGAAATGTCAGGGAATTTCATTTCAGTGAAATTGTCGCCATCATGAGATAAAATCAGACAATGAGGCCCAAGTAATTGTACAAAAATGAAGACCAGAATGTCTACAATGTCATTGTATTCGGGAAAAGCTTAAACTGTTTGGCTTCAGCTTCATACAGTAGCTTCACAAAACAAATGATCAATTTCCACCATAGTAAAGAAACCCTGTGTGCGGTTACGGAAAGACACTGAGTCGGACGGACGATATTTTACCGGATGTTGGCTAAGCCGTTGGGTCGGTCCGAAGATAAGAATCGTGTATCGGGTTAATGCGATAAAACGTTATGATTGTACGGTATGAAAATAAAATAAAAACAATGAATATAAACGTTATATACGTAGAATTGAGCTAATTATTATTTCCAGTCATACTATACTGGTTACTTCTTTTTTTTTCTTCTTTTTCTCTCTCACTCTCTCATTCCGTGTAACACAGTGAGTAATTATAGTGGGCGTGGTTTGGTTGTGGCCCAGAGGTGCAACCCGTAGCCGTAGTCGCGTCCGTACGGCTATCACATAGCAAGCAAGCGAGAGAGATAACGTACCGTAGCCTGAAAGAGCTGACTACGAAGCTTGAGGGAGGCCAGGCTGAGGCCAGAGCGACCGCGATACAGAGGACAATAATCAACGTAGTCTCCTCGAAGGAACGTTTTACTGATTTGATAAGGCCAGAGCTAGTCTCTTCTCCTATGCCCCTCTCTCTCTCTCTCTCTCTCTCGCTCTCTTGACTCACTTATACGTCTGTGACGCAAGATTTTTCTTAGTAATATAATATACCGCGTGGTGGGAAGACGCTGAGTCAGGTATACCTATCTCGCTATGACGTCACGCATTCTTGCAACTTGTTAGTATATTATTTTATCCCAGTGTGCAATGATTTGTGATTGTAAGACTCATCATTTTTTTTTTTTTTTCTGTTCCCCTCCCTGTACGTTCATTCATTAGTATTTAAATATAATATTTCCTTTTCCTTCCATCTTATATTATAATACAGTTTATTTTTATATTTAATGCTTTTTCTATCTACCTACTTTTGTTTCCTGAATGGAAAAAGAAATATAATTTCAATGGACAATTACACGCTTCTTCGTAATTGCGGGTTAACTGTATTATACATATATATATACACCTTGAATCTTTTACTAATGATTATATATATATATATATTTACAGTCTTGCAATAATAACAACCAAGTCCCGCGCTTTTATATATATATATGTGTGTGTGTAATGGATCCGTAGAATAGTTTGGGAAAGTACCCGTACACAGTAGTTCGGTTGTACATGTTGAATGAGCCAAAGTAATGGATGTATACTATATATATACTGTATATATATACTCTATACTTGTGTAACTGTAACGGTAGTGATATAAACGACAAGCTACTACTACTACAGATACATACATACAGAAGAGGTATATAAACTAAAGGACTCTGACTTACACACGATCCGTAATACGGAATAGTGCCAAGCACTGGGATATAAGGGTGGCTAACTACTAACTCATTAACGTAAGTAGCGCCCGCCCGTTGCCCATTGCCCATTGCCCGTTGCCCGTTGCTCGTCCGAAGTACCAACTAGCCGCTGTAAATTGTGAGCTAACTTGATTAACCCCAAGAGAATCACACGGATTTTGGAATAGAACCTCGAGTCAGAAGAAAATGGGGGGGATGAGATTGCGCTAACGTGCTTTGGCATTGACGAGAAAGAAAGGACGATTTTTTTTTTCATTGTTTTTGTTTTATCCACAAATTGAATTCTAAGAAAGACATTATTTTTTTTTTCGTCGTCAATTATTTCTCGATATTTTAGAACTTTGAATTGTTTTACCGGGAGGTATATATGTATACTGTACTTTAGAATCTTTTCCTTTTTTTTTTTTTTGTCGTTATCTGACGATGTTGAAGTTGAAATTCTTATATTTTAATTAGAAGATTTAACCAACGTTGAAGTAAAAAGGGAGTCGCTTTTACCTGAGCTGCGGGGTCTGGCACGGTCCATGGCTTATGATGTTATATATGAGAGAGATTTTTATTCACAGAGCTTTTAAGCTTTTCGTTACGGTATATGTATACAAATTTTAGCGAATCAAAAATAAAATACTCAAGAAAAATGTGTTCAAGTGTGACAGAATGAAAGAAAAAAAAAAAACGACAATTTTTCAATTTAATAAAAGAAACAATTTGAATAACGTTGAAACGTCCGAGTTCTCTGACATCATTGCGGTACATGTAGTTTATTAATACCATAACTAGTAGTGAGGAATACCATCTTCAAAGGAAAACTTCCGGAAACTTGGCGAGTTTCCTAAAGTTGAGCGAAGAGGGGAAGGGTTTCGTTGATAAGCCCCCCCCCCCTGCCGGTGCACCGGGTGAAATTATATCTTGCTAATATTCGCTACGTTACTGGTCGAGTAAGAGTCGGACTTGATGCAGGTACTGCGGTACCTCTCGTTGCAAGCTTACTTCTTCTGCAACCTTCGCACAAGGAGAATAGAGCGTAACGAGTGCTCGAGTTACGTTTACGTCTACGTCTACGTCTACGTCTACGTACACGTACAGGTACACTTTTATCTCACAACCACCAACTAGGTGTTTGTAGCGCGGTGTGTGCGGTATTAAACGTTCTCACACCACCGGTACACGCGTTAGGCGAGTATAATTATAACGCACACTTTCCACACTCACAGATATATAGATACGGACTATAGCCTGCATAGCCTATACCAGAGAACTAGAATGCAGCGTGAAATTGCAAACACGCGATAGCAGAAATAATAATGAAAAAACAAAAAAAAAAAAACGTATAACGAATAAAACCGAGTATGCGAAAGATGTATCGTCGTTGACAATCGCGATGATAAAAATCACAGAGAAATTATACATAGTATTTTGATATTTTCGTGATATTTAGTGATATTCGAGAACTATGCTTCGTACATTTTGAACGGTATTAATCATCGATCTTCATTTTTATTGTCTCCTCTGAACGTGGATGAGTTATATCCCACCAGTGTCTCATTCGAACAAAGATTATTGTTATACGTGTACAGATAGATAGAGAGAAAAAAAATTGAGGCGTGACAAATGAAGACTGATAAAACGAACGTGTTTGAATGTTTAATTTATTCGAATACTTGGAGCGCGTCATCGTATTTTCATTCTCGGTCTTTCATTGAATCGGTTCAAACTGTCTCCCAAAAGTTCTCCAAGGCTCTTTTCAAACCGAAATCAGTAACCTAAAAATTCATTTCGCATAATATTTTCAAGGTTTGTCAAAAATTGAACTATTTATTTAAAAAAAAAAATGATTTGTCAGTAAAGAATTTGCAAGAATTATCGGCATGCTTTGGTGGTTAAGTTTTTAATTATTCGTTTTTACACAGCTCTCAAGATGATTAATATTTCCGTTTCTTGAACGTAGAATCTACGACGTAGATTATAAATTTTTTTCATTGCTCGCCAATTTTGTCGATTATATATTTAACGAAGTTTGAGCAATTTATTTGTGTGTCTATGATGCCAGGGAATTTCGTTTTCAGATATATATTACAGGGCAGCTATTATCCTTGTGTAATCATTACCTGGTAGGAATAGTTTCGCGTTATGGTTTCGGAAGTCTGTATTAGGGAAGTTGTAAGAGGCGAGGCGGTCGGTTGGTTTAAACCGCAGAGAGAATCTGCATCGCCTGCAGAACGGTGCTTGAAACCTTGAAACCCTGAAACCCCGAGACCCTGAGACCCCAGGAACCGTATCAGGTTCTCATTTCAAGCGCATAGTTTTCACATACCAATCATAGAGCTAAACTCTCTCTGGAATTGTCGGCGGCCTTTGTCTCTTTGTTATAGGTAGCACCCACCTTGCGTACCCACCGCAGCCGGAAGGCGGTTGTCGCGTTTATGCATACCGGAAACGGAAAATACACAATTGGACATCAATAGAATCGATTCGTAACCACCTAGTATTTAGACAATTGTTTTCATGCGTTTCACAATCTGTAAGATGATTTCGTAGGGGGGTTCCCAAATCCGCGGGGCGTATCTAAACTGAATTTCGAGGGTCGACGATGATCCGTGGGACACGACAACGTTATAATTTATCAACCTGCTGTGCAACGACTAGAGAGAACCCCCCGCCCTTATCAGAATTCGATACGCTCTTGAAAGATGAGAGCAGAAAGAGATTATAGAATCGAGTAGAGGAGGAGACGCTGTTTTTAGCGGGGGATGAGATGATAGACGAAATTTAATTGCGTATAGTTTAAGGGTTGTTCGATTATTGATGATCGGTAGCTACGGTGGTTGTGGTGGAAGGGTCGATGATGCGAGGTGTGTGCCTGCGTATGTACTACAACTATGCATAATTTACACAATGTTGTACTATATGCAGGTACGTAGGCGTGTAGTACCTGAGTGGCATTCACGCGAACTTCGAGACTTCGATCGAAAGGTTAATTGGCAGTCGATGCATGGAAAACATAAAGCAGAACTTTCAAAGTTTCCGAGATATTGTTTAATTGCGCTCTTGTAACCGGATCAATCGAAAAGTTAGTCGATTCGGTTAGCCTCTCTTTATTGTAATTGTTCCTTTAAGTACATGTTTAATGTAAATAAATTATCTTTTCGTTATCGTTATTCGTGCAAAAATTAATTCAGGTGACAAAAAAAAAAAAAAAAAAACTAGTGGTAAAATGCAATAAATAATTAAACATCACTTTTAACTTATTCAACACTAACCAGAGTCGAGGTGGTGAATCGTCACTATAGCAAAAATGCGGTCAAATATTTCTGCCAATATTTTCCTCAATATCTCCAGCTGATATTTTGTTGAATTTATCTAAATTGCGAATGAATTGAACCGCCACATATATTTTTACATTGTGATTAATTAATTGTTGACAATTTTTTAAACACACAATTTTCATATTGAACTTATGGTTTTTTTTTTTTCTTTGTTACATACATTTTTCATTGAAGAAATTTTCATGTGCGTTGATTCTAGAAAAATTTGATTAAAAAAAAGGACGTAAGTTTGTCATTTCAAACGATTCAATTACGTCGCTTCGAAACGGTATGTCTTTCGCGTCATGCTATGACGTCACCGTTCACAATCAGTACAACAAACTCGGGTTTTTTGGAAGGATTCTACTAGTCACTTTACACTCTGTTTTTGTTGGAGTTAAATTTGTTAAATTATCCAAATATGGCGGTGAAATTGTTAATTATAACGTCACAACGAATCTCATAAGTAAGTTTTGGCTTTTAACTTTGAACTAGCTTAATTTTTTTCTTCTTGCAATTGAAGAGGTAAAAATGTTCTTATAAAGTGTATGAAAATGAATTTTACAGTTTTTTTTTTATCTATAATTTTTGTATTCAAATATTGTGTCCAAACCCCAATTTCTTATGTTCTATGTATGTATGATAAAAAAAAAGAAGTGGACAAGGGCGGTGTAGCAGAAATTGAAAATATTGAAATAACGTTATAGGATTTGTTCGCTCCTCCGCGAGACGGTTCTAGCCTCAATACACATGGGACGGGAGATCAGGGAGACGAGGAGTAGGTAGAACGGCTTTGTTGCTTTATTGGCATAAAATGCAAATTAAACGAATTTGAATTACACACGGGTTCTGTGAATCTATATGCATGCACGTACAGTGTACGTACGCTAGTTTAGTATTAGCCCTACCGTGACTGCTGCAGGGGGCAATAAGAGAAGACCAAATCACCCAGTGATTTAATATTGTAAAACAGCCCCATAACACCCCGCACAAACTGAGTTTAACAACGGGGGGTAGTCTGCGCCTCGGAAAAAAAAAAAAAAAAATCACCCCCTCCTCTCCTTCGCCAAACTAGTAAAGTATATTACACGTAGATTGAAGGTGGTGTGAGGTATACGATTTAAATTCTATACCGTATAGAGAATCAATTTTTTTTTGTTGGTTTCCAAAAAGTAATTACAAGAAATATTGAAAAGTAACTGAGGAAATAATTGAAATAATGAGAAAATAATTGAGATAATAACAAATAAATGAAATAATGAAAAAATAATCGTGGAAATAACTGAAAAAGTGAGAAATAATTGAAATATGTTGAAGTAACTGGAATAACGTAAAGTGAAAAAAATTATTTGAAATAATTTGAATTGTTTCGCTAGAAAAAAAAAAAGAAAAAATGTGTCAGTCAAATCTTGATTAATTTCTCCCTCCTCTCTCGAATATTATCTATTATGACCAGCAGCTGTATCTATGGTGAAAATATTGTATAGATTTCACACGATTCGAAGAGAGTTATGGTAGATTATGGCCTTATGCTTTTACGAGGGGACATTTGGCCTATCGCCCGGATTTTAATCGTGTACCTACCTACCTACCTACCTACCTACCTACGGGGGAAAATATCAAAAGAGCGTTCGATACAATAAATATATAGCATATATGCATAGGTGTACGTAATCCGTTTCGTGTTATCTGTATATCCATCGACACGGTAGGTCATGCTTTCGTACCTTCAAGGCGCATACGTACAGACTTCGCATTGTGGATGTTGCGGGGTGCAGGCGGCACGTGGACATATGTGCAAGCATCGCAATCATATCGACTAGCTGAATAAACGTGTGCAGTCTGAGGCTCCTCTCCTCCTCCGTTTCCCCCTGCCAAATGATGACACGCGAGTGTGATATAGAATTTGTTGGATCCTGGCGCGGAACTAACGTGGCTACGTCGCACGCGAGTTTATAACCGCGGCAAAAGTAACCCTCGCGCCTTCCTCCTTCTCATTGCAATATAGAGATGATAAAATAGTATCTTATCACGAAGGTAATAACCCCGAAGACAATTGATGCTCAAACCCCGCTGTAACGACCACCAATCAGACACTTACTGTATCTTCGATATGGTCGTAGTACACGATGGAAAACAAAAATTAATGCGGGATGTATGGTTTGAAAATTTTTACTTTACTTTACTCAATCATTGGAAATCGGCTTCAAATCTTCGAATTGACTTGAAAATCAGTGAAAATTAGCTGAAATTATGAAATCAGTTTGTACAAGCGAAATTTGTGTGATGATAGAAGATAGAATAAAAAAAATTTGATTGCAAAAATAGTTGAATCAACGTAATCAACTGCGTTATTGGAGCAATTATTTCTTTATAGTTGCAAAATACGGATTTTTAGTTCATTTAAAAAAAAAAAAATTAAAGAAATTTACTTGACTGAAGTTAATATGAAACTGACTAAAAAATATGTTTATAGTTTATTAAAAAAAAAAAAAAAAATTTCTATCGGTGTTATAGTTGATTTTGAAATCGTAGTGTGCGATAACGTAACTTCAACCATTTGGGAAATCTCTCGTTATATTTGATAAGAACAATGAATAATCGCTAGGGAAATTTTGTGCGATGTACGTACGAAACTTATATGAATTTTTTCTAGTTTTTTTTTTCTCGCCTTCTATTTTGCCGCTATATAGGGGAAGTAAGCAAGGACTGATTGGCATCCCCTCGCTATGTACGATGCGCGTGCTCCCAGCCCCTGTTTCTCTCTCTCTGTATTTTGGTGGCTCCCCCAAATCCTGAGAGTCATCTCTCCCTTCACGGCAATGGAACAAAGTGGATTCCCGGTACGTGAGTCATACTCTGGTCCGACAATGCCAATGCGAGCGTTCGATTTCTGCCCAATCTCCTCTCTCTCTCTCTCCCTCGTTCTCTTTGGGTACTGCAACGTATGTATGTTCATACATCCGTCTAGATACTCTCAGAGTGCGGGGGATTTGGGGAGTGCGTGTATTTTCTCTCTATACTACACCTACTATTAACCATCCTCGAAGGGCGCTGGGATGCCAGTGGCTTATCGATCTTTTCATATATATATTGCAATTGGGACCCTTTGGTACACTACGAAATAGGGAGACTGCAGGGCGCGCTGCTCCCTTTTTATATCATGTAGAACTTGCAAAAGTGGTCATTTTTATTGCTGCACTGACTCGTAGGCATATATATACCATGTATGTACATAATATATAGAAAGCCTGTTGAGTCATGAAAATAGAGTATATACAGGGTGATTCGGGAATTATTATGAATATTTCATGTAATATACGGTCTCGAAACTTGACTGAAGGGGATTTAAAAGCCCCTTAACAATTTTTATTTTTCCCCTTTTCAAAGCGACGTTTCTTCCAAATTGAACTAAAAATTACCTCGTTCCATTAATCGTTTGTACAAATTCAGTAGATCATTAATTCCTCTACAATTATTAAAGACAGAAAATTTATACTTAATCTTTGAGACATTTTTTTTTTTTTTGGGTACCTATGTTCCAAGATATCCAATTCAAAAGTTGATCATTTTGCGTTGATAATTTAAACATTTTCTTAAAATTAAACCGAAAATCTATTTGCTTCTGTCAGATATGAGAAAAGGGTTAAATTATTTATAAAATCGATACAAAAAATGAGGGAAAAAAAATGAAATGAGAGGTTCTACTTAGACGCGAACGAAAATTGGTATGCATAAATTGGTCGATCGGTTGTGGGAATCTGGTCGTGTGTGCATACCGACTACGTGTGTATTTTCCGATAACTTCGATTAACAGCTCTTCAACTATCGACGGGCGTACTATACTGACAATGAGTATAGACCTAGATATGTCGTTGTTGGTACGTAGTATAGTGCCGGAAGAGAAGCTCTACCGATGAGGTGGGAAACCAAACAATTCAAGCCATTTGAGTTTAATATAATAATGAACAAACGTTGATCTCTCTACCTGCTGTTTTATGGAGGCCCATTATTTATGTAGCCTGTACATCCGACTCATTGGTTTTTATCACATTACATATTTATAACGAAATTGACGAGGCGCCAGGGACACACAAATTTCGAAAATATTAACGTAAATAGGGGTATTTTATTTTACTTCTTTATCCGCGTTTGGTCCCGTGGGATCTAATCGGAACAATGACGGAAGTGAGCAATAGTCTCGCCTATACTACCGGCTCTGATAAGTGACAGTCCCGACCGACGCGACGGTTTAATGATAGCCGCAACGCGTTATATTTCAGATAAAAGGGAACCTGTTGGGGTTTTTTTTTTTTTTTATCCCCCTCACATTTTTGTGATACGTTTTCTATGATTGTATATGAATACCAAATTTTACTTGACAACTTCCTGTGGCAATGATGGGATACTGTTGGAAAAAAAAATGTCTGATGAATATTTTACAGCTGGTAAATAATTAAGAATATTTGGTATTTTTATGATTTTTTTTCAATATCATATTTCTATTTACTGAAAAAAGCAATTTTATAGTAAAAAAAAAAAGTGAAAATGACAAATATCAGTTTTCAACTATTCTGAGTTTCCCCGATTTCAGATTTACTGGTGTAAAATTGTTACGAAAAATAGTTGTATCTATAGAAAATAGGTGGACAAATTTTTTATACACTGATTATTTTCACTCGAAAAATCACAAAAAGTAACAAATAACAGGAAAGCACACTGTAAAAAAAAAAAAAAATAAATAAATAAAAGCGTGGTGTCTGTAAAATTCGACCTCGTTTGGTGTCCAATTCAAACAGAATGAATGAAAATAAAAACCTAAATAACAGCGATTGATGTTAATCACATATAAATTCGTGAACTGTGATGAAATTTTCTTGAATTAAACATCACATTTTTTTTATAGTGCGTGAATATTGTTTCATTCACAAAGAGCAGTAAATAAAATTCACTCTTATGGGATTCTACCGAATATTTTAAAGATTAAAATAAATTTTAATCTGCAAGTTTGGGATCCCTGATGAAATAGCAGCTTTAAGCTTTAAGAGAAAAAAAAAAAAAAAATTGAAACGAATGATAGAATATTGAGACGGATGAAAAATGAAAAGTTTTTTGTTTGCTTGTTGAAAAACCGTTTTTTGAGATGGATTCAGCAGAGTTATTCAGAAACAAAAAAATTAATCGGAAAGCTGACAGTTTTTCACACGAAAAACGTATTTTTATTCGCATTCAAATTTTTAAATCGATCACCATAAACTTTTGTGAAAACGATTTCAAAGTTTGAAAAATGATATTTTACCAATTTTATCCTTATTTCTTTAAAATTCGAAGGTGTATAAAGACCAAAAAATGATTACAGAACGAACAAAAATTACCGTTTCGAAACATAGTATCTCGATTTGACTAATAAATTGAGAACAAAGTTAATACTTTTTCATAAAAAAAAAAAAATAAAAAACTGGCTGAGGAATTTTCGATATAAAATATTAATTATTCATCAAATCGTAGAATAATTGATAACGTCGATGCTGCCATTCGGTAATCGTGAATAAAAGAGACATCAATAGCCGTATAATTCCTAATGGTTTAACAGAGTTTATCGAGTCAGTGTCTTTATACTCGAAGTGGGAAGTTATGTCGGTCACTCATTAGCGTTGGCTATCGATCACTTCACCCTTCGGTCTCGTTTCAAATATCTTTTCTGTATTTTTCTTCTTCTTTTATTCACTACCTTCTTCTTTCCTTCTCTTATTTCACTCCGGTTCAATTCATCCGCGTTAACTCACGTCGTCGGGTGATGATAGTTCCGCACCCTACACACGTATTTCTATATATTCAATCGAAAACATCCACTTGTATGTATAAATATATATATATATATATATATATATATATATAGAGAGAGAGAGAGAGAGAGAGAGAGAGAGAGAGAAAGGATGATAAGAATCTGTTAGCAATCATCGTTCTTTTCCATTTTCACCTTCCAACTAATTATCCATTCCGTTTCGGATTTCGACGTAAACACCATTTCTTATCGAGTGCGGGAAGGGAGTAAAAGTGTGTTCTGTAATTTGAACTACTTTCGCAAATTACAACAAATTTTCTTTCACGTCCATTAATTTATATCCTCGAGTTTTGAAAACTATGGTCAAAGTTCGAGTAACCCAAAAAAACAGGATCATTTGTTCCAATTAACAATACAAGCTCGACTTTCACACTGCATCGGTCGTTCGCTGTCCCCTCTGACAGTGCAGGTGCAACGTTGCAGTTTCCTTTGAAAGTCCTGATGAAACTGGACACGAAAAGCCGTAATGTAAGGGCAGGGTTTAATACCGTGCAGATACTGCAGGAACATATTCGCCTCGAAACAAGGGCCTTTAATTATCCGCCGGACTCAACTCTTGGCGATCCGAAGCTGGTCATCGTTGATGACTGATGAGGACGACGACCGCGGCTATGCGCGATCGCCCTGTTATCTCGATGCCACACAGACTGGGATCGTTCACGAGAAAATTCTTGACATAGATATTTTTTAATTTCAGTTTCTCTGTTTACAGAAATGAGAGGAAGTTAGTGTAATTTTCCCGAAAATTTAAAGTTGAGGTTTCATTGTCAGTAGAACACTTCCAACTATTTTCAGTTCGATGGCTGGGTGTCTCTAATTTTAGTCGGGACGATATCTCGAGAACGAGTGCTCGGATTTTGATCAAATTGAGCTCAATCTACGCGTTTTTCATAAACTTAGAACTGATTAGATTTTTGCTTCGATCGGTTCAGTACTTTTTTACTTATTTGAATAACAAAATTCCAAAAAAAAAAATACAATAAAAATGACGATATCTTAAGAACGGATCAACGGATTTGAATGAAATTTGGTACCACATAGTTTTTTGGATCGCTGATCATGGATCTGAAGTCAGATTTGCGAAATTTCGAATTTTTGCTGGGAAAGAAACGAAAAATAATCGAAATCTCGTCTTCTGAGGTCAGATCATTTTTGATGGACGAAATTAGTCGTGAAAACTTTTGATCCCCTTATTAATCGTAGTTCTTTCGATCTCAACTCGACAGGGTGCAGCAGAAGAGAAGCTGAAACAGGTTGATGCTTTACGAGCGTGAAAAATCACACCATAAAATAAAATTCCATCAACACACATCCGTACGGTCTACTGTATAAAAATGAGAACTCTGAGCGTAGAGCCACCGGAAAATGGGGGTAGAGTTTTAACAGGGTCTTTAAAATCATCTTTATCTTTACAACCTTGTTTTACCATTAGTCGAAACGGAGGCATTGACCTCGCGTCATATGTCGTCCATCTTCGATCACAATCAGAGATCGAGTCTTTTAACCCTTCAACTTTATAGCCACGTTCTACAAATTGATATTTTTTTTCAATCTGTATCCGAAAGGATTTGGATGAAAAGAATATATAGACTGTAGAATCACATTGAAAATGTATCAAACATTTATATTTTTTGACTGAAACATTTGCACAGGTGTAAAAATTGAGAAATCAAATTTTTCAAAAGCGATATTTTCAGAGTTTCTATCTCGTGGAAATCCTCAAATTCTCACAAAATTTATTCTCTCATAATTAATCTATGAATTGAAATAACATTTATCTGAATTCAGAACAAACTTTATGAGTCCCAAATTTCGATCATGTATCCGATTACGGAAAAAAAATCTCTGACGTCAGAAAAATCAGACAAAAAATGAGAAAAATCGATATTATTTAACCCGATGCAACTGAAAGAAATAGGGATCCTTATTCCAGTTATAATGAAGGGTTTCAAGGTACAAATCGGTAAATTATCGCCCTTTTCCTAACAATAAAAACGAGATCGTTGGTAGTCATCGTCGACGACGACATCGAACAAGTGTCATTGTGCTTTGACGTCACGGAGTGGTGGGTGACCTTTGAACCTCAGAAAGGGGATCGTGACATTGCGGGTGAGAGAATACGTTGACAATCTTCAATCTCGGTTACGGGTCCCACGATCAGGGCGTCGTTAGCATAATTATTATTATTTTTTTTAATAACACCTGACTTTTAGAACCCCGTTACCAGGGTCAATGTTTGAAGAGTTCAGGTGACTTTTCGTGCAATCATAAAGGTACGAATTTCCTTGACCCCCCGTCGTCGTCTTTCGCACCTTTTGTGTTTAATCAATCTTTTATTTCCTTCTCTTTACTTTTAATTTCGTTCATATTTATATCGTCTTGGATATTTCTTTTACGATGTTTCAGAGATAAGAGGATAGAAGGAAGGCGGATTAATTAGACACGATTTAAAATTTCATCAAGAATAAACTGACAGTGAATTTTCAGTTTTTTTCTACCGCACCTCGAAGAAAATCATTTTTATTCCTCTGCCATGATTTACTTTGCGAGTACGTACATTTGGTGTGACGTAATATTTATATCCATGTATTATTTTTGATGAAAGAGATTCTGTGCGATCTCGTTTAAAAGGTTTTACCAGGCTCTCGGGCTTTCACCTTACCCCATGTCGTTGCTTTAACCGCACTTGATATTTAAACCTCGGGGCGTAGGTCAAACAACGATCCTGGCCATTATTATACCATCCGTTATTCAACTTTGGCACTTATTTCAGGCACTTTTTTTTCCCCCAAGGTTATAAAAAACGATATCAAGGAGTCGTTAAATTTTAGGATATTAAAATAATGGCGCATTCTTGTTTTTTTTTTCAAGATCAATTTTAGTCTCTAGAAATAATTATCTATATAAGCCGCGGATGAAACTATTCTGCAATCACGGTCAAGTAAATAGAATTGGAGGTAAATTCGATAGAATACTAATTGGAAATACTTGAACATTTTTACACTGACGACAAAATTTAACGAAACAATAAAAAAAAAAAGGTCTACTGTACATAAATCTACTAATCTAGTATATTTCAACGCCTTTTTTATGTCATTTTAGTTTTTTTTTTTTTCATTTTAGTTTTTTTAAAAATGTTTTCATTAAATTATTCGCGATTCAAGATCGAATCCCGTATTTTTTCTGTATCTACTCTAATTAATTTGAATGGAGAATCAGACAACTTTCTCCGTGGGAAATTGAGTCATGTCCGGGTCTTTTTTTTTCATGTTAGTTACTTCCAACCTGCCACGGTTCAACGGCCAATTAATTATCCGTAAGACTTTGTGCGTAAACGGTGGAAACGTAGAGACGGACAGTCGGCTACAACTGAACAGAGAGTTACCCCGGCCCCAATAGCAGTAGTAGTGGTGAATTCAACTAAATATAGCACCAAACTCGTCAGGCCTTTTGGCGCCAGGGATAGACTGACTCCGTTTCTCTAAGCGCCGGAAGAGATTAGAAATTAGACTTTCAGAGCCTGTATTTTTGGGGACGCGGGTAGATTGACGAAAAATAGAAGGGGAACGGGGCTTAAATACTTTTACCAGTGACAAGCCGATAGGTAGGGAGCTAGACGGGAGCAAGAAACAGCGAAATAGCTTTACCGATCATTTATTTAGTCGCTGGCCCCCTTTTTACTGCGTGCAATGGGCGCGGAGAACGTCCCTTAAGGGACTTAATTTCTGCACCCGGTTCGGTCTCACGCCACGCGACGAAGCACACCCTCGCTTTTAATTCGCATATGTACTGCCATGCCGCAAATTGCGAGGCTGAAAGCATTCCTATGCAGGAAAACGTTACTTCCGAAACGGAACTGTTCTATGATTGTATTTTAACTTTTTTCTTCTTTCTTTTTTTCTTCTTCTCTCCATTTGATATGTGTATATACACATAGGACTCGCCTAGACTCTCTGAAACAACCTTCGAAGCTCACGTGTATGTGAATTGCAAATCAGAACGAGATTATGACGTTTGCGATCTTGTGATAATTTCCACTCGGACTAGATATATATCTAGAAGCTAGAGGCTAATCTAGGACTCGAGCAGCTATGACTGCAGTGAATTATGGTCGGGTTTAGCGATGTCCAGATTGCGTTAGGTCAGGTTGAACAGAAAAATCAATGCCAAACGCTGACTAATGGACTTATGGTGTGTGGAACATAACGATTCATAATCTATTTTATTTTTCATCCACATAATTTTCATACTCGACTCTAAGTCGTTAGAAATATAAAATATTTCCTGAATGAAGAATATTTTGAACCTTCAATCCTCTGAAAGATATATTTTTTACTAAAGAATACGTGATATTCTTGATTCAAAAATATATCAAATTCTTGAAGCAAGAATTTTTGTTACTCTTGAATGAAGAATAATTAATTTTTTTTGCTCATCTTTTTCATTCAGGCATTGAAACTGGTTGTGGTTGAAAAATTATTTTTAATACATAAATTAGGTTTATTCGACTTAATTCAATTCTTGGATTTTTAATTCTTTCCCTTCCTCGATTATTTTTCTTTGTCTTTGTCCTCGGTTCCTTATTTCCTTTCATATATATGAGCAGTAAAATTAACTACACAAATTCAATATAAAAAAATACCGTAATGAATAATTGAATAAATTCAAAAATACAATTTTGTGATTCTTCTATAGAAAAAAAAAATTCAATAAAATTGGGTATAAAATTGTGAATTTAAAGAGCAATGCTACTCATTCAACCTTTTTTTTCGGACACAATCATATTTTACAGTGTTTTTTTTCCTTTTGGTTATTTCTTTGATTTTTTTTTTTTTTATTGATTTCATTTTTTCTTCTACTTATATTCATTCACATCCATCATCGCGTCAGTTCGGAGGTTTTGAGGGGTTCGTGTAGGTAAGATGCAACTTTGACTATTTGTCACGGACATGCATCGCGTGTAGGAATTAAACCGGAAATGACGTTGCATCGAAGGAGCGATTACCTCGTATATACGGTTTAATAAACTACTGCGTGCTCTGGAGTATTAGCCCGTGAGAGATAGAATTTTTTTTCGGAGTATAAATCGATCAGAATACGTAACTACTGTAGATATATACCGATCGCAAACGTCGATCACGGTTCAATTAAATTTTTCACACTTTCGAATATGTAATTTCCTCTCCATTCAAATTCAATTTTTATGCTCGTTGTATAATAACGACTCTTTAATCACTGCAGGCTATATATAATTTGTAACAAGGAACAAGGAAGTATTTGTTGACACATTTTATCGGATATTGATTAGGGTTGCCCAAGGTCCAGAAATAAAGTACATATATGGAGGATTCCGTATCAACTGGACCGATGATGTTTCATCACCATTTTTTATCAACCTTACGATTTCTTATATTATGATTATCCGATTTCGAAAAAGCACTCTTGATTTTTTTTCTCACATTTATCCTCCCCACCATTAATTTCTAACTCATCTAGAAATTGGAGTTTTTTTTTGTTTTTTTTTTTATCTTACAATCAAAAATTCTAAATAGTCCCATTTTCAATGGGTTTGAATAATCATGAAGTATTAACGGTTGACGGGAAAAAAACTGAAGAAAATTTCAATAGTCCTTTTTTTTAATGAAGCTGAAGCTCGCAGCCACAGATAGCAGCCAAAAGTGCTGAATTCAGATAAAATGAGACAATGAGGTCACAGAATTTGAATTTTGTGAAATATTATGCAAAGGAATTATACTTCCATAAAATTGTAGACATGAATCTTCACTGTGTGATTTCATTTGGAAAAAACTTTGCCAACTATGGCTGCTGCTACCTCAAGGTTAATTTTTTTTTAGATCGATAAGAAATCGTGAAGCGAGTGAAAATTGGTGATGGGAAAAAGAATCATCGGTCGAGTTGACATTGAATATCCGAAATTCAAATATTGCGTTCAACTTATGTACATGTATGTACCTCGTTTACTTTTTTCGACCGAAACTATGACAGAGGATAGAAGATACAGCGAGAAAATACGTCGACGTGTCCGATATCACACAAACCACGTGTTTTTTTTTTTTTATTTTTTTTTCGTCACACCCTGTGACACAAAACCGCGATACCAACAGCAGACAGCACCCCACCGGCAGTTCAATTAGTTTATTTGAAGTTAACGTGACAATTTTTTTTTCGCTCGAACACCTGTATCGCAGGGCAATTAGGTACTAACTCTGAAGCTATCGGGTTTTATACAAAGGTAGTAAAAAACAAGAATAAAAAAAGTAACGAAACAGTGTCGTAAATGATAAAATGTTCGTATATATACCGGAAGTGGGAGAAAAAAGAAATCGTAGCACTTTATCCGCATTAACGTTATTATTATTATTATTATTATTATTATTATTATATGCCCGATGCGTGAGTCGGAAATCGCTATACGTATCACGATAGTCGAATAAATTAACCGTGACACCAATTGATAAGGTGGAGTTTGGGTCCTGCGGTGCCAAATTGAGGGCTACCGACTTCACTCTGATTGCTTCTTGATATTTAATATTTAATAACCACGAAATCGAGGTATGCAGATGTTGTTTCAATTCCCCAAAAGGGAACGCGATCCACGCGATTCTATATTCGTGTTATTATCAAAACCTGCACCTCCGTTATATACCTACATATATGTATATCGGTTGGTTGGTATAGAGCGGAGCCAGAGAGCTCTTCTCTTTTCGGATAGCTGGTAGCTGCCCTTCGCTGGGGCTTATCAACGTCGAACAGGCGCCCTTCGGTTTCGTGAAAGCAAGACCTCGTGTACAAGGCTTATACCGAAAAGCCTCTAACACGCTCCTCGAATAGAATTTTCAAGATGCATCTGCCCTATAGATAAAAATAGATAGCGTATATCTATCCTCGTAACCTCTGGCATGGAGTTGTAGAAAATTGTGTTTAAAATTAGACCAGAGATTTCTAGTCTTTCCTCGCTGCTAGTTTTTTCCTTCCTCTAAGTAGGCATATATTTATAATACGAGTGCCGGAAAAGAAACACCAGTTTTTCCTCACACTGCATCATTTTTCATTTGTTAAATTATTCCAACACGTCGAGCGTTTTTTTTCTTCTTTTTCTTTTTCTTCAATATATGTGTCCGAACTTTGTACAGTTTCCCTGTATTCCAGTTTTCCTATTTCTGTCTCATTCATTTTTCATGAGTTTACTTATCCACAATCTTTTTCACATTTACTCGTGTTTTATGTCACTTCTATATATCTTATACATGCTATGAGCTAAATTGAGACCCACATATTCCAACTTCTGGACTACCGCAACTTCAACTTTTCCTACTCTCTGTTTCAATCTCTGAACCTTCATTTTTTTTCTTTATTCCAATAGATCGTTGATTGACCTAATTTTATTTTATACCGTGTCTCAAATTTATTCTCATATTTATATAAATGATTTCTTCTCAATTGATAATCGAGTCGACGGAAATCATGTTAGCGAGCGATTTTTATCGCGAATATTGTACACACGGTTTTATATCGAGAATGCTTGTTCCGGTAAAGTACCTTAATTCCTCCTTTGAGATAAGAATTTACACGATTTTCCCTCGAGTAAAAACTACGACAAAGAAAGTCGAGCTCTTCTCTCGAACAAAATACGTCGACAATGTATTAACGCGGGGGACTCCGCATTCCTCACGGATGACGTACACCGTCTGGTTCGTCGAATAACCGACCAGGAATTTCTTACACTCATACCTCACGCTCAAAGCTTTTAGTATCCGTATATCACCGCCGCTGGTGCAGATTTTAAAATAAATTTCAACCCCAACGCCGGCGTTCCGGCCTATGAATTATTTAATTTCGTCAAACCTTATCGCTGGCCTCGCTGATACTCTCTTATCGCAATCGTTTCAACACTCGCAATCAGGTATAAACGCGTGAAACGGTTTCAATATCACGAAGGTGTCGTAGAAACTCGCCCGTCTCTTTCCATACCCCACGAAATTATTCATTTATGGAGACGAGAGATTTGTTTCCTCGTTTAAATCCTCATAGCCAGTATAGCCAGTAATAAGGCTGTAGTAAATTTGAAAATCTTGGAGACTGGCGAGGGCCATTACGCGAGATTGCGATCATTTCGGACGAAGGTGGAGGTTCGGTAATGAGAGTGTTAACGATCCATCTCGGCATCTACGTACACAGATCGTGTCTTTGGGTATAACTCCTCGATTATAATCACCATCGACCATATCATTCGCCTACCTTGGTTATAAATTAATAGGAACGAACGCTCTATTAATACTAGATCTATAATGTAATTTCTGGTGCTTCCGGCTCTTCGTTAATTGATGACTTGTATCGATCATACGTCCAAAATGAAACTCCTTGCCGGAGGTGATACGATGACCGTCTTGTATACGGAAACAGCCCTTAAAAATTGATGAAATTGACGTTGCTGATGATCTACGAATTCAAGAAAGTATGGAAGAATCGCTTGGTGATTTTAATTATCTTTCCACATTAATTAAAATCGACTCTTGAATCTCCCTCGAGAGTTTTATTAAAAAATTCGACGGGTTCTCATTCTAACGATTTACTGCGATTACTTCCCGGTGTGTAGTGGAGGTGGACCGTAGTTGTAAACCAATTTTATAGTCACCCTGTGCAGCCAGCAATGCGCCGTATATCTTTGAGGCAGGACTGAATGGATAGAGTAACACGAGGAGTGGAATGGCTACGTGTATAGAACGCCTTTTCGTAGACGTATTGTGTGTAAGCTATACACGTAAGAATGAGAAAGAGAAGAGGGAACGCGTACGCGAAGCACACATAGGGGTTGAGGACCCGACCATATGGAGTTTCTCCTAAATTCTCATAAATAAATTCGTGGGGGCGACTATAGAGCGTCCTTCGAGCATCGTTTTCGCCATCACCAACTTCGGCTAATTGAGTTAGGGGCTCGGGAGTAGCTCAGGGGTCGCGAAGCCTGCCCTTTCTTCGATTACCGATACACGATATATCACACGGAATTGCATTCATGACGCATAACGTGTCTCGAGTGTAATTAAGATAATCTATAACGTCTTTTTTTTCGTGTTAATGCGTGGTGGCCACCATAAAGAGTAGAACAAAAATCACTCACTTTTCCTGAAGAAATTATAATTTTTTAGCGACCTAAATTCAGACGAAATTATGGTTATTCAAGTATGTGATAGATAATGCTCTGAATCAATGGTGAAAGAAAAGGATTTTTGAGAATACCTTCTCATTTATAATTTATACGAGTTTTGTACTATTTCCATTGATCAAGATAGGGAACTTTTATTCTGTCTTGTTTTGTGTAATCATAAAATTCCTTGACTTTTCTCTGACCATTTTTTAAATTTCCTGGAAATAAAAATGATACAAAACAATGAAACTCTGGTGAGTTTCTTTCAAAATCCTACACAATGATCTCGATTCTAATATAGTTGGCGTCGATGAGCTGTACTTTGCAATAGAATTCGTGTCAGATAGCGAAAGATTTGAACGAGGATTGATTCGATCTTGTTAGTTGGATACATTTATTGAATTAGAAAATATCATCCAGTTGGTTAATTTGCTCCTTCTATCTCCCTCTCGGACCGTCCGTCCGCGTCGCGTCATTCAATTTCTCGTTCGGTAGCCCTAATGCTCAGATTAGAAGGGGGGCTGGTCTGAAAATGAGCGTGATGAATTATTCAAGAACCCTCACTCTCTTTGTCTCTCTGAACGAGTTATACAAATTGAATCAATTCAATCACGCTCTTGAAGGGATTTATACGATTGACGAATATAATTTTTTCTAATTTTTCATTCTCTACTTTTGTTACAGCCGACGCTGTTAAATTGAGACACTCGAGGTACGTCGACGAGAGGGACACTCAACAAATAGAACAACAGCTTATGGTGAGTGTAAATCATATAATCATTATGTTTTCTCTGGTTAAATTCGTTGCTATCAAAGGTCAGTGACAACTTCCAAAGTTTTAACGTTCCGACCCTCGGACCGGGTCCTCTTCGGACTAGAATTGATTTAAACAAAATTTCCTAATCATCTTATACACATACATGATAAGTGACATCTTATCATCTACGATCATACACTTACAAATAAGTTTACAAATCAAAATCCAAATCCAGTCCGTTAGGGTAGCCAAGTTGATTTAAGGGGGAACATGAGGAAAGTCAAAACCACCGAAGGTCATTTTGGAGACTTTTGAATGGTTTTTACATGATTTTAGAAAGAATATTTCTTCCGTCTATGGCGCACGAAGTAAAATCTACCGGTGGACCGATTTTAGTTTTTCTGGTTTCGAACCGTTCGGTAAAAAGGCCTTTTCAACATGAACAGAGAACTTTTTGATAACTTTTTTATCTTTACTCGTGTTATCATGAAAAGTAACGTATGAAGACAGAAAATCGCTATTTTATTAAAAAAAAATTATGAATAGGTCTGGTACAATTCTGATCGGATCAAGGAGTTCTCCGTTAATTTTGAGAAGGCCTCTTTACTGAATAGTTTGAGACCAGAAAAACTTGAATCGATCCACCGATAGATTCTAGTTTGTGCATCGTAGACAAAAAAAAAAAAAAAAAATGCGTTCCCAAAATCGTGTGAAAAACATTCTATTAAAATATGGAAAATGACTTTTGGTAGTTTTTACGTTTTTGACATTTCAATGTACATGTACCCCCTTAAACTACAACATAATTTGGGTTATGAAAGCCGGTAAAAGTCTTTGATACCAACGAATTTAACCACATCAATTGGAGAAGGTCGAATTAAAAGAAAAAAGAAAGAAGTTTCATTATGTTTTCTTTCTATTTTGTATAATTTCGATATAGAATATAGAATATAGAACGTAGTCCCCGTGATACGCCTGAATAAACGGAAATTGTACTAATTCTATAAGCATAGTTCGCTCGGGCGAATATCCGGTACGAATTCATCAATGATTCACGTCCGGAGAGACGATATTTGTGGAGTGTGGTCTCGAAAGTGGATTCGAGTGTTTTTTAAACGTATAAATTTCACCCCCAGAGATACGTCGTCGGGATACCCAGATTGACTGCCGTTACACACGGCACTTTATAGATTTGCTAAATTTATGTGCACTTCAACTCGGCTATACCGTATGCCGTATGCCGTATGCCGTACATTACCTGTCCTACCATCAAACCGCGACTCAATAACGTTACCGCAACACGGGTGCTATTCTATTCTCGATACCAAACCTCCTTTCAATTATTACCGAACCTGCGGTATTCCCTATTCACAGCCGCATCCCACAGCCTTTCACAACCGTTCAGGGTCTCAACTGTTTTTATACGTTATCACTTATCGTTGAGACGCGACGTGATTTTCTGCTAGCTATGCGACGTCACCGACTGCACTTGACGCTCTTTAATATTTATCTCTTCGTTTATTCATTCGTTCTAATTCTTCTGTCTCACTGTCTCCTTCTCTCTCTCTCTCTTTTTCATTTATCAAAAACGTCGAATGTCTGTAGTAGAATTATTGATTGTCGACCGCGAGCGGAGGGATTAAAGAGTTGCGACAATCATTTGATATAATTCGTTCGATATTCTGTTTCATTAGCCGTTTGTACATAAGCTTGAAATATTCTCTTTTTCAATTATCGCGTCGTCCCTCGATGTGTGGAAACCAGCAATTACCATTCGTTGATAAAAATATGCTCTTTGTTCGCAGCACGAGGACCATAATCATAAACCGACATTTTCAAAGTGTTTCGATTACGCGCCAACTATTGATGAGGAAAAACCTGCGGGCACCGAGGTCATCACGGTTCACGCCGAGGACAGGGACGCCCCGGACTCGGGAGGTACGACAATCGAGTCGATTTCGTGATTGGGATGAAGAAGACGCGCTCGGTTCGCTACATTAACGTTTTTTCATTTCGCAGGCACGATCACTTACAGTTTCGTAACAGCTCCTGGCGAGAAATTGAAATTCGATATCGACAACAAGACCGGATTAATAAAGACTACGCAAGTGTTGGACAGAGATGAACCGGCAAGAGAAAAGGAGGCTTATCTCACTATATTGGCCACCGATAACGGTAAACCTCAGCTGGACGACGTCTGCACCTTCAAAGTCACCATTGCTGACGTCAACGACAACGGGCCGGTTTTTGACAAAGTGGTGAGTCTCGGTTTTTCATGTCATGAAATTTTAACGATGGCGTTTTTTATTCCCGTAAAAGCTGATTAATTGGATTCAGAAATTGTCCGTGTGCCTGGAAATTTGTTTAGGGTGCCGACTGACCCTCTGGGAATCGGGCGGAAAGTTTGGGGGAATATTTGACGAGGTTGATCGAACGTGTGACAAAAATTTCAGGTCTTTGGAAAATCTTGGAAATTTGTCATGAAATTAAAAATCGATTCGTTCGACTGTGAAAAAGATAACACAAATCCAATGGACTCTAGAATACAGTAATTCTTCAATCACGGTAGATACTCAGCGATACTTCGCTGGTATATGGAAATATTTTCAAACAACGAATAAAAAACCGTTTCGCTATTCAAACTGGATTTGAAAAGGAAAACGATAAAATTGCGGATACTACGTATTCAATTATCGATTCTTTTCATTGGTGCAGGTTTATACTACTTTTTTCAAATCTGCAACGGCATAGAAAAAAAAATTAGAGGTAGGGAGTTTTTTTTTCATTATAAAATCGTTGGTACAATTTATCACGCATCAGTCGACACCCTGCTTATGATACCGTTAATTTATAAGCAATTAACAAATATGTCGATTGAATTTGTTGAATCTAGGTCTTTCGCGGAAACACGTGGAAGGTTGGTTACGCATTTGGCGTGTGAAATGATTTTTTTTTTATGTGGAATGATTCGTGTCTATCAGTTTGTCACCTAGATTACATCTGCAGCTTTAATCGCAGTCTCAATTTTCATTCACATCGAAACTATACAAGAAATTATCGAAGGAATTTAAGAGGGAGAAGAAACTGAGTCTGATAATCGATTCTATTCACCAATTCACAAAATATCAGTTAACACCTAACGCTAACAATTGATTCATTCGCTGGAATAAAAAATTGATCAGAGTCGACTCGAGTTTTTGCACAAGAAAGCGAAATTAATAACCACAGCATGCGTATATGAATTATGAAGAAGATCGAGATAAACGTCCCTGAAAAAATCACTCGAGTTGACTCAGGTGTTATTTAAGCGAATGCCTCGACCCACACCGAGAAGCACAGCGGCGTTTAATCGCTGAATGAAATTAAATTGCATGAGTTGTTTAGAGAAAACGACGAGACATGACTAATTCCACCCCACAGCCACAGCACCGGAGTTTTCCATGTTTCTATCGAGTTGAATTTGTGATCGCATGGGGTTTTGGCAATTTTTATATTTATTCAATCATCTGTTGACCAATTTCGATATTTCTTGTAGGCGTACACCGAGTCAGTACCGCAAGATCTGCCCTTGGGACGAGAAGTGATGAGAGTTTCGGCTACGGATATCGACGACGGTGATAATTCCGTCGTCCATTACACTCTGTCATCTAGGATACCGGACGACGACGTATACTTCAGAATCGACCGGCAAACGGGCGTCATTTTTCTCAATAAAACGATCGACGTAAGTTATCGCGTCGATGTAGCAGCTGTACAGAATCAAAATTACGCCTTCTCTGTGACTTCTCTGCAATATTCATCTCGTTAAAATGATTGCAGAGGGAACCCAACTACAAATTCAGCATGACGGCCATCGCCCAGGATCAGGGCAAGGATCCACTCAGCAATCCTATCGAATTGGAAATAAAGGTGGTTGAATCGCACAAGAAAGCACCCACCTTTTCCCCCAGATCTGCCGATCCGATATATCTCAAAGAAAACTTCAACGATTTTGATGCCAGTATCGTAAACCTCGCAGCTGTTTCCAATATCGATGGAAAACCAAACGTCAATTTCGAACTGGTCATCGGACGAACGGAACAAACTAACAAAAAGAACACTTTCAGGTACAACGATAAACTTCTGGAAAATTAATTCTTGTTAGAGAAAAATTGAGCTAGTCTCTAGATGATATTTATATTCACTCTCAATTTGTTTTACAGACTCGACCAACCGACTAATAAAAATACGGCGGATATAAAGCTCGCTAAGCACCTGGACTACGAGAGTATCACCGAATACACTCTGATCATTCGCGTAACAAACGATTACGGATTGGCTGCCGAGACTGTGGTCAACATCGAAGTCTTGGATGTGAACGACAACATTCCGGTGTTTCGTGAGATAAAATATGGTAGCGTTCTGGAAAACGAACCACCGGGAGTTCCGGTCATGCAGGTTCGAGCCATAGATGCCGACGGAACTGCGGCCCACAATCAGGTATATTTTTACACACCTCAAACGCCTTCCTCCCCGACCCAAACATTGCGCGAGATTTAACGTTGGTTCTTCTCCCGAATTTCAGGTCACATACGAGTTGGACAACCTGAATAACCTTTTCAGTATCGATCCGATAACCGGTAACATAACAACGCTTCAAACGTTCGACCGAGAAAAAGAGGACACGTATAACGTAATGGTCATAGCGACCGACAACTCACCCAGCGCTCTGTACACGAGCGGAGAACACAACAAAGGAAAACAGCCTTTCCGAATCACGATTGCCGACAAGAACGACAACGCTCCTCACTTCACGCAAGCTGTCTACACGGCAAATGCTATCCCCGAGAACGCCAACGTCAACGAACTTGTCACTGAGGTCAAAGCTGAGGATAAGGACACCGAGAGTCCCGTCTCGTACAGCATCATCTCTGGAAATACCGACGACAGTTTCATGATAGAGAGTAACACGGGGAAAATCAAAGTCAAGAACCTGCTCGACTATGAAACTATCACTGATTATAATCTAACAGTCAGAGCCTTTGACGGACTCTTCAACGACACGGCTATGGTCAGGGTTTTCATTGAGAACGTGAACGATAATCCACCCGTTTTTAACGATTTTGACAAAAGTCCTACCATTGAAGAAGAAACATTATTCAACGGTATAGATGTATAGCCTTTTATTCCGTCATTTCTAGTCCGTTTCCATGGAATTTCACTGTAGAAACTCCGCTGTACTTTTCAAGTGCTAACCAGTCTTGTGTTGAATTCTCGCCACAGGATGCATCACGAACGTCTCTGCCTACGATCCGGACATTAAAGACAGAAAAGCGGACCAGCACATCGTCTATTCCATAGTTAAAGAAGAGCAAATGCATTTGCTGGGGATCGACAAGCACGGTTGCCTGACTTTGAAGAAACCTCTCGATCGTGATCCACCCGATGGATATCCCATTTGGCTGGTAAGCTTTCCTCATTTTTAATAACATTTTATACGATCAGGAATGAAATGATCCTTGAAAGAGAGATCGGAACGGAGGCTTCTCACTTATTCAAACGGCTATACCAATTATTGCAGGTCTTAGTCATGGCGAGAGACGAAGAGGGGGCTCCGACCTCCCTGGGAGCCACGGTGTTCGTCAACATCACGCTGTTGGACATAAACGACAATGCGCCCTTCTTGGACATGCCTCATCCTGTGATTTGGTACGAGAACGAGCCACCCGGCAAGATAACTGAGCTGAAAGCAAAGGATTGGGACTCGGACGAGAATGGTGGACCACCCTTCTCATTCAGAATCGACGTGAGCGCGGATGACGACATTAAATCCAAGTTTTCTATAAGCGGAGCCGAACTTTACGCACAAGTCCAGTTCGATAGAGAAGCTCGGAAATCTTACCAAATCCCTATCGCCATTACGGACCATGGATCTCCTCCGATGACGGGGGTCTCGTTTTTGAACGTAATAATTGGAGACAAGAACGATAATCCGATGAAAGAAGGGTCGAGCACGATTTTCGTGTACAACTACAAAGGTGAAGCACCTGAGACCGAAATCGGCCGAGTCTACGTCGACGATCCGGACGATTGGGATTTACCTGACAAACATTTCGTCTGGGATCCCCCTCATGAGAATTTCAGACTAGACCCAAATACCGGAATGATTACGATGCTGGAGAAAACACGCAATAATACTTACGTCCTGAGGTTCGTCGTGACTGAAGAAAGCACCCTGATATCTCGACACAGCGTCAACGCTTATGTGAACGTGACGGTGAAAATCATTCCGGAAGAAGCTGTGTCCAAATCAGGGTCCATCAGATTCGCGGGTATCAGCGCGGAGGAATTCGTCGCACCTGGAGAATCTGGCGAGAGCAAGAAGGAGATATTCCAAGTAGAACTAGCAGCTATGCTCGGTACCAAGGTCGAGAACGTGGACGTATTCACGGTCTTGCACTCCCCGCACACCAACAACGCCAGTCATCTGGACGTCAGATTCTCCGCTCACGGAAGTCCTTACTACGCATCTGAAAAATTAAACACCATCGCAGCACAGCACATCGCGGATATACAGAGCAAAGTGGACGCTGACATCCTGCTGGTCAATATTGACGAATGTTTGTTCGAGAAACTCCACTGCAACGACTCCTGCAGGAGCATACTGAACGCCAGTAACGTTCCGTACTCGGTCTTCACAAACACCACTTCCTTCATCGGAGTCAGAGCCATCGTCGAACCGCAATGCACTTGCCACGTGGCAGAGCCAATAGTTAGCTGTCTAAACGGAGGCACGCTCTTACGATCTTCTTTGCTCGAAAGATGCGAGTGTCCGGCGGGATTCGAAGGCCCCAGATGCGAGCTTTTGGGAATCGGCTTTCAAGGAAATGGGTGGGCCATAATGCCGCCACCTGGTCAAGCTTGTAAAGATTCTCATTTAGGTGAGAAGCGTT
The DNA here is from genome assembly GCA_018257835.1 of Euura lappo. Taxonomy (NCBI): domain Eukaryota; kingdom Metazoa; phylum Arthropoda; class Insecta; order Hymenoptera; family Tenthredinidae; genus Euura; species Euura lappo. Next base: position 172,960 of record JAEUYN010002243.1, read on the forward strand.
AAATTTTCGTTTTTTCTAGTGACTCTTTGTCGACTATAAAACGCTAACTTTGGAATTCCGTTTCCCATCAGGACTGGAGCTGACGCCTCACGTCGAAAATGGGCTAGTCTTCTACTTCGGACCGATGCACTACAACCCTGAGTTGGGAATCCAGGATTTCATGGCCCTCGAATTACAGGATGGGTACGCGGTGCTCTTCGTCGACTATGGTACCGGGACGATAAGACTCGACCAGAAGAAGATCAGACTAATGGACGGAAAGAGTCATAGGATCGAAATTCTGTGGACAAAGACTGTAAGCTATGAGCCTACAGTTCAAGCGTAATGACCAAGTTATTCAGCCGAACGTTTATACTAATATTTCCGAATCACAGTTTATAGAAATGAAAGTCGACGACTGCCGGATGTCCGCGTGTATGAGTTTGACCGCTCCGGAAGGACCCAACGAATTTCTCAACATCAACAGTCCCCTGCAAATTGGTGGGACCCTGATGAAGCTGGATCAGCTCGCCGAGTCCTTCAAGTGGGATCACCAGCCTACTGACAAAGGCTTCTCCGGATGCATTCGCAACATGACCATCAACGGAAACGTTAGTTTTTACCCATCAGATTATCGGATGATGATCGAGGCTCATCGTTGACCCAATTTTAAATTGATTTTCAGACTTACAATTTGGGAATGCCTGCTTTATCCCAGAACGTGAATTCCTGCGATCAGGGAATGGCGAAAGCCGTGACTTTTGGAATAGACACAAACTTCCTAGTGGCCATCCTCGTCTGTGTGGCGATCTTACTCATCCTGTTGTTAGCTGTGGTAGTACACAGGAGGAAAACCGACGATCTGTACAAAGATATGGACGACATTAGAGAAAATATCATCAACTACGAAGACGAAGGTGGCGGCGAGGTCGACACGGGATACGACTTGAATGTTCTTCGTGCCATGTACGACGCTCCGCCGATAGACTCGAAAATGGCTCCTGTGGGACTCGAAGGACGTGGTAAGCTCTCATTCCTGGCACTTGGGTGCGGTCTAACGATCACCGTTTGGTATTTCTCATTGAATTAACTGAATCATTCAACCTTTTCCCATCAGCGCCGGACAGCACGGACGAAGTTCCCGACATCTGCGGGTTTTTAGACGGTAAAAAGGAGAGCTGCGACAAAGATCCTGAGACAAACGCTTTCGACGACGTCAGGCATTACGCTTACGAAGGAAAGGGCAACTCCGAGGGATCTCTTTCGTCTCTTGCTTCTTGTAAGTGTCCCCAGATGAAGTTAGGTGTATTTAGTTGTTTTAAATTTTGAGCTAACTTCGAGATTTGTTTTTAGGCACCGACGACGGTGACTTGAAGTTCAACCATTTGTCGAACTTTGGTCAAAAGTTCTGGAAATTGGCTGACATGTACGGAGAGGAGCCGAGCGACGAAGACAGTGACGGAGTCGGTGAAAGAGAAAGCGAGAGCTGGTGTTAATTTAGAAGACTTTTCCGAACTTATGAATATAAGACGAAATGTAGAGATTTTCTTTTTCTTCCTGCTATTACAGGCATTTTCCAAAATATATATCATATATTTGAAAGAGAAAAAAGAAAAAGGAAAACGCCGCGTTACAACGTTGTACTTAAAACGAAAAAAGAAAAAGATAAAGCTTAGGTAAATACTTCTGTGGCTGAGTGACGAAAAACGATTATATTTTCGTTTTGTATTTAGTTTTTTTTTTTAATAACTTGATGCAAAGCCAAAGAAGAACATTAACTCGTAACTAACGATAAACAAAGAACACGATAAAGACTTTTTAGAATGAATTATATCATTCCACGGAATGCAGAATTCAATGCATTATTCCACGCGACGCACCGGGCCTGGACTCGTGTTAACTTTAATCATCTAGTATTTATTTTAAATCAACTAAACGACAAATATCTTGAAATATTCTGATACTTTTTTTTAGAACTTTTCAAGATATAATGTTACGAATATTTCGTACGCCTTTCATCATTTGGGAATAAACGAATTCAATCTTCTGTTATTCGCATATTCTTAAATCATATGGAGCGAGATAAAATAACAAAACAGAATGAACATTATTTGAAATTGATTGTGAAGTGCCAGGCCTTATTCATCATATCGGTAATAAATAAAAGTCACGTCATCTAATATGGGAGAAAATTCAGAGGGTGGCGAATGAAAGCGAGAATAACGTCGGAAAAAAAATGAGAAAAAGGTAGTTCTGAAGAAAAAAAAGAATGAATAAAATATAAGAGATAATATTTTTTATTTGTTTATGTAATGATTAAAGAGAAGAGATCGATGTGAAAGAAATCAAAGAGAACAAATGAGCTGTTACATATTTTTGTTAATATTTTTTTAACATCGCCTAGTAGCAAGTGAATGCTATCAGACTGATTCATAATTCGCGCTGGCTAATTTTTTTTTTTTTTTTCTAACATACGGATGTGATCTTTATCGTAAAAAGTTTATCGAAACTTTAAGTCCATAAATCATAAATTATCTTTTTAACGGACTGTGTTATATGTTAATATATTTTTTTTTCACTTTTCTCTCCTATTTGTAATAATATTTTAACCAAGTTTCTCATTATGGGTTAATAGATATGAAACATGCAACGAAAGTGCACATGTGAAAAGAAACTTCCTCATTCGCATTTAACACGCAGGGCCTCATCAAACTACCTTCAACTTTTGTTCTAATTGTGAGATAAAAAATTAGCAGAAAAACTTACGCCGCGGATAGCGTTCCGATTTATTATCTGAATAATGCGCTGATATTATAGATAGTAAATGATAAAAAAAATAAATAAATAAATGTAACTAATCGCGACGAGAGAAAAAAGTATAACAAAGCCCCGAATCATTGTATTTTCATCGCTCGGAAAAAAATGTCCAGGGCCAATTTGAAGTGTTACATGAAGACACGTATTACACACACATATATTTAATTTATATATTTTAATACTTGGATGTGAGAGAGAAAATAGAGCGAAAGACGGAGAGCGATATGATACTGTAATATGTATAGTATATTATATATATATATATTTTTTTTTTTTGCTATAATCATTGAATCGACGTTATGCACTAATCTAATAATAATTATTTACGTAGGGACTGAATAATTTTCGACGTAATTAATTGACACCATGCGATTGTATGTATATTATTATTATTATTTTTTGATAATTCTTCATAATTCATTTAATAATTCCATATACATTCATGATAATTCATAGTTCGCAAAAAAAAAAAAAAGAAAGAAAAAGAAAAAGTATTGTTCATAAAGAATAGTGATAACAGATTTACGGCGGTACACGTCAAAATACATAATTACTGCTTTTAAGTACTACGTAGAATTATAAGTGTCGATATCATTAGCAAGTTTATAAATATAGAGAAGGTAGTGCCATGGCGGAGCACGCCATATTTCATTATTCGTCGGTGCAACGATGAGTATTTGAATACAGTATGTATCTAAGTGATATTAAATTTCAGACAAAATCAATCTTCCCCGACTGCACCATACATTATCATTATTAATTAATTAATTAATTATTCATCAAATCACGCCCATTTCTTTCAACTTTATTATCATTATTTTATTTTTTTTTTTAATTTATAGTGAAAAGATGAAAGAAAATTACATTAACGATGTCATCGCATTAATATAATAAATTTCGCATATTTTATATCATATATTAAAATAATAATAATAAGAATTCATTGAGAAAAGAAAAAGAGAAAAATTACTATAATAAATTGTGGTGAACAAAAATTTGTGAACTAGAGGAGTATGAAATGAGGAAAAATTGAAAAAACTTGGAAGTATGTAAAGAAACAGAAAAAATAAATAAAAAATGAATACATGAATAAAAAGAAGAAAAAAAACATTATAGAAATATATTAATTAATTATTTGTAAGCTTTTTGTACGATTAAATGAACAAAGTGACGTTATAAATATAATGTCCACATAAAATATAATAATGTCTCTGCACCAAAACCAAGAAGGTGCTTCTGAGAAATCGAATTATAAAATGAAACAAAACAGGAAAAATTAAGAATTAGAAATAACTAAAAATCGAACACATCGAGCAGATCTTACGCTTGAAAATTGTTATACTGAAGTTTTCCGAGTGAGGAATAGCGACGCAATTATTTTTTTTTCTTTCAATTAATCTCTGAATTTATTGACAGACAGTTTTTCCATACCTATTAGAAGCACCTTTGCGATTGATAATTCATAAGAAAACTTTTAATTATATAAGTATCGCAATATAGGTAGAAAAAAAGATGCGTGATCTCAAAATTTGAGTTAAATTATGTATACTTAAATTATAAGGAAAAAACAAAAAACAGTCCCTTATTCGTCGTAATAAAAATTTCCTTTGATAAAATATCTTTTCGAGATCTATATCTAAACTATAGCGTTTTTGATACCACAGAAGAACAAAAAAAAAAAAAAAAAAAAAACAATTTAATCAATTGGTACGATGAAAAGATACCCACAGCTGAAAAAAGTATAATCGCTAAAAAATAAATCTACGTATACTCGCAAACTGCCCTGCGGTAGTGATAGAATAGATTATATATATGAAAAACAAAATAAAAAATAAAAAATAAAAATAAACTATTGAAACCATAGAGTACGAATGAATGAATTTTAGCGAAACCATAAATAATAACAATAATCATAGGTAGACAAAAAAATACTAAAAAAACGTAGGCCTATTTTTTATTATTCGGGTACAATCCTCCCCTCTCCTTGCACCTCATCGAGTTTCGACCATTATTATTTAAGTTCAGTAAACGATAAGCTATATTCCATTGAACGTTTGTTCGTGTCATCCTCTTTATTACATCAGCAGTAATTTAAGGGCGATAAACTTACGTGTTTCGAGAGAGTTAACATTTTTCTAGAAGAACGATTATTTCATCCCGAAATGTATCTTGTGTACAATTTTTTTTTTCTTTTATATGCTTTATTATCGAATTTATTACATTAAGCTATATATCTTTATTACTGTACGTGTAAATATTGAAATAATAAAAACATCAAAACAATTCAATTAATCGGATCGTAGAAATTTTCTGATTCTTGAATTTCAATGCTTTAACTTTTTATTAGTGTCTCACTAGGGACCAGAATAATATTCTTCAAATCAGTTTCTTATTTATACATGTTGATTATTATCCAGTATTCGTCCTAATTTTTGTTTTGGAATCTTTATAAGTTAATTTGGTAGACTACAGTCCGAAATAATGACTCTCGTTAAAAGTAACAATTATCAAACTTATAGATTATTGAATTTCAGTGGTTTTTTTTCCTTTGCTGTGCCATTAATTTATCGGATGACGTCATAACTATGTCATTTTTAATCCATCGTATAAGCTATATATCCATTGAAATACGTGATTGACTAAAAACCGGATATAGAAGGTGTCTTATCAACTTAATATAAACGAAGTTTGTTAAAAAAAAAAAAGTCTGAAGGGTTGAATGAGAATGTGTAACAGATCGCACACCTACGTCAAGGAATTAGAATTGAAAAACTAATGATGAATTGATTAATCATTTCTTACAAATGACCCCGAGGGCTTCGCTTCCTGCTGGGCAGGCGTCGACGATTAATTACGAAGAAGCCTTATTAAGAATTCCTAGTCTTTTCTTACCATGATGCTAATTATAATAATATAGCTATTATTTTCTAGTCTAAAGTTACGAAACTTTTGCCTGAATTATTCTAACGCAGAATGAAATACTTTCAAATTATAACACATACAAAATTAAGAAAAAATCAAACAATTAATGAATAGACAATCATTTAATCAAACATTTTTTTTTCTTTTTTTATCTACAGTTATTATGATATTGGATCACGCTTGACGTTCGAGATATCTTCAGCGATCCTTGCAGTTTTTCCTGGAAGGTCACGAATCGTATAGTTGAGTATTTGATTGAAACATTCGAGTATATCGAGCGGTTTACAAATACTCGAAATAAGGTTTATGACGTACATAAAAGGGAAGGTAACATGAATGAAAGGTATTTTCGAAAAACTCGACTGCCCTTTTCGTTGTTTCGGTTTAATTTTGCTCTATATACGTCGGTACAAAGGTACGGCGGTTGTTTATCCCCGTTCGTTCCATTTCTTTTCAGCAGATATACTCGATATGCCCATCTCATACCTTGGTTCATTCTTTTTTTCGATATTATTCCTATTATGTATTACCCGATGCGAAATTAGATCCGGGGACCGGAAGAAACGTTGAGAGCGGATACAGACTTTTTTTTTCCCCACGCCGTTTGGCCTTAATCAAACAGATAATTTTTCTTCGCTTTCAAAATCGAAGAATTGATGTTCTTACTTCGAAGTTACGGCAAATAAAAAATTTTAACCACCCTTTTGATTAAATTTGTTCTTCAGCCCTCGAGTTTACCCGCACGGAAATTTATATATTTAAAATATATCAAGAAAGAGTATATGTTTTATATCCTGCATGTAAAAAAATGTACAAACAGGCATATATTTCATATATATTTCATGCATATTTTATCTATCAAATATGTATCCGAAGAATGGAAAACATATATGCGAGAATAATATATTATTTATATGTCACACATACATATAAACATATATAATAAATAAATCATTTTTGGCCGCTTTTCAGTATATGTTGATTGTAATTAACGTATGTTTGAGTTATATTGCATATATATGCGTACATATGTATATTATGTGTAATAAATATATATATGGTTATATACCTCACATAATATATATCGCGTGACGCAATAAACTGTTTTCATAGTAACGTAAGTGTGAGACCACACTAGCATAAACCATAATTACGTGAATTTTTTTACAACGCAAAAAAAAAAAAAGTGCACGCACGGATTCGAACACGGACCGCCAGGGTGCCAACCGCGTGCCCTACTTTTTTTTTTTTTATAAAAGATTTATTCGTTTTTGGTGGACATATATGGTTTGTGGGTAGGTACAAATAAACTTAAAAAGGACCTTATCGATATTTGTGAATTTTTGAGAGGGGGGGCTTGTTTTATCAGGCGCTCTCCTTCTTACTTCGGTGTGAGATGCACAGGTTCTCTGGGTGGGTTGTGAGGTTTGTGAATATTATGAAAGGGAGCATTCAAATACTACGTCACGCTGTTAGGGGGGGAGGGGGTAAGCTTCACTGTGATGACCTGTGACGAGGGGGCGGGGGCGGATAAACTCGCAGCGTCACGTCACGCTTTTTTTACCGACAGGCATGGTGCGAGTTTCAAAATATTGACAAATTTTCGGACAAATTTCAAAATATACGAAGGTGAGGGGGGGGGAGTCGAGATCGAAGTCGTCACATCACGTCGAGAGGGTGGTAAAAAACTGCGTGACGATGTGTGATGTGGGGGAGGGGGGGGGTCCGAAATGGCCAAAAACAGCGTGACGTAGTATTTGAATGCCCCCAAAGCAGTTCCTGGTAGCTTTAAGGAGGTTCGTCAGTGCCTCAGCTGCGGGGAACAGAGGGGACCGGCTTCGGCCGCTGTCGGCCTTCCCCGCCAGCCGCACTATGCCCCGCACAGCCTACAAGCTGACGTTTCGGCTTGTATTTTGATTCAGTATTCGAAAAGCTTTCGGTCAATCTGACTCAAACTTCGGTGACTCATTCCAAAATGTTTAGTTCTCATGTTAGATAGTTTTTTGATAAGCTCGTAAAGCCACGACTAAGAATATCAATGCTGCGAATACCATTTTGCGTAGTGCCTCCGTAAGGACCCTTGTATAAGGAGCTGAATTTACTAATTTTTTTCTCGTAAACGGGCTGGTCAAAAAATTTGAAATTATTTCCGCAATTGTATTTTGTTTGAGGGAACCCATACACAAAGTTTCAATCAATCCGTGAACTATCGCATTCACTGACGAAGGTCCTTAAATGGTTCGTGGGGATTATTGTTGGGTGGGAAAAGCCTTCAGGTTACTTCCTGAGGAAAAACCACTACGTCAGTAACCGCGCGCCCTACACGGAAAAAAAAAAAATGTAATTTCTACATCTTCGGTAGTAATTATTTGGACAGCATCTTTTTGGAGTTAAATCTACAGCAATTGCTGTAAATTTTACTCCAACTAGCCGATACGAAGCCCGCGCTTCGCGCGGGCCCATGATTTCTCGAATTCTCGAATTCTTGAAATTATGGAAATTATACGACTCCTCAAAAGATGTATCTATCATATTTTTCGAAAATTCATGTTTCTCAGCAAAGATTTTCGAGGAAAAAAAATTTATTATCGGCAGAAATTCTGCAACGAAGGTCAATTTCTCGAATAAATGATCGGACTTTCTACGCAGCTTGTCGTCCTCGTCCTTTTTGAAAATGGACTGGCTCCCACATCAATGAACATGACATGACACCTAACCGTATGTGCACGTTCGAAAACAGTTGAGAAAGAGCAAGCGTTAGATTTTTGCGAAATCCGAATTTAGACCAAAGATGATTTATCTCTTGACTGGTTTCTAGTAGATCGTTGATTAGGTGCGGGATACGTTTCCTGGTTGTATCGTCTTTCAGGTAAATATACCTCACTGTTGCCCCGAAAATAGAAGAATTTTCAGTGCTAATAGAGAGAAAAGAATCGTAACATATTGTTTGGCTCGGCGATGTCAGAAATCTCCATTGTACAATAAAGAATTGAAAATATTACGTTTCGATGAATTTCGTTACTCTCTTCGTGAGTTTCAGATTTATGAGATGAATCCGTCATCATAATCGTTATCACCAATGTTTATAAATTATGATTATGAAGAATTCCTCTTGTATCCATTATAAAAATGAAATACGAAGAGCCCGGAAACTCCAAATCATTCGAAAAAAATTTATACCATTGTCTCTAAGGAGTCGCACGTAATCCGGAACATCCTCATTCTCCGGAAGCTTCGAATTAGTCGTCAATAAAATCAAATAATTCGCATATTCGAACTATTCGAATCATTCAAAGTTTCCAATAATTCAATTTGATCTTCAACATGAATTTTACTATTCGATCTGCAACGAATAATTCGAAAAATCGAACATTCGCACAGCTCTACTATTTTTCTTTTACGACTTATTCGTTGGCTTCCTCTGTCCATTTCTGTAGGTCATTTGCACGAACCACAAACGACGATTCGGAAATCATTTTCAATTCGAACCTAAAACTCGTCGAAAATTTACTCATTTCACAACGTTGATATTTGTTCGTCCTTAAGAATCTGATCACGAATTTACGTCTCAGGCTTTGATAACGATACGAAACCGACCTTTTTCCCCGTGTTCGATGAAGAATCAAACCTTAAAATCACGAACGAATCCATTTTAACCGTCGAATCTGTCAGTCGTACGCGAGAGCCAACTTCCCTCGTTGACTTGAAATCAAGAAAGCCAATATATTTCAGCTACCCAAACCGTAAGACGAAGATCATGAACACAAATCGATGCGAATCGAATCCTTATCCATTCGAATGTCGTGAAGTTTTGATTGAAATATCCCGAACACGAAACCTCGTATAACCCTAATTCTTCGTAACCGAATTCTCTCGTAACCCTTGGATCTGTCATTGACACCCAAAATAATGACAGGCGAGTCAACGAAAGTACAAATGACGCGCGGGAAACGACCAGCAATATCTCGACGCGACCTCGAGTCTCGAAACGAACCGACCAATCGGCGCGCGAATAAAAAGTCAACAATGGGTGCGAGTTTTCGAGTTTAAGCGGCCGATTGCGAGTTTTCGAGTTCGAGCGGTCACGGATCCTTTAAGATGGGACAATAACGAAATTATCAATGGGATTAGTAAACCTTAACGCAATTGCTGTAGATTTAACTCCAAAAAGATGCTGTCCAAATAATTACTACCGAAGATGTAGGGATTACATCTTTTTTTTTCCCATGTACTTGCGGCGCCGCGCTTGCTCGCTTGACGATACTCCTATACTCTACGGATACTTATATATGAGACACGCGTGAAACTTCGACATCGTTTACTCGAAATCCGTTTCATATTCGAAATGTATAGAAAATATATGCGAATAAATGTATGTAAAATATATTAACCATTATGGTTAATATATTTTACATACATTTATGCGGTAAGCGGTCACATATACTAAAAATATATGTGAATAAATATAAGTAAAATGTATTACCCATATATATGACATATATGCATTGTAAGTGAGTGATCAATTATATGTTTACATATAAACAGTATATGACGAATATAAAACAAATATATGGGGTTTACATATTGTTCATACGTTCAAATATATCTTTCATACATGTTCCAAGTAATAAATCTGAAGTATATTAAATTATATTTTACATGTATGCGGAATAGAGTTGTAATATATTCCGGATATATAATTGAAATCTCTGCAAATACATCATCACAAAATTTACGCTGGATTGAGGCAAGCATTTTACATATATACTGATATATACTGTCGATATATACTGATGCATAATAAATGTATAGTTTGTATACTCGGTTCTCGTGATGTATCCGAACATATGTATACTTTGATATACTTTACAATACTTCAGTGGAAGTATCTAATTAATGGATACGTGTGTATTAAGAATGGATTTGAATAAGTATACAAAGTATAAGTTCAATGTATTCATCAAATAGTAGGCGGTTGTATTTGGCAGATATACTAGAAATATATAGGTAGATATAATAATAAATATATCTTGAGTATGAAAAATACTTGCATAGATCCATCGCAAATTTAGCGATGATGTATTTGCAGATATTTTAATTATATATCCAGAATATATGACAACTCCGTTTCGCATACATGTGAAATATAATCAAATATACTCCAGATTAAGTATTTCCTGCATGTATAAATGATATATTTGAAAGAATAAATAATATGTCAACTCCATGTCTTTATTTTATATTTGTGATAAGTATCTACCATCGATGTATAGTGATAGTATGTTAAATATATCCATAATACATATATCATCGACATATATTAGTCGAATATATATGACATGCGAAATTCGATATATAGTGAAAGTATCTTAAATGTATCCGTACATGTATCATCGACATATATTATTCGGATATATATGACATGTAAATTTGATCTATAGTAAAATTATGTTAAATATATCCATAACATATATCATCGACATATATTATTTGGATATATATGACATGCAAATTCGATATATAGTGGTACATAACGAATGTATGTTTTATATATCGGTTTTTGGGATACATATTGGCATATATACCTTGAAGTATTTTTTTCCGTGCGGGTACCTCCAACTTGCGTCAATGATGGTTACAAAATTAAAAATACTCAGCGAATAGGGTGATTGTCGAGGTGGGGTAATAAGGGAGGGTAGGGAAGAGATCGAGACAGATGCTAAGGGCGGCTCGCGGGGGGTCAGGAGGGGAAACGTGGTATAAAGTACAGGCCAAGTCTGGTTCAATCTCAATCGCGATCTTATCACAGTATCTCTATCACCGCGGGTATCAGTCGGTCTGAGACAACGTTTCACGTCGGTAGTTCGAAGTTCAAGATGTGAGTTGTACAAACTGGTGATTGAAAATAAATTGAAAATAACCATGATATTTTTGAAAAAAGTCCGCAATTATTGAAAATATTGATTAGTCTTTGTTAATTTTGTGTAGAACTGTGGCTTTTCATTTTTTTCTTATCCCAGTTATCGTAGAAAAATAAATATTCGAAGGAAAATCGAACACGAAGACTTCAATAATCGTAGAATTTACTTACATTTCAAACCGATCTAGATCACAGTGTAGATTATATTTGTTGATTACGTCAATGGCATATCAAACCCCCTAACATTTCCCGGTTATCCAGTTGAAAATTTCAATTTTTCAGGAATTCTTCAACCCAAATTATTCAAGCAAAACAATTTTTGAATACAAATTCTTTGTGTAACTTAAACGACAAAAGTTTCCGTTGCAAAATGAAATTTGTAATTTTTCGTGTAATTTTATTTGACACGAAGTCAATTATCAAACGTTCATTAATCATCGCGCTTCCGATCAACGATGATTTACGGATTGTCAAAATTTGTAAATTCGCCATTTTTAATTCAAAAATTGCAGCCGAAAATATCCTCCATATTTTCGGCTGCAATTTTTCGAAGAAGACGTGTCCATGCGCCATTATATGGCGTTCCGAGAATCAAACTGGAAAACAAATTTTGAATCGAAAAATTTAGGCGAAAAGCAGCCTTAATTTATTTGTAATAGGCGACTTTTCGAATTCAATCAATTTCCAAACATTTTAATTAAAAAAAACTAAGGTAACTTTGGGATTAGCGCGAGATTTTCTATGTTTTCGAAAATCATACAAGTTGAAGTTTTCCGGTTTTCCACATTTCTCTGACAGCTAGACACCCTGGGATTACCTTTATGGATACAATGCCAAGAGATTCCAAAAGATCAAATTAAAAAAGTTTTGCTATTGAAAAAAAATAATTTACTGTGCGACGATCTCGGCATTGCGGTTGACTAGAAAATACATTTTTGCTTTTTCATATCGTTGTATTTCCAAATTCAATAGGATAGCACATAAAATCATACCTAGTTGGGGAAATTCCAAATCTGTATAATCGACTAATTGGGGATTATTGCAGGTTCTGCAGGATTCAATCTGGGTGCTTCGTCCTAGTGGTATCAATTCTCCTGATTCTTGCCCTCGGGACTGAGGCTCAGTTAAATTTCTCCACTGGCTGGGGAGCCGGAAAAAGGAGCGTGATTCCGCAAAACGGGGATGGGAGTGCCATGTGTTCGTCGCAGGGAAAACCTTCTCTTAACCAGCTCCTCGCTCTTTACAATTTGATACAGGTACATACAATTTTGTTCCCCTTATTATCAACATTCACAATTTAAAACGCATTGAACAGAATTTGATGATACAATCGCGCGATTTAATCATCCGTTGCAGAACGAGGCTCAAAAAATATTGGATTGCCAGAAATACACCAAGTGAATCACGATGTGAAGAGGACAAAGAAATCGCCGGAGCGATCCACACGAATTTAATACGAAATGTTGTATAAACGAATTATTACTTGAATAAAGCCATGTAGATGTGATCCGTAGAAATTGTTTTACGAATAACTATAGAATTACTGACCCAATTACAAAGGTTCCCTGCATTTTTAAGTGGAAGGTAACAATTTAATCGATCGATAATTCGACCTTTTTTTCGTCCCTTTCATCAACAACAAATTGTCTCCGTGTATTAATTTGAGTAATTTATTTACTTTACGTGAATTACTATTCCTTTATTTATTCACACTCCAATTTGAATCTGTGATCGCTCGAATAGGCGATACGCGTCTCTGAATTTATGCATTTACGTGTGGAAATGAGAAACGCTGTGTTCGAAGAGATCATTTAATCTACCTTTCCTCGTACATTCTATCTTTCGAAAACTTGTCGCTTCTGGGAAAATCCTTTCTTCACCTCAAACTCGAGTAACCGGATGATCGGATAACCACATGGTGACAAGTTTTTTTTATCCTCTCTTTGATGTAACATATAAACATTAAAATTGTGTAATCATACGTTTAACTGCGCCTCAGTCTGTTTCCCCTACTGAAAAAGTTCACGTGATAAATGTCATGAAAAAGTAGGTAATTAATCATGTGGTAAATCGTATGCTCTTATGGAAGATTTCAGGTTCACATTTATTACCTGATTTATTATATGATTTATCATGTGATTTCTTACATGGGTCTATTTTTTTGTGTAAAATGCATACTTAATTTCATAATTTATCATATGATTTGTTACATGATGATATTTTACGATGGAAGAAGAAAAAAAAGTTGAACCTGGGCTGGGATCGAACCGACGACCGTCGGATTCGGAAGCAGACACGCTACCGACCGCGCTACGACACTTGATATAATATGTATACAGTTTTAGACTTATCAACCTCAGCCGATACAAAGGAACTTGAATTCAACTTCCAATCACATCAAAGCTTATAAACCAAAACCTGTGACTATCTTACATCAGAGGGCGTAGCTCAGACGGTAGCGTGTCTGCTTCCGAATCCGACGGTCGTCGGTTCGATCCCAGCCCAGGTTCAACTTTTTTTTCTTCTTCCATCGTAAAATATCATCATGTAACAAATCATATGATAAAATATGAAATTAAGTATGCATTTTACACAAAAAAATAGACCCGTGTAAGAAATCACATGATAAATCATATGATAAATCTTATGATAAATCAGGTAATAAATGTGAACCTGAAATCTTCCATAAGAGCATACGATTTACCACATGATTAATTACCTACTTTTTTATGACATTTATGACCTGAACTTTTTCAGTAGGGTAGTTTTGCACAATATCAAAAACTAACTTTGCTTAGGGAGCATGAGTCAGACGTGTACAAGTTTTCACGGACCGAAGGAATTATCAATGTTTGTGCTCCATCCAGTTCATGTAAGTAACGCGTGTAATTCATGCACCTCAATCGAGGTTAGTTTCTAATTAAGTGGCAAACTGACGCGAACGCTGATTAGCTGTTTCTGTCGTCTACGTCGAGATAAGCTGATACTGCGTCAAATGCCAAGGTAGGCTGATTCTGTGGTGAATGCCGAGATAAGCTGTTACTGGAAGAAACGCCAAGTCAAGATGTTTTGAATTCAAAACGCGCAAGCAAGCTGTCTTGAACAAAATCACTGAGATAAGCTGCTATCATTAGGAGGCATCGAAAACACCGAATTAAATTTAGTCCGGGAGAAACAAATCTGTTTGAAATACCTTATATGCAAAATACGAATTCGAAATATCTTATCTTGGCGTTTTCCCCAGTAACAGCTTCTGTTATTGTTGACGATAGAAACAACCCATCAGCGTTCGCGTTAGTTTTCAACAGGATCCAGAACTAACGTTGATTGAGGAACATGGATCAGACGTTCGATTTACATGGACTGGATGAAGCACGAACATTATCAATTCATTCGGTCCATGTCAACGTGTACACGTCCGATTGATGCTCCTCGATCCAAGATAGTTTTCGATTGTAAGAAAAACTTACGCGAACGCTGATAAGCTAATTCCGTTGTCAACGGTAAGATAAGCTGTTCCTGGCGAAAACGTCAAAATAAGATGTTTCGAATTCGTAAGGCGTGAATGAGCTGTTTTGAACGGACTTATTTCTCTTGAACTCAAGTGAATTTGATCTTTCCGATACCTCCTAATGATACCAGCCGATCTCAGTGAGTCCGTTCATAACAGCTTATTTGCGCGATATCAATTCTGAACATCTTATCTCGGCGTTTTTCTCAGTAAAAGCTTATCTTGGCGTTCACAACAGAATCATCCTGCTTTGGCATTCCTCGCGGTAACAGCTCATCTTACCGTTGACGATAGAAACAGCTTATCAGCGTTGGCGTTAGTTTCTCACAGA
Source organism: Euura lappo (assembly GCA_018257835.1). NCBI lineage: Eukaryota > Metazoa > Arthropoda > Insecta > Hymenoptera > Tenthredinidae > Euura > Euura lappo. The sequence continues at coordinate 188,440 of JAEUYN010002243.1, forward strand.
ATCAAAGACAATCTTCGATTCAAGAGCATAAATCAGACTTGTACATGTTGGCATGAACCGACTGAAGTATTCATGTTTTTTCTACATCCAGTCCATGTAAATCACACCTCTGATTCATGCTCCTCAATCAAAGTTAGATTTTGATTTTGTGCATCTCTATCGTGAACGTTAAGACAAGCTGTTACTGGGAGAAACGCCGAAATGAGCTGTTGCGAACAGACTCACTCAGATAAGCTGGTATTACTAGGAGGTATCGAAAACATCAAATTCAACTGAGTTTCGGAGAAATTAGCGATTATTTGGCTTCTCACATTGGGGTTGGTGAAGTCGGAATGAAAGTCGGTGGAGTCGGAGTCAAAGTTGGTGAAGTCGGATTCAAAGTCGGTCTATAAAATATCAAATTCAATCGAGTGCAGGAGAATTTAGCGAGTATTTGGCTTTAAACATTGAAGGCGGTTGAGTCGACCCATAAAACATCATAAAGCGTTCATAGAACTATCCCCTTTATGATGCCAGCTTATCTTGGTAAATCCGTTCTAGACAGCTCATATGCGCGATATACGAATTCTAAACATCTTGTCCCGGGGTTTTCCCCAGTAACAGCTTATCTAACTGTTGACGATAGAAACAGCTTGGCAGCGTTCGCGTTAGTTTTGCACAATATCAAAAACTAACTTTGCTTAGGGAGCATGAGTCAGACGTGTACAAGTTTTCACGGACCGAAGGAATTATCAATGTTTGTGCTCCATCCAGTTCATGTAAGTAACGCGTGTAATTCATGCACCTCAATCGAGGTTAGTTTCTAATTAAGTGGCAAACTGACGCGAACGCTGATTAGCTGTTTCTGTCGTCTACGTCGAGATAAGCTGATACTGCGTCAAATGCCAAGGTAGGCTGATTCTGTGGTGAATGCCGAGATAAGCTGTTACTGGAAGAAACGCCAAGTCAAGATGTTTTGAATTCAAAACGCGCAAGCAAGCTGTCTTGAACAAAATCACTGAGATAAGCTGCTATCATTAGGAGGCATCGAAAACACCGAATTAAATTTAGTCCGGGAGAAACAAATCTGTTTGAAATACCTTATATGCAAAATACGAATTCGAAATATCTTATCTTGGCGTTTTCCCCAGTAACAGCTTCTGTTATTGTTGACGATAGAAACAACCCATTAGCGTTCGCGTTAGTTTTCAACAGGATCCAGAACTAACGTTGATTGAGGAACATGGATCAGACGTTCGATTTACATGGACTGGATGAAGCACGAACATTATCAATTCATTCGGTCCATGTCAACGTGTACACGTCCGATTGATGCTCCTCGATCCAAGATAGTTTTCGATTGTAAGAAAAACTTACGCGAACGCTGATAAGCTAATTCCGTTGTCAACGGTAAGATAAGCTGTTCCTGGCGAAAACGTCAAAATAAGATGTTTCGAATTCGTAAGGCGTGAATGAGCTGTTTTGAACGGACTTATTTCTCTTGAACTCAAGTGAATTTGATCTTTCCGATACCTCCTAATGATACCAGCCGATCTCAGTGAGTCCGTTCATAACAGCTTATTTGCGCGATATCAATTCTGAACATCTTATCTCGGCGTTTTTCTCAGTAAAAGCTTATCTTGGCGTTCACAACAGGATCATCCTGCTTTGGCATTCCTCGCGGTAACAGCTCATCTTTCCGTTGACGATAGAAACAGCTTATCAGCGTTGGCGTTAGTTTCTCACAGAATCAAAGACAATCTTCGATTCAAGAGCATAAATCAGACTTGTACATGTTGGCATGAACCGGCTGAAGTATTCATGTTTTTTCTACATCCAGTCCATGTAAATCACACCTCTGATTCATGCTCCTCAATCAAAGTTAGATTTTGATTTTGTGCATCTCTATCGTGAACGTTAAGACAAGCTGTTACTGGGAGAAACGCCGAAATGAGCTGTTGCGAACAGACTCACTCAGATAAGCTGGTATTACTAGGAGGTATCGAAAACATCAAATTCAACTGAGTTTCGGAGAAATTAGCGATTATTTGGCTTCTCACATTGGGGTTGGTGAAGTCGGAATGAAAGTCGGTGGAGTCGGAGTCAAAGTTGGTGAAGTCGGATTCAAAGTCGGTCTATAAAATATCAAATTCAATCGAGTGCAGGAGAATTTAGCGAGTATTTGGCTTTAAACATTGAAGGCGGTTGAGTCGACCATAAAACATCATAAAGCGGTCATAGAACTATCCCCTTTATGATGCCAGCTTATCTTGGTGAATCCGTTCTAGACAGCTCATTTGCGCGATACGAATTCTAAACATCTTGTCCCGGGGTTTTCCCCAGTAACAGCTTATCTAACTGTTGACGATAGAAACAGCTTAGCAGCGTTCGCGTTAGTTTTGCACAATATCAAAAACTAACTTTGCTTAGGAGCATGAGTCAGACGTGTACAAGTTTTCACGGACCGAAGGAATTATCAATGTTTGTGCTCCATCCAGTTCATGTAAGTAACGCGTGTAATTCATGCACCTCAATCGAGGTTAGTTTCTAATTAAGTGGCAAACTGACGCGAACGCTGATTAGCTGTTTCTGTCGTCTACGTCGAGATAAGCTGATACTGCGTCAAATGCCAAGGTAGGCTGATTCTGTGGTGAATGCCGAGATAAGCTGTTACTGGAAGAAACGCCAAGTCAAGATGTTTTGAATTCAAAACGCGCAAGCAAGCTGTCTTGAACAAAATCACTGAGATAAGCTGCTATCATTAGGAGGCATCGAAAACACCGAATTAAATTTAGTCCGGGAGAAACAAATCTGTTTGAAATACCTTATATACAAAATACGAATTCGAAATATCTTATCTTGGCGTTTTCCCCAGTAACAGCTTCTGTTATTGTTGACGATAGAAACAACCCATCAGCGTTCGCGTTAGTTTTCAACAGGATCCAGAACTAACGTTGATTGAGGAACATGGATCAGACGTTCGATTTACATGGACTGGATGAAGCATGAACATTATCAATTCATTCGGTCCATGTCAACGTGTACACGTCCGATTGATGCTCCTCGATCCAAGATAGTTTTCGATTGTAAGAAAAACTTACGCGAACGCTGATAAGCTAATTCCGTTGTCAACGGTAAGATAAGCTGTTCCTGGCGAAAACGTCAAAATAAGATGTTTCGAATTCGTAAGGCGTGAATGAGCTGTTTTGAACGGACTTATTTCTATTGAACTCAAGTGAATTTGATCTTTCCGATACCTCCTAATGATACCAGCCGATCTCAGTGAGTCCGTTCATATCAGCTTATTGCGCGATATCAATTCTGAACATCTTATCTCGGCGTTTTTCTCAGTAAAAGCTTATCTTGGCGTTCACAACAGGATCATCCTGCTTTGGCATTCCTCGCGGTAACAGCTCATCTTTCCGTTGACGATAGAAACAGCTTATCAGCGTTGGCGTTAGTTTCTCACAGAATCAAAGACAATCTTCGATTCAAGAGCATAAATCAGACTTGTACATGTTGGCATGAACCGGCTGAAGTATTCATGTTTTTTCTACATCCAGTCCATGTAAATCACACCTCTGATTCATGCTCCTCAATTAAAGTTAGATTTTGATTTTGTGCATCTCTATCGTGAACGTCAAGACAAGCTGTTACTGGGAGAAACGCCGAAATGAGCTGTTGCGAACAGACACACTCAGATAAGCTGGTATTACTAGGAGGTATCGAAAACATCAAATTCAACTGAGGTTCGGAGAAATTAGCGATTATTTGGCTTCTCACATTGGGGTTGGTGAAGTCGGAATGAAAGTCGGTGGAGTCGGAGTCAAAGTTGGTGAAGTCGGATTCAAAGTCGGTCTATAAAATATCAAATTCAATCGAGTGCAGGAGAATTTAGCGAGTATTTAGCTTTAAACATTGAAGGCGGTTGAGTCGACCCATAAAACATCATAAAGCGGTCATAGAACTATCCCCTTTATGATGCCAGCTTATCTTGGTGAATCCGTTCTAGACAGCTCATTTGCGCGATACGAATTCTAAACATCTTGTCCCGGGGTTTTCCCCAGTAACAGCTTATCTAACTGTTGACGATAGAAACAGCTTAGCAGCGTTCGCGTTAGTTTTGCAAAATATCAAAAACTAACTTTGCTTAGGGAGCATGAGTCAGACGTGTACAAGTTTTCACGGACCGAAGGAATCATCAATGTTTGTGCTCCATCCAGTTCATGTAAGTAACGCGTGTAATTCATGCACCTCAATCGAGGTTAGTTTCTAATTAAGTGGCAAACTGACGCGAACGCTGATTAGCTGTTCCTGTCGTCTACGTCGAGATAAGCTGATACTGCGTCAAATGCCAAGGTAGGCTGATTCTGTGGTGAATGCCGAGATAAGCTGTTACTGGAAGAAACGCCAAGTCAAGATGTTTTGAATTCAAAACGCGCAAGCAAGCTGTCTTGAACAAAATCACTGAGATAAGCTGCTATCATTAGGAGGCATCGAAAACACCGAATTAAATTTAGTCCGGGAGAAACAAATCTGTTTGAAATACCTTATATGCAAAATACGAATTCGAAATATCTTATCTTGGCGTTTTCCCCAGTAACAGCTTCTGTTATTGTTGACGATAGAAACAACCCATCAGCGTTCGCGTTAGTTTTCAACAGGATCCAGAACTAACGTTGATTGAGGAACATGGATCAGACGTTCGATTTACATGGACTGGATGAAGCACGAACATTATCAATTCATTCGGTCCATGTCAACGTGTACACGTCCGATTGATGCTCCTCGATCCAAGATAGTTTTCGATTGTAAGAAAAACTTACGCGAACGCTGATAAGCTAATTCCGTTGTCAACGGTAAGATAAGCTGTTCCTGGCGAAAACGTCAAAAGATGTTTCGAATTCGTAAGGCGTGAATGAGCTGTTTTGAACGGACTTATTTCTCTTGAACTCAAGTGAATTTGATCTTTCCGATACCTCCTAATGATACCAGCCGATCTCAGTGAGTCCGTTCATAACAGCTATTTGCGCGATATCAATTCTGAACATCTTATCTCGGCGTTTTTCTCAGTAAAAGCTTATCTTGGCGTTCACAACAGAATCATCCTGCTTTGGCATTCCTCGCGGTAACAGCTCATCTTACCGTTGACGATAGAAACAGCTTATCAGCGTTGGCGTTAGTTTCTCACAGAATCAAAGACAATCTTCGATTCAAGAGCATAAATCAGACTTGTACATGTTGGCATGAACCGACTGAAGTATTCATGTTTTTTCTACATCCAGTCCATGTAAATCACACCTCTGATTCATGCTCCTCAATCAAAGTTAGATTTTGATTTTGTGCATCTCTATCGTGAACGTTAAGACAAGCTGTTACTGGGAGAAACGCCGAAATGAGCTGTTGCGAACAGACTCACTCAGATAAGCTGGTATTACTAGGAGGTATCGAAAACATCAAATTCAACTGAGTTTCGGAGAAATTAGCGATTATTTGGCTTCTCACATTGGGGTTGGTGAAGTCGGAATGAAAGTCGGTGGAGTCGGAGTCAAAGTTGGTGAAGTCGGATTCAAAGTCGGTCTATAAAATATCAAATTCAATCGCGTGCAGGAGAATTTAGCGAGTATTTGGCTTTAAACATTGAAGGCGGTTGAGTCGACCCATAAAACATCATAAAGCGGTCATAGAACTATCCCCTTTATGA